>CM073778.1:33660952-34091998 GCA_037158775.1 Hetaerina titia
GGCGGGATTTTCGTGTTTGAATATGCATTTGGCCAATGTGGCTCGCACCGTTCCTATCCTTTATAATATTGTATGAATGCTTTTCTACTATCCTTTCCCCTTCTTGTGTTCCGTCTATTTCTCCTTTGGTGGGTGAAAAAAGCTCCCTAACGCCATCTCTCGGGCAACAACTATCGGAGCACTTTGGCGCTTTATAAGATCGCAGATCTCAGTGCCTTATTGCAGTTTCCTTATTACCTCAACTGGTAGAGCATCCGCCCGGCAAGTGGAAGGCCCGTGGTTCAAATCCCGGATAAGGAAATATTTTTACATTTGTGACCTGCTCAAATCCGCCTTCCCCACCTTTCCTGATTTTCGTGTTTGAATATATATATATATATATATATATATATATATATATATATATATATATATATATATACACTTATATATATATATATATATATATATATATATATATATACACTTTTTTGGAAAACCCACAAACGTGTAATGTAAATTCACTGATAAGTCATAACAAACACAGAAACCAAAACACAAAAGAGGAAAAACTCACTGGTTCTCGAATTTTCGGTGGTCCCACCACCTTTCTCAAGAGGAATTAGGAACAGAACTGAGGCAGAGGAGGGCCCGAAAGCAGTGGTAGGAAGGAGAAGGGGAGATGGGGGAAAAGAGGGGAAAAGAGGAGAAAAGAAAGGAAAAGGTGGGAAAATAGGGGGGAAGGCATTCGAGGTGAGGAGTTTGGAGGGGTAGTGTATGGCGCGGGAATTTTAAAAAAGGTGGGGATGATATGGAAGTTGTTGGGGGCGGAGGGGGATGAAATTATATGCATAAAGGGGGCAATTAATGTCTAATATTAATACCTGGGCGATTCCAGGAATCCAAGAGCCAGATGAAAGCTAGCTCTAATGTTTTGAGTTTCAGTGGAGGGTCTGAGTGTGGGAGGGATGCTAAGACGGATACTTTAAAACATTGGTCAAAGGCAGCGTTGTGTTCGGAGGCATGTTTGGGGATTGGGAGCATACCAATAAGGGAGGAATTGTTGCATGAGGCTCTATGATTATTGATTCTAATATTGAGGGGTGTGGTACACTGTCCAATGTAAAAGGCAGGGCAAAGTTGGCACTTGAGTAGGTAGACAACATTGCTGGAGGTACACGAGGAGTAGGGAATAGGTGGGAGAGAGTTAAAGAGCGGGTGGGAGAGGGATGGGATTCTGGTTAGGAAAATAGGACATGTTTTGCATCTAGGTTTATTGCAGGGTCTGGGAGTGATTTTGGAACGGGGCGAGGATTTAAGAAGTGGATTGGTAGATTTTAGAAGATCTGATAGATTGGCGGGGCGTTTGAAAGTGACAGAGGGGCATTTGGGGAAAAGGCTGGAGGTGGAATTGTGGTTTTTGAGGATAGGATAGAGGTCCTTTAGGATAGAACGCAGAGATTCTAGACCAGGGAGAAACGTGGTACAAATTGAAAGAGGGTGGTTTTTCGCGGTGGTGGAAGGTCTGGGAGTGTAAGTATGCCTACGGATCCTCTTATTCAGGAGGGATTCAGGATAACCTCGTTTGAGGAGGGAATGGTGTAAATTTATGAGGAAATTGTCTAGGGAGTCAGGGTCATTGCAAATTCTGTGACCCCTTATGGAAAGGGAATAAGGAATGGAACGTTTGGTGTGGTATGGGTGACAGCTGCTAAAATGTAAGTACTGTTGTTTATTTGTGGGTTTTATATGTACGGATGTGTGAAATTTATGGTCTATAAATGATATGTTTACATCTAGGAAGGTGATATGGGAGGAGGAAACTGTAGACGTGAAGGAGATAGAGGACGAAGCATTAAGGTTGGAAATGAAAGTTTTCAGGGAATCAGGACCATGTGGCCAGAGAAGGAAAATATCGTCAATATATCTGAGCCACAATAGCGGTTTCAGGGGTTGTTGTGACAGGAATTTATTCTCCGCGAGACCAAGAAAGAGGTTTGCATAGGACGGGCTGAACCTGCTACCCATGGCACAACCCTTGATTTGTAGATAGAAATTATCACTAAAGGAGAAGGAATTGCGGGTAAGAATGAACTCGGAAAGGCTGAGGAGAAAATCTGTGCTGGGGATGTGTGGCTCAGGGCGTTGGGAGAGGTAGTGTTGGAGGGCGGAGAGACCTTCTGAGTGGGGAATGGATGTGTACAGGGACGTGGCATCTATAGTGGCCATAATGATCTCGGCATCTGGAGGGAGAGAGATAGAATTTAATCTATCCAGGAAATGGTATGAATCTTTAGTGAATGATGGTAGGGCCTGGACAATCGGCTGGAGATAGTGGTCTACAAATGCCGAGATTCTTTCTGTTGGGGAGTGACGGGAGGATAAAATCGGTCGACCAGGATTACCCGGCTTGTGAATCTTCGGAAGGATATAGAAATGAGGAGTGCGTGGGTGGGGAGGGGAGAGGAGGGCTAAGTCTGAAGGAGATAGACCCTCATTCGGCCCATTGGCACTAAGAAATTCAATTAGGTCCTCCTGAAGTGCGGGATTTGGATCTTCGGGGATTTGCTGGTAGGAAGAGGTGTCAGAGAGTTGTGTTTCAGCTTCCCTAATGTAGTCTGATCTGTTTAAGACCACAACCGTTGACCCTTTATCTGCGGAAGTAATGATGATGTTGGGATTTTTCATTAAGTTATTTAGCTCTGATGATTCGGTAGGGGACAGGTTAGATCGAGGATTAAGGGACTTGAGGAAAGACGGGTTGGCGATTCTGGACAAGAGAAGGTTTATAAAAATTTCAATTGGATGATTTGAGGGGAGGGGACTGGGTTCTTGGGCTGAAGCCGGCTTGAATTTCTGTAAGGCGTTGTGAAGGGGTCTGGAGATTTGCTGGGGTGCCGGTTTCGACTCCCAAAAAGCCTTCCACCGGAGATTCCGGCAAAAACGCAGTACGTCAGCGAGAATTCTTACGTGGTTTACTCTGGGGGTGGGGGTGAAAGAGAGGCCCTTGTTTAAAAGAGAAGTTTGATTTGGGTTAAGGGGTTTGGACGAAAGGTTAACCACGTGGCTAACGGAGTCCGTCTCATCGTCTGGCGGCATGGGGGCGGCGGGTATAGAGACTCTAGACCATGTGTATCTGGCCAATGTGGCTTATCTCTTCTTCTGGCTATGCGTGCCACGAAACGTACTGTTCCTATTCTATATGATACGATATGCTTTCTAACCAACTGTCCCCTCTTCTTGTGTGTATTGTCTATTTCTCCTTTGGTGGGTGGAACAGCTCCCTAAAGCCTTCCTTTGGCAAATGATTCGGAGCACTTGGGCGTCTTAAAAACATCGCAGGTTTCCTCGGTGGTGTAATGGTAGCACATCCGCCCGGCAAGTGGAAGATCCGGTGTTCAAATCCCGGTCAAGGAAACATTTTTACTTTCGTGATCTGCTCAAAAACCGCCTTCCCCACATGTCCTGTGTTCGCCTTTTATGTGTTTTCCTATCCCCTTTCCTTATACCTATTTCTATGTTTGAATGAATATATATATATGAATATATACTATATATATATGTATATATATACAATATATATATATGAATATATAATATATATATGTATATATATACAATATATATATATGAATATATAATATATATATGTATATATATACAATATATATATATATAATATATATATATATATATATATATATATATATATATATATATATATATATATATATATATATATATATATATATATACAAACATATCCTCGCGCAGTCCCTAACCTCTACGTTTATACTTATTGTAATGAAATAAGTCCTGGGTAATATCGGCTACAACCATTCTGGGTCTTGGAAAAAATGACATTTTAAACCTGTCAGTCTTGCAGTCTATCTCTCTAGTCTTTTATTCGTTATCCCTCCGACCGTAATGCGTTGGTGTTCGTATTATATCCTTGATGTCATCGGAAAAGGACCCATCTTTAAAATGTTTTTAATAAGTTTAATCTATATTGTAAACGCCGCTGTGTAAGAGAATCCCAACCGAAATTGTCAAGCAAAGTGGATACGCTGCTGCGTTGGTCATAATAATGTTTGACAAATCTAGCCCCCCTCCGCTGAACTCGATCTAATTATCAGGATAAAGGATGGGCTCTAAAAAGATTGAATTGGTTAAACTTGTGAAAGTCAATATCTTCAAATATAAACGTAGGATTTGAAAATATATCCTAATTAGATGGAAATTCATCATTGGAAATGAGAGTCAGGTTTTCAGAAAACCTTTAAAAAAACGAACTGAACATGATTTTATAGGAATCGATGAAACAATGAGTATTAGGAGTCCTGAAGGTGATGGCCTGGATTCAAACAAAAAGGGTTATATTTCATGATTTAGAAAAAAAATATATACTACCGTAGCGGTAAAATCTTAGGGCAAAAGAAGAGTTTTCTAGAGCTTTACACAGCTGAATGGATAAAAATGTTCTTCAAATATAACCATAAAATTAAAAAAAAATACAATTAAGTGACACTTGATCCATGGTAACGTGATTCAGGCCTAAGGTTATGCAGTCATAAAACAATACTCCCGAAATCCTCCCACATGAGTCGATGGAACAAGTAGGTAGTAGTAGGTATGAGGGTTCTGGGGGTGACGGCCACGATTCAGATCGAGTATTCACCCGAACATGTTGGGGAGGGAGAGGGGGAGGGCATGAGGGATTGGTGGGAGGGGTTTGAGGGAGGAGTTCGTCCACCCAAACTGTTGTCGCGGTAATCAACCTGCAACCCCTTATGCAAAAGGGTCGCCCCGCGTTCAAGGGGATTTTGCCGAGGGTCCGTGGGTGGTGGGCGTGTGCGAAGGGAGGGAGTGGGAGAGTTTTTGGAGAATACGGGTTTCTGATTCATTGTCGTGCACACCGAGGGGAGTGTTCCCGAGAGCGAACGAGCAAAAAAGGGAACAGAGGAGGAAGGGGGTTGGGTTGTGGATTCCCTTCCTCCACCCCCGGTTACCATCCACTTCGTTCCCTTCCACTACCTCACATACGCACCCATACACCCCTTCTCTCCGTCCCCTTTCGTATACTCATATATGAACGATGGCGTTTGCGTTCGCGAGAGAATATAAGTGTGTATGTGTGTGCAACTGTTAATTGGTATCGGGGGATTACACGGAAGGTGCCCTCGAAAATGTGATTCTCTTCCGCTACCGGCTTAAACCTCGTCGGCCAATCAAATTTCACGCCATTGGGTCCGCATCATAGCGCTCAAACCCTCCCTTCTTCCCCTCGGAATACTCGAAAAGAGACGGAGGGGGAGAGAGAGAGAGAGAGAAAAAATGCAATTCGATGGTGCGGTCTGCGAGAGAGGTGGAGTGGATGCCCAAGGTCGGGGAAAAAATTTGATTTCCAATTGTCAAAAGGAAGTCAAACAATCCATTCAAAAGTTTACAAGAAAGGTCTACATGTGAGTTGAAACACTGAAATTTTTAATATCATGGGTTTTAATCACCTATGCGAAGAATATCCTAGATGGAAGTGGAAACACTACGGAAGAGGAGTATTAAATCGTCCAAAATGGCAGAAGCTTTTCAGAAAACTTAAAAGCTAGCGATTTTCTTAATCATTCACCATGACAAATAAGACAATCAAATAAATTAAATATACATCTTCCGGTTAAGGGAATTACATTTTTTCGTTATGAAAACCTACAGATCGTTGTGAATCATTACCGCTGCTGTTTCTTTACCTCTACAGGTTTCTTTGTCTAATCTGTGGATATGCCATTTCGTCAAAGTGTTAAGATTTCAACAAATATGAAAAATGTTAAATCAGGAATGTATGATAAACTCGCATTCACACCTTCCATTGAAATAATTTTAAATATTCCTCATAGGAATTGACAGTTCACATTTTTTCTGCGTTTGACCTCGCATATTTCCTTTCGCTTTAATTCTTCCTTTACAAAATATAAAAACGTACTTTTTTAATCACGAAGTATTATCACAAAATCATTGTTAGTTATAATTGAAAGCTAAAAATTGAAATATAATTTAAATGAGTTATGAATCAGTAAGGATTTCATTTGTAGGTGAAGGAAAAACTAAAGATATTATTTTTTCCTAGTGAAAGGACTACTGCAGTTAATTATGAATCCACTCATTAAACAGAAGCACAATATTTCAGGAAACCTTTCGGTATTGGAAAAACTAAGCTTTCTTGGCCAGCTGACTTCTGACTAAGATTTGTATTTGGTTTTATATAACATGTAGTCTTAATCCGTTTATTAATATAATCATCAGTCAACCCGAGTGAGTACTTAACCATGTTAAGGTAGGTATTAGATGAAATCTGACACTACAAACTAATCTACTCCTATACCCTAACTTATATGACCAAAATATCCCTGAATCCATTAATTGATATTAAAATCAGACATTATTTGCATTTGCTTGTATGTGTTTTCTACATCTCCATCTTTCATTCTTAAATTCCTATTCCTCTCCTGCATCCTAGTATTTTTCGATAATATCAGATATTAATTGAAAGCTTTTATGTTTAATAAAAACTATGACGATGAAGATAAGTAAAGCAGAGAGAAAAACAAACGACGTTGAAAAAAAGATGAAGAAACTGGTTGAAATTAGGAAAAAGGAGAATAGGTTGAAGTAAAAGATACATGTATAATTCAATTCTACATGTATATAATAGATTTACATGTGTAACTGGATGGTAATGCCTGGATAACAGGTGGAATGTTAGATGACTGAAGAACTGGAAGGTATATAATAGACATTTATAAAAGCATGAATATAGTTTTTAACAAAAAACTGGTAAAAATTTGAGTAAATTTTCCTAAGGTGAGACTGTGATAATTTTTTATTGATTTAAAATGTTTGAATGAATTTATGTGAGCAAGAAAATACAGTACTTGCATAATAATGTGCTCTCCTCACATGGACATGATGCACTGTTTGTTGTTTCGTCATTTACAATCAATAGGTTATTAGGCTGTTTCCTATTTAGGTTCTAGTGCTGCTAGAGTGGATTAGCATCTACTTTTATTGTATCAACTTTGACAAGTAGTTCCTAAAAAGCAATACTTGGACGAAAGCGTGGATCACATTGCAAGAAATACAGATGTCTCCATGGCGAAAATATATCTGCCAGTCTACTCTATTCAGTTTTCAGTACGCTCTCCGGAATAATTTTCCATTTAACAGCACATTTACCTATATCAGCGAAGTAGTTAGTCTTCAGTTAGAGTTCAGTTAGACTTCCAGTCAATTCTGACATTAACACTTTGACTAAGACATTGGACAAATCAAAGAAGTTATTAGGATGGCCATTGAAAGAAACTGAAAGCCATTCAAATTGATTGAATTAATTTAATAGGGGAAGAAATGTACAATCTCTGTTTCAACGATAATATCGCACCAGTAGTATTAGAGAATTCAGAAGTATTGTAGAAATCATTTAGCACACTTATTCAAGTTCTTCACGGATACACTTTTGAGTCAATATTAGAGGAACTAAAAGCGTGCAGTTTATATAGAATGACTACCCTCATCAATGAAGGACTCCTAGAAAAGATCAGAGAGAAGTAGAGTCCTAAAAATCTGATTTCCGAAACGATAATATGAGAAAGAAATGGGTGGAAGAGTTAGAAAATATTACATCATAATGTGCTCTGAGAAAAATACTAGGGCTTACTCTAACATAATGCATGAGTTATTTTGAAACCACAGTAAGCAAATGTCTGGAAACGAATGCTGGGGGCTTCAGATAAGTGTGAGCTTCATTAGTAAGGATTTATGATGAAAGAGCCATTAGGGTTGTAGATAGATTTATAAAGTTCAGGAGTGTAGATTTGCAGGTCATTCTTTGTTTTGAAACAATGACAAGATATGGCCAAAGGAAATAATTAATTAGAAGAGTTTATATGCTGGGCACTTACAGGCTACCCGGCCATGCAAGAACTTATCTAGGTCTCTTACTTCCCTATCAACCCTCCCTGTAACATTACCCGATCGCGGAGCTTCGTGGCTATCAGCGCTTGGACATGGCTAGATATCACTCGACTCCTGAACCAACTGCGGATCGGTGGGAATATTTGAAATCACCGCACGGGTAAGCTTGACGGAAGTCTGTGATACCCTATTACGAGCTCTGCTACCACGGCCGGAGGCGGAAAGATTGTCGGGATCGCTCGATCGTGAGGGGTTCCAACCATGAGGGGGTGTGATTTGATTTGCGATGGCTTCGATGGGACCGGACGGAAACAAATACTTTGCGGAGCGACTCTTTGTCACGTATATGTACGTTGTTCACGCTGTTGTAGCCGATTTGTGACTATACGCTTGCTCGATTTATTCTGTCATTTTATTTTTATTTTCATCCCCCTCCACTCTTACCCGCGGAGGAATGGGAGGATTGGAAGTATTGGATGAGAGTGAGTTTGGGACACAGAATAGCTAGATAGTGGAATGGGAAGTTCGCATGTGTCGCTTTCCCTGTCGGTCGTGGATGGAGTTGGGACGGGGATCCACCAAAGCTTCGGGCCCTCCTGCTCCCCTTGGGCACGTCTGAGCTCTCAAGCAGAGTTCACGGCTTGATATCACTGCCGCCGCCGCCTGCGAAGCGAATGTGAATCCAATAGCGATATAGTGCTCCCGTGACGTCACCGAGTGACAAGCTAATGTGCTGAATGCTGCCTCCACCCACCTCTTCCTCGCATCTCTGCACGGCGCTCGAAAACCAGCTCCCACACGAATCATCCATCCAAATAAAATGTTTTGGTGGATGCAACGAGATACTCTCGATTGTCTATTCTTGAAAATGCGAACAGTTGGTAATCGGCATGTGCTGAATCCTAAAAACATGCGAATGCCAATCTTTTATTTAGCTTTAAAGGTTTTAAGGACTTATACTTTGATTACACTGTGGTGAGTAGAACGGAAATCTATCGGGTATCTTTAACGAGCATACTATGTCGTCTTAGGTGGTAAAATTTACTTTTGGTAAAAAGTTTTGGATAAATAAATGTATCAGAACTTCATACATCATAACGTTACAGTTCAGTAAACGGAAGGTATTTCATTCAATGCATTCCATAGAATAATATTTTGTCGTAAGCATTGTATTTGACAGCACAAATTTGAATACAATCGGAAAAGTAAGATGTTAGATCATTCTACAAGAAAATAGTGACCGGAAAATCAACAATTAATGAATTTGCTACAAAATACATTTATCTTGTAAAAGGCATTCCAAATCAAGACTCTTACAATTGGTAAACGGCTTTGTGTATGTTCTGACGTTATATCATAGTGGCGCAATAACTTGGATTTTCTTAAGTGGTGAGAAACGATCCAATGCTTTAATTTATTTGTAGCAAATTGTGCACTGGCCATTTCATTTCTGTGCAAATTGGAAAGTATTTAACTGATATTTATTTAGCAATATGAAAAACCGATGACGAAATTACCACTTGTGAGAGAGTAACTTAATCTAAACAATTCCAACTATCGTGTATGTGTGAATGTGAAAAATATCTACGCCCATTTGCAGAAAGGCAAGCTGCATTCATATATCATTAAATCCGTATGAAAATACCTAGCATGAAGAAAATATGGATTCGAGAAGGTTTCACATTGAAGGTCATCCGTTATCATCTTATTTTGATTGTAATTCTCTACCTGTTTGTCATTCCCTTTCCTGCATCCTCTTTTCATCTTGTTTCGAATGGTTTAAATTCGAAAGCTTTACAAGTACAGCTTTAAATACTTTTAAAATACAATGGGGCACACGGGGTAAAACCAAAAAAGGTAAAAATTTGGCGACATCATTCTACCCCTAATGAGAACAGGAGCAGCCTAAAGCAGAAACTACGAAAGAAGTCGAAGGAACTGATCTTGGGAAATCAAAACTGACGCTACCTTCTCAGTGCGTCAGAGACGAGAAAGAGCGGGAGTAGGAGGGAGGACGTAAGGAAAAAGAGAGAACGATAAGGCGAAGTGAAGCGGCGTGCCCCATTACGAGGCAAACTGTAGCGTGGCACGAAAGAGCAGGGTGGTTGATACAGAAACGCACATATATACATATATGTATTAACAACCCGTATAAATGTGCATGGGTGCTCAGGCGTATATACTCGCGCAAGACGGGCAGGGGGGAGAAGGATCGTTCGTTGCCTCACCTGTGGCATTATCGACCGGAATGTAACAGGTACGCAGGTACGGGGCCGGAGCCTCCCTCCACACCGCGCACCCCCTCCCTCTCGTCACTTCCCCTCCAGCACGCCCACCCTCCCTTTTCACCGCACGCTCCTCCCCCTCCTCATCCAGCCCTCACCGTCCCCTCTATCTCACACGCGGCTAAACCCTCTCCACTATTTCGAACATCAACCCCCTCTCCCCCCCCTTACGATGCCATTCCCCTTATGCCTCCCAGAGAGTACGTGGCCATTTAATCTTGCGACGACGCACAAAGGCGAACGCATAATACGCAGGCGAGCACGTGGGACGCTCGTGGAAGCTTTCGGATTTCTCGGCTGACGCACCTTCTTTATTGGAAGCGAACGAATGAGGCCTCTCACCTAGAGATAAATCCCCTAGTATAGGAAACCACCCCGCCATGGGCCATCTTATAGATAAATATAAAGTTGAAGCATTTCCTCCGGTAATAATTAATGATGGAGTACTCAAACAATAAAATTCAATTCAAAATATTATGTTTGTCCATAATCTAAAAATGCTGCTTCTAAGGGTGTGGCTGCTCGTCTATGACCGAATTCAGTTAAGTAGGCCGCGAATATTTTGGTTCTGTTACAGGAATCTGAGATGTCACATAGAATCAATTTACAGCGGTATATAGTATGCTTAAAAAAAGCCTTATACTGTACTTATAACGCTTAAATATAAATTTTAATGTTGTAATTATGTGTTGAAGTTATGCTAAAACATCACAACGATCACCATCAAAGCCTAAGCGACGAAACTAGTATTATTATAAAGTTATCTACCAGTTAAGGTAGGTTTGGATTGACACATCTACCAAATAAATATTTTGTGACTCCTAACAAAACACGATCCAGCAACCTACACTACATCAAGTCACTCTTCATCGAAACTGGTAATAGTGCAATATATATTTGATGAAAAAAATAAAGATTACTTAATCAGCGACCATAGGTTTTATTTATCACACAATTTTATGATGGTCTTTAGTCTGGTAAACTTTTTTAATATTAATGTACCAAAATATAAAGATTAAATTCTCTCCTTCGCACATAGATACACGTATATTTCTTATTTAATCACTTTTTTTCCTGTTTGGAACAATTTGTATTAAAACTATATAATTACGTTATTTTATTTTAACTCCATTGAATTAAATATAATTTTCATTTTACCTAGGTGAATATTATTTCTAAAGCATTAATAATGTGGGAATAAATGTTGCTCATTATCTACTCTTTTCATAACTACTCTTTTGGGCAAAGAAAAGAATCGTCATAGGGAGGTAAAGATATACGCGAATTTGCAAATCATGAGCTATGTTCGTTTCACTTGTGCGCGTAGGTACGTACCCATTTGCCTCATATCTCCTCTCCACGACAAAATCGATAATTCGTCGGCAACGCGATATACCCCTCTCCCTCCCCAAGGAGCCCCCACTCCCGCTCAGCTCCCCCCTCCCGTACTTCCCTAACTTCGTGAAAATTTCCACTCAATGCATTCCTTGGAATTACAAACAATTTTAAATGTTTATTTAATTTGAGCCATGGAACATGAAACGAAGGTATTGAGTTAAAAAATGTTATACTAACTTAATATATTTCTCATGAAGCAAAGACGTAACGCATATTTGACGATAGAAACGGATTATTTCAGAAATGCTCTTTTTAAAATTTTTTATTTAACAAATGCCACGTAAGCTTTAAAAATGTGTGGCTACGTACTGTCCTTAAGTTCATAAAACAAATGATGATTTTTTTTGATTGGTCACCATATTCCTCAATTAAAATACTTTCCATCTTCACCTGAAAACTAGTTCAAAATGTTCAATGAGTATACTCTAATGTACACATCTTTATTTTAATATCATTACAGTGTAATCTCTTTTCAGTTCTTTCAAGATAATTTATCCTGTTCACAAAATTGAAGCTCATAATTTATTCCTTGTTCAAAATAAATTTTAAATTAAGTTTTCATTTTCGTTACAGGTTTTATGTGTTTATATTGACATTAAATAACAGGCGACTTTTCCCGGTAAATTTGGAGCACTAGTTACATTCTGTGGTGACTCTCGGCTATTTTAATTACGAATAATTTGTAGTCACCGTTTAAATTTCTGTAAAGAAAAAAAATGAATTGGATACAACAATTTCGTTTGATGGGAATAAGAAAAATATGAAATATAATCCTTAAAAATAATTTCAGCCCAGTTTATCATAAAACCCGGAAGGCACTCATTTGTCCAATTTATTTAAGTTATTTTAATGATTTGATGCAATATTTGTTTAAAAAGTACGAATAAAATAGTATTAAAAGAAATTGAAGAATTTAAATGTACAAGGATCGTAGCTACGGTCGTGAATTAATGTAAACAAAAAATTGAAAAACGAAGATAAATTAAAATAATTATTATAAATTTCTACAAGTAATTGAAGTACGATATTTATTACAGCGAAAATGATTATAAATGCTTAAATAGACAGGTAATAAAATCACACACCTATTTTAAAACCAATATTGCAAGATATCAATAATGCTCATTCAAACGCAAACGCTCTTTAATAAACGACTAGAACTTTGCACACTTAAAAACAATACCATTTAACCCATATGTATATTTCATTCATATATTTCAGATATGACAACAAAGACGAAAACTCTTGAAATTTTTCACTTAATAAGTATTATTTTTCCACTTATAAGAGTTAATTAGAAAATTGGAAGAGTTGTCGTCTCTGATATACTTAATCGATTCCACCATATCTCAACTGTAATTTACTTTTAATATGTTATCGGCGATTGATGCTAAATGCCACAGAAAAGCCATCATGTAATTCTTAGAGACTTAATATCCATAGCCATGAAGCCATCCATATAGCTTTTCAAACGCTTAAAAGTCTTGTATTTACAAAATAATTGAATTTATTATCAATTATATCAGAAACTGTGCTAAAAAACTATCAAAAGAAGTTGAAAAGGCTTACTAAGTATTGTAGGCAGTGTTTCTTTATATAAAGAAGTCAACGCTGGAATACTGAAAAACACTACCAGGAGCTGTAATTTAACCTAATCGCAAAGGCGGCGGGTTAGGAAATCGAACGCAGAAGCATTAAATGAATTAGCGAGAAAGAAGTATCAGCAGGCTGTAGAAAAAATCATCGATGACAGTAGAGATCTGAGAATTATTGAACAAAAATGGGAATGTATCGAGAAAGGTATATCGAAAGCCGCAAAGAAACTATAGGAATCGTTAATGGGAAAAGGACAAGGAAACCATGAAACACGGATGAGATGATTATAAGGATAAATGAGAGAAGAAAATGGAATAATGTAAACACGGACTTAGGCAAAAAGTCGTACAAATAGGTAACTAAAAAACTAAGGCTGGCAACAAATAAAGCAAACGAAGCTTGGTGGAAGACGAAGTGCGAGGATTTTGAGAGTTTTCAGAGGAAGGGTGAAATTGGTGCGCTAAAAAGCAAGATTAAATCACTCTCGGGGAGAAAGAAGGGAAGATCAATGCTAACAGTCAAATATAAGTGGAGTAAGATAAAAGATGACGCACAAAAGATCGAAGAGGGATTGAAGGAATATTTAGAAGAACTGTATAGTAAAGAAATTAGGCCAACAAGGTTAGACATAGGAAATTATATTGACGTAGAGGAAGATAGTTTTGGTCTAGGCATACTCGACGATGATATAGAAAAGGTATTAAGAGATATGAAACCAAATAAAGCCGTGAGGTGGACAACATTGCTGCGGAACTACTAAAATGTTTAGGAAAATCTATGGGAGGAAGATCCTATTATGGACTGATTATAAATATCTATAAGGAAGGCATCTGGACGGAAGACTATGTGAGATCAGTGCTGGTTCCCATTCGGAAAATGTTGATGGATACATCACATGAGGATTACAGAACAATGAGTTTGATAATCCATGCAGCTTAAGTTGTTCTCAGGATCATAAACAAAAGGATAGAGAGCATGGTAAATGATTACTTAGGGGATGATCAGTTTTGGTTTAGGAAGGGTAGAGGTACCCGTGATGCCATTGCAGTAATGAAATCACTAATCGAGAGGAATAACGAATACAATCAGGACGTATTTGCCTGTTTCGTAGATTTCAAAAAAGCGTTTGATAGAGTGAATTGGGAAAAACTAATGAGTATACTGCAGAGAATAGAAATAGATTGGAAAGAGAGGAGGCTTATCCGCAACATCTATATGGCTCAGATTTCTCATGTGCGAGTCCGGATCGGCAGTTTTCGGAAGAGGTAAAAGTCAGGGTTGCCCATTTTCACCGATGCTCTTCCGAAATGTTCATTGACTGCCCGAACGGGTAAGTATATGCCATCCCGGTAATTGAAGTCTCACCTTTACCGGTCATTGTACATAAGAAACGTGTGGCATGGAAGAAAGAAACATGGCTGAACTGAAAGTGTGGTTTGCGAGAAGAAGAAACTTAAAACTAGGAATTACCTATGAAACCTTAACCTAACACAATGTACAGTATACCATTTGTGGAGGAAATGATTAAAGAGGCATGGGAATAACTGGAGGTAGGAATGAAAGTCAGCGGGCAATTCGTGAAATCAGTCCAGTTTCCTGATGACCAATCTTTAGTTTATCAGCCAGCCAAGAGGTTGCAAGCATTTCTGAGTGAACTGGAAATTCAGTGCGATAGATATGGGATGAGAATCAATATTAATGAAATATATATTATGCGATTTTCCAGAAGAAAAAAGTTAAGCTTAACATTAAATCAGGAGGGGATAAAATAGAGTAGGTTGAGCAATTAACGTATCTCGGAAGTGTTTTGGATTAACATGGTCAATGTAGTTGGGACGTAAGGAGAAGAATTGCACTAGGCAACGAGGCTTTCTCAAGGAGAAGGGAGTTGATGATGAGGACGTAGAGTAGGGAGGTTAAGACTCGTAAAAAACAAGACGTACAAGACTCGTAAAAACCCTGATATGGAGCGTAGCTATGTACGGCGCAGAAACGTGGTCGCTGAAGCAGGAGGATAGACGTAGATTGGAGCTTTTGAAATATGGGTGCAGAGAAGAATGGATAAGGTGAAATGGACCGAAAGGAAAATAAATGAGGAAGTACTGGAGATGGTGGGTGAGGAGAGGGGTTTGTTGGGAGATATCCTATGGAGGCAAGAAAAATGGATGAAAGGCGTATTGAGCGGCAATGGTATGTTGAAGACGGGTTAAGGGGGGAGAATATTAGGCAAACGAGGAAAGACCAGGAACAGGATAGGGATGTTGGACAGTTTGTAGAGAGGAAAGAAGTAAACAGAGATGAAGAGGTGAGCCGTTTCCACGGCTTCTCCCCCTAACCGATTCCCCCGGTTGAGAAGGCCAATTGAAGAGGGCCCCAATCGACAAATCAAAAAGGCCCCCGGGTATATATATCGGGGAAAAACCCGAAGAGCGGGCTGTTTGCGAGAGGGAAGCCGACGGACTCCACGCCTCCGTCTCCAGTCGCCGCCGGTAGCACGGTATCTTCCCCCCCTCCTTTACCTTACCTTCTCCCGGAACAGTCCAGCGCCCTCAGAGGGACCTGATGCTGATTATGTTGCTTGATTGTGTTTTGTTTGGAGTTACAAAATATTTATGTGATAGTGGTGCCCTTCCAAAAACCTACCTTAACCGGTAGATTAACTAAAAATACTAATATAGCGGTGTTGGAGGATAATGCTGAAGATTAAATGAACAGACAAAGTGAAGAACGATGAAGTATACGAGAGATAGAAGATCAGAAGAGGAAAGGACCGTATGAATGGTATCAGAAAGGACTGTATCAAAATTCGAGTGGTGAACATAGAGTAAGTGGAATCCTTCATCCACCTGGGCAGCAGCGTAACATGGTATGGAAGAAGTTCGACCGACATCAAGAGAAGAATAGCCCAAGCAAAGAACGCATTCATGAAGAAGAGCCAACTACTATGTTCCAAAAACATAAGATTACAAACAAGGAAGCAGTTTGTCAAAACATTCATGTTGAACATGGACTCTACGGTATGCACTCTACGGACCAGGTACATGGAATATTGGAAAAGTGAACCAACGAAGAATTGAAGCATTAGAATCATGGTCCTGGAGGGGAATGCTGAAAATTAAATGATCAGACAAAGTGAGGTTCGATGAAGTACATATCAGAGCATAAGAAGAAAATACCATTTGGTTAGTTCTATGGTAAAGAAGCGATAGATGGATTAGACATACCTCGAGGCACAATGGATTAGTTAGAATATTTAAAATTTGTTAATAATTTTTTTAACGTTAACAATTCTTTAGTTTCTAAGAGAGACTGAATCAATTATGACAGAATTTTGAATTTCGTCTAATTTTCAACTGATTGTGAAATAATAGGTCTGCCTATTGGCAATGCTTGGCGTCATGAAGATATTTTAGACAATATTATTTTATGAAAGTTAATTTTGGGTAACATCTTTCAACACAGAGCATCTAAATCGACTCATGGAGACGAAGCTGCTTTATGATTTGAGGGTCTTATCATCCCTATGACCATCAATCACACCTGCACCACTCCTCCCGTTCAGATTAACCTAGCTTCTAAACGGCATATTTTCAAATTGTCTTATTCATCTCCATCCACCGTTTTAGCACAAATCACCAGATTTCTAATTCTCTTATCATCAACCAGCTTTACGTTTGCCTAATGATGGTCCATTCCAGTTGGCACATGGTCCCCGCTTAAATTTTGTCAACGCGCAAAGGAAGAGGAGACTCGATCGGAGGGTGGAGACAGGAGGTTGTATCATCCTTACAGTCGGATAATAGAATCCAAATGATTGTGTCAGGAGGAGGTATGGCAAACATCTGATGACATCAAGGGAACGGAGAAACGAAAAGTTGAACTCAAGTTAGATTAAGAGCACAGGTTTTGAATTACGAAATCTTGAATAAATGTATCTGGAGAGGTTCTGCAAAAGTAGTATTAGTAGGATATTTCATAGTAATAGAGCTTCTTATAAATAGGTTTCACAGATTTTAAGAGGAAATTTTCCCTGTACAACGTGATGTCTACCATAAAAGTTTATGAGTAATCTAAAACGAGTACGGGAGCGTTTGGTAGAATCATTGCAAAACTTTAACATTACTAAGAAAAATAATTAAATAATTCCAAAAAATAAACATTATACTGTTAAACAAATTGTGGAGTGACACGAATTTTAATTTTCGGTTTAGTAACGAAATTACTGTTTTGATTTCAGGGTAGGGTTTTCAAAAAAATAAGAAAAGCTTACGTTATATGGAGCGAATCGTTTCTTGAAATGTTAATATTTGTGTGTTAAAAACGGTCAATATTAGCTTTGATTTACGAAGTATGGAGAGTATTTATCATACATTTCGTTCTACTGAGAGAAATACTTCCAAAAATCAACAACATAAGAGTGATTCTCCCCTATCAGGAGAATAAAGATGAATTTTAATTACAGTTGGATTACATCATGGTTCAGCCTATATTATTAACATCTTTAACGTACATATCGTTTCTATTGCTCGACCATTCGCGTATATATATATATATATATATATATATATATATATATATGTATATGTATATATATATATATATATATATATATATATGTATATATATATATATATATATATAACTTTTGGACGGCACAATAGAACACAGAATAAAACAGATAACACGTAAAAGGACACTCACACTGTAGATGATTTAAGCTTTCGGCCTACTCCGAGGCATTCTTCAGGTCAGACTCTGAGTCTGACCTGAAGAAGGCCTCGGAGTAGGCCGAAAGCTTAAATCATCTACAGTGTGAGTGTCCTTTTACGTGTTATCTGTTTTATTCTGTGTTCTATTGTGCCATCCAAAAGTTATATTGCTCTCGTGAGTACTTCCGCATCATCTATATATACATATATATATATATATATATATATATATATATATATATATATATATATATATATATATATATAAATTCACTGATAGTCATAACATACACAGAAACCAAAACACAAAAGAGGAAAAACTCACTGGTTCTCGAATTTTCGGTGGTCCAACCACCTTTCTCAAGAGGAATTAGGAACAGAACTCTGTTCTGTTCCTAATTCCTCTTGAGAAAGGTGGTTGGACCACCGAAAATTCGAGAACCAGTGAGTTTTTCCTCTTTTGTGTTTTGGTTTCTGTGTATGTTATGACTATCAGTGAATTTACATTGCACGTTTGTGGGTTTTCCAAAAAAGTGTATATATATATATATATATATATATATATATATATATATATATATATATATATATATATATATATATATATATATATATATATATATATATAACAATTTTGTCACTATTTTGAAAATCCTACGGACGTGCACAGCAATGTAAATGGACTAATCGACACAAACACAGAAACACATAGAAGAGTGACTCACTGGGTCTCGAATTTTCGTTGGTGCAACCACCTTTCTCAAAAGGAGTTAGGAACAGAACTTCTTCTATAAAATTATATATATATATATATATATATATATATATATATATGATACTTTTCATCATAATTAAATAGACGACACAAAACTTTTCTAGGAAATAATTAGCATAAATTAAAAACTACTTCCTAAGAAAATATGAAAACCTACTTTGGTGGCTGATGAAATTTTAAATGACAACTTGGTTAAACTTTATCTACAATCTTGGTTTGACCCTATCTCCTATCTTAAGGAGATATTTTTTCGAGTAAGATTGCGTAAAGATGTTTCTAAATAAGGAGGAGATTAAAATAACTTCTCCTGGCAAAACTAGTGACTTTGTAGAACTGATACCATAGGAAAAAATTTTCAACAAATATTATGTTCTATGGAATAGAGCAGGAAAATTCCGACGTTATACGCACTAAGTAAATTAGAGAACCATGGTAACAATATGACCTCGTTTAAAACAATCGACTCAACACTCATACCCTAAGTAAACATTAGGTAGCATGCATTCATGGCTGCATGGAAGCGGATTAATGAATTCACGTGAATTCAAGGAAAACTAAGTAGACTGGAGGAGCAAATATGGAAGCGCAGTTAATTGCTCGGATGTGAATGCAAATCTACACCGAGTTCCCAGGGAGTAAAATCAACCTCGCTCAATTTTCCAATGAATTTTCACGACTCGTTTCGTTGATGTGCAATGTGTATAGTATATACAGGGAAATAAACTTATAGAAAATAATTTTCAACCCAACTAAATGTAATTCAACCAATTTAAAACCTTTCTGAACGTGTCAATAGCCCTTGCAATGCAGAAGAATGGGCTAATTAAAATTGAGTTGTATTATGAGTTTGAAGAATTAGTCATATCAATTCACTACAATTACATGGTAGTATAGGTAAATACAGTCACCAAAATAACCAAACCAAAATTTCACAGTATATGGACGCAACGAATGGGATAAAAATATTAATACTCACAGTTTTCGGTCATACTCATGGAAAAACTTCGTGAAATAAGATATTCAGCACTCACCTGAAATAAAAAATTAAGTATATCTCTTAGTAAATGAAATCTTACGAAATTTTAAAATTTAATATCTAAGTCAAATACAGTTAAAATATTACTGCAATACTTAAATGCAATACTTATGGAAACATCCATAAAATTATTACAATAAATTTGAAATCACGTCGGCGCAAAAATTTGATGCCTTTTAACTAATACTTTTATTAATAATTCCAATTGTGGAATGTATAAAAGATTGTCATTTATTCATGGAAGTTTTTCAAATAATATTTTATGCAATAACCAACAAATATCACTTCAATAACTAGTCAATTCATCGTCATCTATCCATATCCAATATGGTATTCTCGTTCATATAGTTCTCTTATAAGATGTGATATTAATAAATGGATTTCCAACTCAAATTAAACCCAAAGAAATCAAATGAATATTTTCAAATATATTAAAAGCGTATAAAGCCAAATATTCCCAAGAACGCAATTGTGTAGAATAATTAATTGATTTTTCAAATAAAGATTGAATATTTAGTGAAGAGGAAATAAATATTGGTGAATAATTTTGATTATTTGCCCAATTCCTCTTGAATTCGAATTTTGAAGTCAAGATATTAAATGAAATGTATAAAGGTGCATTTTGACAATTCAAGCAATATTCATGTTTCCTAATCACTCCTGACGGGAATGTAGCCAACCACTAAGCAATAATTCCTTTCATACGTTATAATTTACTTCACCTCTCTAATATATGTTGAACAAATTGATTTTGTAGTGATACTTCCTCCAAACTTGTTTTATAAGTTCTCGTCATATTATATTAACATCCAATTCAATTTACACTTTCATATAATTTGTTCAAATCTCCTGAAATCAATCTCTGATTTTCCAAATGAAGTAACATACCTCATGAACGACGTTATTATCAAGAAATTTTTAATTAAGTCTCATTTATGATTCTTATTTAAAAATCATGGTATTGACTTCCTTTCCAGGCTTATGAGATGTGCATACGCGATTGGTTAATGCGACTCTGATCACGCCACCGTCCTCGAGACATTTTCAATGGGATCAAGCCCACCGTCAACTTCTGAATGCGCGCTGGAATCGGAGCCGAAATAAATTTCCAAGTTGCAAACGAGCACAGATGCGTAAAGGATAAAAGGTCGAATGATTGGGAATGACGTGCTATGTGCAGCCGTTGTGCTGAGATCAAAATAATTAGGGCAAAGGGCTAATGCTCCTTCAGTCTGCACGCCGGTTGCCATGCCAACCTTCCTAGGCCGCAGTTTCAATAGACTTCATTGGAGTGGATGGAGAGAGGATGGATGGGGCGGGAGTGGGGTTTCAATAGAAGGTAGGGAGGGGATGGAGAAGGGAAGAGAGGGGCAACGGAGTGAAAGGTTCTCTCTCGTCATCATCCCACATACTCCCCACCAAGACAGCCCGTGCGTTCGCCATATCCATCACAGGCAGAGCCCCCTCTTCCCGCGGGCCCCGGACTGCTTGCGTTGAGGGATGCGAGAGGCGAGGCGACGTAGGCGGTGACGTGGGATAGGTGGGGGGGAGGTGAGGGGGGTCCCATGGCAACGAATGAATGGATGTACGTAGAGCCAAAGGGTTGGGGGATGAATGCAAGACGAAGAGGCTTAAAAAAATAACGACGTGGTAGCGTCCTAATTTGGACGTCTAATTGCCCATCCCTCCTATCCCTTAATATTGACGAGAACATTTACTTTGGTTCCCAAAACCCCTCTCCCACTAAATAAGGAAAACTACCATTTCGAGGCGGGATACTTTAACTTTTTATTTCCGTTCAAAACATCTTTGAAAGCAAAGTCAAAAGCACGTTGAAAGATTTTCATTTTACTCATTGTGCCTTTCCGTTCAGCCCATTTTTTGCCACCATTTAATTATGTCTAATCATTTCTTGTCACGCCGGCAAAAGTGCAATTCTCTTAATATTCGGGTTTACACTTATAAATTTTCGTTTCATTATCTTCTTGATATTATTTTAAGGGCAATATGTCACATCTAGTGAGTGTTCATTCAAACTATTATACCAAACAATTTGATCATTCCAAAGTGAACGCAATGGGAATTCAATTAAAAGCCTAATGCATTCTCATTACATTAGTCGGTATTCAATATTAATAGTCAAAACTAACCTTTTGTTTTAAATCTTTTAGTGCCATAATTTTGTTTAAAATAAATCACTACATTTAATTTTCTGTACGAGACAGATTGACATATTTGTTAGCATTAATTTCAATCTAATCGTTTGCATAACCATACAATAATATTTTCATATTTATACGTAAAGATAATTTTTAAATCCACTATAACTATACTCCATTAATCTTTTATCTTTTCACATATTTGATTTATTTAGTAAATATGCTTTAAAAATAATATTTGGCCAAAAATTACTAACACAAATCCTGATAACCAATAATTTATGCTATTAGTCGATTCGACGTTGAATTCTCATTCGTTTCTATTCTAATCTAACAAATTAGAAAAAGTATTGCTTCATTCTTGTGATCCATTCACTTATTTTCGAGGTCAATATAACTAACAAAGGTATCGAAAATAGCAGAACTAGAAAATGATTTTAAAAGTTTAAAGAGGGGAGCCTATCAAGCAATGGAAGGTGCACCACTAGCTGAAATTACTTCATAAAAAGTTGACACTGATAATAGTATTGTAAAAGTATATCGCCTAATATCGTTAAAATCACTATCAGAAATATTAAAAAGGTCATCGCGTGTCACCCACACGTTAGTTCATGAGGTTTGTTTACATAAGGAAGGATCCTAGACTCCTCGTACTCTAATCGCACTCGTAATCTTTACCTCACTCTTATCACACTAACATTCTAATGTGATCCGCATTGTTTGAAACTCCTTAGCTGAATTATCAAATAAAGCTTGATAATTCGCGAAGCACACTAATTTTATCGATTTTCAACCGCCGCTTTGGCACCTCATATCATAATTTGACTCTCCAATCTCCAAGATAAAAAACAAATAAAGACATGATAAAATAACGTCTTAGGCAATCCAAAAACGGTAACAAGGTGATTTTGGTAATAATATTTAACTACCGTAGTTTATAAAATAAGGTAACTGAGCATAATTACTTCCTTCGGAGTGCAGCTGCAGCTGTCATTATTGAAATTGAGAGTTGATTATCGAAAGAAATCAGTGACTACTAAATTGTTCCAGAATTTCTCGGTTTTAGCGAATGTTTCAAATGAAAAAAAGGATTGGGTGTGTTTATTGCTGTTAAAAACTCGCAATTCAGCACCCGTGAGGCATTTCCTGATGGTGGAATAATGATAATTTGGTGCTCCATTAAAAAATAAAAATAATATACCTTTGCGCTTATTACAGCCTTACAGCCAGCTATTAGAAATTGGAGCTATATAAGCTTATACAGGGACTCCTATTCTGATTTAAATACCATAATTGGATAATCTATGGATAATTCAACATTTTCTCGAAAGAATGGAGGGGACACAATTTCAAAATAGGCGGAAAAGAGAAAGACATTTGCAAATCACTTTTGGATACATCTGCGAATAACTTTCTACGTCACTAGATATGACACCGACGTCCATGTCTGTTTTCATGCTAGAAAAAAACGTAATATTACTTCGTCATCAGCAATTTTCGATGACTGAAATTGATATATCGTGCTGTGGTATCCTGCTGAGCTTAACACTCAAACCCATTTAGTCTCACGGTCCAAATTAAATTCATGTCCGTATTCGCAAGATATGACGTCTAAATACTTAAACAAATTTTTATAAAATCATTGGCGGGATACAAATATTTTAATATGAACAGCTGGAAACTAATTTTTTTGTCACAAACATGCTTACAGCATTAATAAAAGCAAGATAACGAATGTGGAAACTACAAAATATCTAGGCATCACTCATGCCCATGATGATCATACTGATAGTCTCTCATGGGACAAACATATTATACAAATGTGTGGAGAAGCTAGAGAAAAATTGTAATTCGTTAAGAGGGTATGAGAAAAATGCGATTAGAAAGTGAAAGAGTGAAGTTAATTTTTTCTAGCCATACCTCATGTATACCTTATTGAGTAAACAGTCAGTAACTGAGATACTCATGAGGCAGGTTAAATAAAAGAGTTAGATTGTGTACAGCGTAGCGCGGTGATGTTTTAATAGAGTTCTTGCTACAGAAAACAGTGTGGGAAAATTGTTGAAAGTTTTGGGGGAGGATCTCTTCGAAAAAAAGATTAAAATTAAGACAGAATCTCTGAAGTAAATTTGGGATCGATCAGTTTTCCTAGGAAATTCAGAACAATTATTATTCTCAAGAATATTATGATGGACAATATAGAGAATGTCAATCCAGGCAATTACGGGCCTCGGCCCAATCGGCCGTGTGTCTTGGCCGGCAGCGGCAGAGGCAAGGTTTCCTTGGTCGTCATCTCACGAAACACCCTCGAACGAAATATGACAGCAGAAGGACAGAAGGCGCATAAGAAGAAGACGGAATTAGAAAAGGAACTTGGAATGCTAGAGCAATGTTGAGGACAGGAAAATTAGGAAATATTGAGCGAGAGATAGAAAAAGGATACATAGATATTTTAAGTCTATTCGAGGTAAGATAGAAGGATAGTGGGGTTTTAATGGAGTTATAGTTACCGAATAATATTATATACAGTGGAGGGGACAAGAGCAAACGAGAAGTAGCCATAATATTCAATAAAGAGGTAGCAAGAAGCGTAGTCAACATAGAAAAAACAACGGATAGAATATTACTAGTAGAGATTAAAGGAGAACCGACGAACTTAGTCAATGTCTAAGTATGCATGCCAATAAGCAATCATAAAGAGGAAGAATTTGATAGGATATACGATTAGTTAGACCATATAGTTGCGTGAGTTCTTGCAGGGAAATCTTTGATAGAATTGGGAAATGGAAATGGTATGCGAAGGAAAAGATGGTGATTAGGTGGGGGGTTACGGTTACATTACACGTGGTTTGGACAACATAAAAAGCGTAGGTTCACATGGAAAATGCAAGGTGACTCAAGAAGAGTCACGTTAGATTATATTCTGATTAGGTACAGGTTTAGGAACAGTGATAAATTCGCACAGCTTCCCGGGAGCGGATATGGACTCTGACAACAGTTTAGTTTCCATACTAAATAGAAAGACTCGATTATTTTATTATTTGGTAATCTACCGGTTAAGTTAGGTTTTTTGGATGGACACAACTATCAAATAAATATTTTGTAACCCCAAGCAAAACCCAATCCAGCAACCTACTCTACATCAGGTCCCTCTTCATCTCTGTGTACTTCTTTCCTCCCTTCATCCCGTCCAGCATTCCTATCCTGTTCCTGCCCTTTCCTCCCCTGCCTAACATTCTCCCCTCTATTACCTTCTTCAACACTCCACTATCGCTCAATACGCCTATCGTCCAAAAGACTCGATACACACTAAAAAAAGAAAGACTAACAATTTAGTTCTTATGATTTGTAGCGTCAATCACAAAAAGATAAGGCAGGAGCGGGGGGTAGGAAACCGAGTGTAGAAGCATCAATTGGATTCACAAAGAAGGGATATCAGCAGCCTGTAGAAGAAGAAACATGGATGGCAGCATAGAGCTGAGTACTATCGAAGAAACATGGTATTGTATCCTGAAAAGAATTTTGAAAGCCGTAAAAAAAAACTATAGTAATCGGAAATGGGAAAATGACAAGGATGCCATGGATGACGGATGAGATGATTGCAATGGCGGGTGAGAGAAGAAATTGGAAGAGTATTAACACAGAGTTAGGCAAAAAGAAGAAAAAACAGTTAAGTAATAAATTGAGGCAGGCAGCAAATAAAGCAAAAGAAGCATGGTGGAAGAAGAATAAGGTGAAATTGGTGCCCTCTACAGCAAGGTTAAATCACTATTGGGAAGTAAGAAGGCAAGATCTGTGCTAACAGTTAAACATAAGTGGGGTAAGATAATAGTTGAACCAGGAAAAATTCAAGTGAGATGGAAGAAATATAGAGAAGCAATGTATGGTAAAGAACTTAGGCCAACAAGGTTAGACATAGAAAAGGACCATGAGGCAGAAGAAGATAGCTTAAGTCCAGGCATACTCGACGATGAAATAGAAAGGGCATTAAAGGAGATAAAAGCAAATAAGGCCGTGGGGATGGACAACATTCCAGTGGAACTGTTGAAATGTTTAGGAAAATGTGGTAAGAAGACAATATGGACTGATTCGTAGTATCTATGAGGAAGGAATCTGGCCGGAAGATTTTGAGAGATCGGTGTTAGTTCCTATTCTGAAAAAGGTAAAGGCTACACCATGTGAGGATTACAGAACAATAAGCTTGATATCCCACGCAGCTAAAGTTATTCTCAGGATTATCAACATAAGGATAGAGAGTAAGGCAAATGATGACTAAGGTGATGATTACTTTGGGTTTTAGAAGGGAAGAGGATGTGTACACATAGTATGTATGTGTGTACGTCATTTACATTCTCTTTGAAGTCGGTTAGTGGTTCTTAGTTCTTTGTAAGTTAACATTATTTTCATTATTTTTATTTTTCATTCACATTCATTTCAAAGTCATTTCATTACTTTGTCTGTTCGTATGCTGCGCATGCCTGGTATGGATAACCCCACATACTGCCACACACCTTCCTGTTGACTTACCCTTCTAGTAGAGTGGTGGTCGAAAATATTTTTGAATATTCTTTCTTAATGAAAGAACTTCGGGAGATGCCGCAACAGTATCCTGTAATGAGTATTCTGTTAATATGCAGATGCATCTGCATTAAAATGCAGATATTTCATAGTGTAAAAATCTTTCGCACTTGCATTAAATTGCATTCAGAATAGCATTTGCATTCGGTCAAAATCTCGGTCAAAAGGAATGATTTCTAAACTTTGAAATTCTTGCATTTTAAAATCCTTTCTATACCTAGATAGGCATTAAAGTCTCCAGGCTGAATAGCAGTCTGCATTTTCACTATGTAAAACCGATAAATTTGACCTCTTTCCAAAATATATTTCTTCAAGGTTTCCCCATTTCTCCTGGTTAATCACCTTATTTACATAAAATATAAAGTAGGCTTTGTGCGTGCTTAGAAATTAATGCCTCAAACTGTTTAAATTTGTTACAATAATTAATAATTAGATTCCTTCATCTTACTGATTATGTTCTAAAACCATTGAGCGTCCTCAAAATTCATTGAGGAGAAAGGAAAATTTGAAAAGCTGGCTAATTTTAATAGTTTTTACTTTGTCTGCAGCCGGTTTATTTTTAACATTGTAATTTTCTCCACGAAGAAAATTATCCGTTATCATAATTTTTTGAAAAAAGAACCATTTTTTATCTAGCACTCAAATTGGCTGGAGGGAAATATCACAGAACTTGCTGGTTAAAAACAATCATGAAATTTGCTTATCCGATGCATAATCTTTCCCAATATCTTCATAACTTCAACTTTTCAAGGTTTGAAAGTTACAGCTTTCACATAAAACCATCGCTCTTGCTTCCAGGAGATGGCATTACCTCCCTTTGAATCTCCTGCATCGTGCGCCATTGTGTAACCTATATTAATATACATTTGAGATTTATTTTTTCTCAATAATATGACAGTTTTAACACTGACAAATACTATTGACACCATCAAGGTAAAATATAAACTTTAATGTATAAATTGTTTATTTTCAAATAGAAATCAAATCATTGAGTAGGTCAAGATAGAAAAATTGCATAATTTACAACTTATGTTCTTCATATTCTAAAATAATTGTTCATAGTACATGGAATTACATGAATAGAGGGCAAAAAAAGCTCCTAAAAACCAGCCCGGGCAGCCTGTCCCGTTGTAGTGAGCAGAATGACGTGCAAGAGGAACGCCGATCTCGTACGATGAGCAAATTTTTATCATTCGTGGTCTTTGAAACTGGATATATTCAAATACTTTTATGAGCGTGTTTCCTTTGGTCAACACACTCTCATCCTTGTGATTCCTGAGTTAAATATGCATCAGCAAATGGTTATCCAGACGTCAAAGTTTGCATGGTTTCGGCAAAATGCGAGGGGGGGGGGCTGAATTTGTATTCACGTGCCCCCAATGATTTTTGGACCATCGCGTCGTGTGCTGAGGGCCAAATGGATCAAAAGAAATTGGGATGCGCGTTTCACCTACGAGATTAAAGCGTAAATCCATTTTCCAGTTCAAATAGTACAGAAAGGAGGGGTTCTAGTATTCGTAGCTCTAACTCTCCCTCGGACGTTATGAATAATATATGATAGGGTGATCAGACTTCTTTAGTAAAGTGTTTCGTGCAAGAAAATTTGTTATCGGAGGAATATTCATTGCCTGCAATTTATTCTCCATTCACTCTAATAAAGAACACACCAATAGATTCTATATGCAAAAGCGTTAGGCTTTTGACACACACACAGAGGGCTGTTGAATTTGCTACATCACGAAGTGAAATAGATACATATGATGCATAAATATCACTTTTGAATCATCTCTGTAAATTTAAGGGAATTGATAATATTAAAATCACGTAATTGGACCTATTCACTGGACAAATTATGAAAATGAATTTACTACAATTCCACGCAAGAGGTTTATTTATAATATTTTATTAATAGTATTATATTTTTATCTTCAAACAATGGTTAACTATCCAAGGGTTTCTAATACATAGTATCGAAAATTCCGCGAGAAACTGGTTTCTTTAATAACCATTAAGAAATATTTTATTTATAACAAGAATGTACAGTTATAGGTTGTTTTAATGTACTTTTTACGCCATTTGAAGTATTGTATATTTTTATTCTGATAAGTCGATAATTTTATTTTTTTTTAGTTTTCAGTTCATTGAAATTATACGATATCGGAAATTTTAATTCTTAGGAAATGCAGCGTATGTTACAGGAGAAAAGATGAGGCTTTTTATTGTAAAGTAATACTTGATCAGAAATAAGTAAGTTTTTTATTTCTAATATTGGTCTTGTCGATAAATAATCTGGCGTTTATACTTAAAAGGTGCGTTGATGCAGACATGAAACCGTAATTGTTGAGATATTAACAATATTCCAAATGCCAATTATAGTAAATACCTAATTGATTAACTTTTTAAATTTACAAAGTATTTTGCTAACAGAAATCATGTAAAAATTTTAACACGGTAGATAAATCTACCAAAATCGTAAACAGGTACTATATTCATTATTTAGTTAGAGTTCTCACTTCCCAATAGGAAAATTACAGTAGCAGTATATTCCTGCCTTTACAATCTAACACCAAAATTTAGGATTAATGATGGAATTTCAAAAGCATAAGCTATTTCTGGCTCTGTAGTCAACAAAAGCTGCTCAGAAATCAAATAAAACTATAATATTTTCGAAAATTTACGTTTGTTTAATTTTTATCGAGCGGTTTAAAAATATTTACGGTGAGATAATTTTTTTACAGAGATCTACAATATTTTAATTAGAAATGAACAAAAAACTTTCCTTTTCTTGATAAACATTTTAGACTTTTCACGAATATTCTTTAAGAATTTAAACTAATATTCATAGTGTCCTAATATGTTTAAAATAGGATTATGTGATTGATCGCTCCTAGGAAAAGGTGCAAAATATACTACCTTGAACAAAACGTTCCCGGAATAACCACCGTGTGGCGCTCCCATCGTTCCAATTTGAGTTCTGTTTTTTTTGTTAAATTGGTACATCTGTTGTTGATATTCACTTTAAATCTTAGTGTCATAACTTGACATTTGCAAAAGTTACGTAGCCAAGAGTACATCTATCTGTGTGTGTGTTGGCGATTTTTTACAATTGCAGAAATGGATTTAAATTTGCAACAACGAACTTGAATTAAATTTTGCATAAAAAACGGATTTAGTGGCGCACGGACGTTGGAAATGTTGGAAAAGTGTTTCGGCAACGATTCTCTAAAAAAAACGGTCGTTTACCAGTGGCACGAGCGGTTCAGAAGTGGTCGTGAGTCAATCGAAGATGATGAACGCAGTGGCAGACCATCGACATCGAAAGTCGGTGACAAAATTGATAAAGAAAAAGAAATGTTGGTCAATAACCGCAAATTAACCATCAGAGAAATAGCGGAGGACTTGAACATTGCCTATGGATCCGCCCAAGACATTGTGGTTAATGATTTGGGTTTCCGTCGTGTAGCAGCAAAGTTGGTGCCAAAAGACCTCAATTTCATGCAAAAAAGAGACCGTGTTGACGTCGCAAAAGACATGATTTGCGAGGCTGCATCCGATCCCACATTCATCAAAAGGATCATTACTGGAGACGAGACGTGGGTTTATGAGTACGACACGCAATCCAGACATCAGGCAAGTGAATGGCGTTCACCAAATGAGCCGAGACCAAAAAACCACGTCGTTTTCAGTCAAAAAAGAAGGCATTCCTGACGGTTTTCATGGATTACAACGGTGTAGTGCATCATGAATTTTTGCCAGAAGGCCAGACAGTAAACAAAGAGTATTATTTGGGCGTTATGAGACGTTTGCGTGAAGCAATTCGCCGAAAGAGACCAGAAATCGTCGCACAGTGCGTCGAGACCGTCGCACAGTGCTATCATTATTCGTAATTTTTTGACGAAAAATGCAACAAATACCATCCAACAGCCACCGTATTCACCTGATTTGGCTCCCTGTGACTTCTTTCTGTTCAATTGAGTTAAAAAAACCATTACGGGGAATGCGTTTTAGCAGCCGAGAGGAAGTAATGGAAAAATCGCAGGAAGCACTGATGGACATACCGAAAACCGAATATAAAAAATGTTTCGAGGATTGGATCAAGCGCTGGCATAAGTGTGTTGCAGTCGATGGGGATTACTTTGAAGGGGACAATATAGATTTAGATGAATAAACTTGTATTTTTAATTTTCTGAATAAATTCCGGGAACTTTTTGTTCAAGGTAGTATAAAGAATATCTTGAAAATATGATGGAAAAATGTGCTGTTATAAAACTTATTATGTTGTCAGTAAATCGTTTTTTATACATTATCAATTATTCAATAATTTTAAATTTATACTATCAGCAAACATTGTCCATGTACTCATTGGCCTCTGGAGATATACATTACTATTAAAAAAACTTCGACAGAGGCAATTTATTATGCTAAAATCCCAGGTATTGGATTTCTGTGGCAAAAATGAACTGCCAATATAATAAATTTCAATCTAAATGAATAAAATCAGTAATATTGTCACTAATCTAGTACATTAAAATTTCATGCTGCAACAATTTAAAATTAAGCCAAAAATCATGTACTCTTGTGGGGTGTACAAAAATTTTGATGTTTCGCATTATTTGATCGGCTCAACCGATGTTTTATTTTAATAGAAAGAGGATGAGAAAATATAAAGCAGAAAATAGAGAGAGAGAGTTGGGATGATTTTCAGAAAAGAGATGCAGAAGGTGGAAAAAGATTTCCCATAGAAATTCGGAAGCCACTCTAATCCCCCCATGCACTCCTGCGCTGCCACGAGATTATCTCCCTTCCTTCTCCCATTTTCTTCCACCTACTCTATACTCCAGTGCTGCCATTCAAGCACTTTTGACGAGATTACAGGTACAAGTATCCGATCCTATACTCCCAAATTTCATTTCTCGAGTTCCTTGAAAATTTCAATATCGTTCTTTAAAATAGCAAAATGGACCTTTTAGCGTAGATCTAGTAGTTTTTGCTAATAGTAAAAGCAACTTAATGACGTTCAATTAGATAAGTCTAATATCGGTGAAAATGTTGATTGGTAGTTGTCATTTATAATTTTGGAAATATAAAAAAAATACCTCTTAAGGCTTAAATATCTCTTAAGGTGAATTAATTTTAAGTAAAACTGGGTAGCGAAATGACAGTTGCTCTGGGGAAAACGTTTCTATTTTTTAATTAAACCTATGAGACACTTGCTAACCTATTTAGTCATTAATATGCTCAAAGTGTTTTATTTAAATATTTCCTTTTGATTCTGGAAAGATTACGTTATCGCAACACTAAAATTTAAAAATCTGGATCGTAGAACTTTATTGTTATTGGTTTCTGTAACCATTGCATATTACCCTCATTAAATGTACTCATTTCCTCGAATATATTATCCCCGTTATCTATCGATTAAACTATATTTTTAATGTATTTACTTTTTAAATATATAAAAATATGAAACTCTCTGTCAAAAATAAATTTTCACTTTATGAATGTAACCAAATATATGTACATTGCGGAATATTTTCCACAAACTAAAAAACTCACTTTCAACCGTGGCGGATAATCTTTGCAAAACCATAGTGTGAACGGTACGCCGAATATATCAATTTTTAATACGTCACGGTCGCTGCGATAACTTTTTGAAAATTTGAATTACTTGGGATCCAAATTTATGGTATAATGTAGGATTGATTTTCTCTAAAATGAAAATAAATAAATCTTGAAGAAAGAGACGCATAAGGTGAAAAAGAGAATTATAAATGTCTACATGTATCCTGCGTACAAGAGACTCATGCAAGTAATTTACAATGAGCAGGTTTAATTTAAATTAGAGATTTCGTTCATAAAATGTATCCCTGGGCCAATAAAAGCTTCAAAAAACATTGATTATGAGCTAACCAGTACAACATCCTAAAATCGGAGCAGTTGTAAAAGTAACTTAATCAGAGGTATAGGTTGGCAACATTGTCTAACTTTTTTCTCTGTCAAACTCACCTTAACCTGCCGCCTAGGTGTCTCGGGAAAACCCTGCATCATCTTCCCTCATCTCTCCTCGACCCACCAATCCACTTCCACTCTCGAAAACGGGTTCTCCAGAGAGGGATCCGCTTAATTTTCCAAGGAAATCACCGACGATGGAGAAAGAAATTGAGATTGTCTTCGCCCCACCCTCCAATTCCAACTTCCCTCCCCATGATACTCATCCCAGGCGTCGCTGCTGTCGGCTCCCGCTTGTTTCAAGGGCTGTGATGACATCAAGCGTTCAACTGGTTGAACATCACGAAAGGCCCCTACGAGTGAACTTTTTACTCGATAAAATTCGCTCTGCAGGGAGAGGATTGCTTTGTCACTTAGTGAAAATTGCCTCAGAGGAAAAAATCAAATCCCGCCCCGAAATATTCTACTGAGAAACTACAAGTGCTTGAAATTTATAAGGCTAACGTACAAGACCTTGGTATTACATGCATCAAAACTCAAAAATCTCTCTCGGAAAAATGTTCCTCAATCATAAAATGTTTATGGGATAAGGGATGAAAACGGGTTATTGATTGAAACTCAACGGTTACATATCATTATTTAATTTAATATCGTAAAAATGTTCTCAGATTTATATACTTTCAGAGGAGTTTCAAACCTTTCCAACGTCCGCTAAAATGAAGTTTGAAGAATGCCTACACGTGTTCTGATTCAAATACTATACGTACCAATGTGTCACTTTTGAGTAGGCACGAAGATGCTTTCTCCCCGTTGTAGTTCCAACACGCATGAAAATGAAAATTTTAATAGGAAAAAACATAATAACAGAATGCTGATATTTTGTTTCTTGCTCACCCGTGACCATTCATGTACCTAAAAGGTAAGTAATAAATATTCGTGGATGGTTGTTGCACAGTTAAATTTGTCTATAATGCCAATTTTGAAAGTTTTATATTTTATATCAACCATTTATGTACCTTTAACTGTAGTAATAATTGTAGTAGGCATCCATTCTAAAAAACGAAAACCCTCGAACGGGATATACTTATTTTATTATAAATTTTATTCATTATTTAATTTGATAACCATCGACATTTTTTCAATCCTTTAATTAGGATCTTCTAGTAAAAAGATTCTCCATTTTCTTAATTCTGTACTTACTCAGTATTCATTCTCACGAAAAAAAAACAAAATACCTGACAAAAATTTCATCAATATATATTTCCTAAGGTTTTTTAAAACATTCGACTTTTAGAATCTGTCTTCATATTCGTCTCCATAAATCGCATTAATCGTTATTAGATTTATAATGGAAATAGTAAATAAATATAACATTTATAATTTACTTTTCAAAATATTTATCGCAATTGAAACAACTCGATATTTATACATGAATGGTTTCCACCAAAAATATTCTTTTCTCTGCACGTAGGTCATGTAACATTTGTTAAGCAATAATAGAATATCGATGGTCGCATTTGTGTCTCATAAGGCTAGTGTATGTCAAAGTTGAAGGACTGTAGACAGAATGCATATTTCACCATTGATAGAAACCCTAGGAAACAATCTTTCTCTCTGAAAATTTAATGAGAAACGTTCGAATGTTTTTTAATATTGATGAATGACTTCTTAATACGATTGGGCAGAAAGATGATTACATAAACAAGTGAAAGTAATCAGTGAAGATCGACAGAGAGAAATGTAGAGTAAGAAAGTAGATAGGAGAAGAGGAGAGTGTAAGAAGGAAAGAGTGGTTAGAAATATAACGACAAATTTTAAGTAATAAAAATGAATAAGTACTTCTTTGGTTGTAACTGATATTCATGTTATTATCAAACGTACGTTGAATAGAACAATTTAATACGCTGAAAGTGATTGCGTCTCTGTAGCACAGAAATATTACCCAATGACTTTATTATTGAAATTATTATTCTTAAAAATAAAATCCAGAGACTGCAATTTATATTTGAACAATACATATGATATAATGCGCCATCATCAAATGAAGATGGAGAGACTCCATAAATGTACTTGCTATTTACATTTCAACGTCTTTTTGTTGAAGGTGTCTTCAATATGCGAGACTTTTCTTAAAGTTTGACCTTGCGTATTTATTAATTCCACAAAATGCTATATCTCACAATGGGGAAGTATTTTAACGCAAGTTGGAGATCCAGTATCCCAAACAAATTACGCGTCAGTGAACTCGGCGACAGAAATGGGTACGTGATCACTTGGTCTAGGTGTCAAGGGTTGAAAGAGAGCATCAATTCCTATCTGAGAGAGAATATCCTTTCGCCGCGCCGCGTAGGCCGCCGAGGAAAAGCGGAGAGTGGGGGAGCAGTGGAGGACTCAGGCGGGAAGAGAAGTAGGGAAAGTGGGCGACGTTTGATACGTTTCGTGAAAGAGCCACGCTCCTTGTGACGGGGGTAGGAGGCGAAGGACTGTCGGTGGAGGGGTGAGGAAGGATTTTGGGAGCCACGGTACATTTTGCGAACCACATTAATTGGCTCTTATCCCCCTTCCATCAATCCACTCACCCCCATCACAACCCCACACCCTCAACCCATGTGTCCCATCGCCACCCATCCCCCATTTTGCCGCAACCTCCATCACCAAGGCCCTTCCGTTCACAAGGAAACACCCGAACGCTAAATAATCAATCAAAACTCGATGGCGGTGGTTACCGGGGCGTGGGGAAGGGCCAGGAGGAAGGGTAGAGAATGATGAGAGAGGAAAATGGGAGGAGTTGAAGGCACAGAGGGAGGACGAGGGGTCGGTCTGCTAGGCGCACCTCGCCGATGCCGTAGAGATAACGAACGCTTGTTAACTCTAATCGGATTGATCGAGATTAAGGGGAGGAAGGAGGTTGGGAGGGCAGTTCTCTTTCGCGGATGTTGTGCCGGGAAGGAGGAGGCGAGAGAAGGGTGGGGAACGTACTCTCTAGTGAAACGCTGAGAGAGAGAGTTTGGGATCAGAGTTATGGTGGACTGGTTGTCGGTAGTGCTGTGACGCGACCGCATAATACAGAAGTGGGTCGGCGGCGGGGTGGGATGGCTGACTGGCTGGCGCTGCTTAGTAGGTGAGTGTATGCGGGCGTGGCGAGGGTATCATCCGCCGCCGAGAGGGAGGCGGCGGATTGAGACCCATTCGTGCGTCAAATTCCCGAGTTACCCGCGGGTCGGATGAAACAGAATGAAAGGGTGGATATACACCATCCCACACATGCATGCATATGCATGTGTGGAATGCACCCACACACATCATCCCTCTCCTTCCTTTGCCATGGGAAGACATGGGGACGGTGGAGATGTATTAAAATAACGGCAAAAATAAAGTCCTCTAAATTGAATCATATGGTTCCTATGGATGTATCCACATTGATACTCATCAAACCAGAAGAAATCTCTTTGTGAGCTGCAAAGAGCTCCTCCTATTTGACGATTCTAGATAAAGTTGAAACTTTCTCTAAATTATTATTATTATTAAAATGTACATGTGCAAATAGACAAATGTCAGGTGGCACACAAGTCCGAAGTATTACAATAAACTTGCCATGGAAAAATAACATGATATCTGAAATCCAATTAATATCACAAAAGATAATAAATAAAATCAGTCAGAACAAATAAACTTTAAGGAAATTTCCAAACACCAATTTGTAACACATACAAAAATCCCTATCATATTCACATGTTTCCCAATCAACAAGAAAAAAATTAAGCTGTTACATTTAATTTTATGCAACATATCAATCAAATTATTACAGAAGTTGTTTTTATCTTTTCTTAAAAGTTTGCACTCTGTTAGGAAAGGGCTTAAAAATTTGCAGGTAAGTTGTTCCAATCAACAATTGTGTTATTTAGAAAAGAAATTTTTTTTAAATTCGTTCTTGGTGACTGGCATTTTACCTTAAATCTGTGGTCATTTCCCCCTATAAAATTCGGGTGCCCCGACTCTTTCCTTAGATCTGCCCAAGATTTCTCCCCATTCAGAATGCGGAACATTACACAAAGTCTGCTTACTTTCCTTCTAGTTTGTAAAGGTTCCCAACCCAGCATTTTTAGCATGTCAGACACACTATCCATCCTCCTATGCTTCCCCAGTACATATCGGGCAGTCTTTCATTGCACCTTTTCCAGTTTTTTGATTTGTCCTTCTTCATGAGGGTCCCATACCAGAGAAACGTACTCCAAAATTTGTCAAATTCATTTCTAACGACTAATAATTCTCAGATCGGAAATCTCCAGAATTATTTTTTTAATCTACACATTGAGGGATAGAATTTCGATAAGATCAAGAGAATACACTTGCACAAAATGCACAACATTAAGATGCATGAACTTTAGATAACTAACGCTGTAAGAATATAAATCAAAGCTGTTTAAGTGGTTAAGCAGATGAATTTTTGTCAGTAGAAACTATTAGCCTTAAATTTCGCAATTATCGCGTAAAATCTCCCTTGCTAATTCTTTATTATTTCCGGCATCAGTTCTTCAGGTTTACTGCATCCTTAAGTCCGTCCAAAAATATATTTTTTTACCTTTCTTAAGGGTCCACTTAGTACATATCTTTAAAATATTACTGTTCCTTAATATCTAGTCAATCCAAAATGATTGTCTTTTACGTATTTAGCTCATCTTAATTAAAAATCTTTCATTTATTTCCACTATCTTCTCTATCCAACTTACTTTCACCACACTTACGACTACATGTCAAAAGTCACTATACTCACCTCATTCTCGTCCCTCTGATAGAATTGGGAAACAGAAAGGAAAGTAAAGTCACTTAATTGAATAGAAAGGGCTAAAGTAGAATATAACAGAAAATGTCAATGGAATGGACGTAGATAAAGACCGAAGAAGTTTATAAAGCCGACAAATAGCAATTGGAGAAGGATTTTCAGTAATGAGAGCAGACTCCAGATAAATGATCCTAAATGTAATGGAATAAGGGAAAGAAAGAGTTACTGCCGAAGGCATAATAAAAAAAATACAGAAAAGTGGAAAGGTTATTTGAAAATGTTCAAGTTGAGGTAGAGAGAGCTGAAAAATTTTAAACTTAAAGTTGATAAAGAACCATTGAGATATTTATTCCAATATTCTGAAAAAATTACATTAACATGGAAGTTAATGTTCCCACCTAGACTGAAGCTGACTGGAATTTTAAAAAATGATATTTTCATTTTAATGATATCAGGGAACTTAATTAATGAGTTTCTGAGGCTTTCGTGTAACATAATTACATAAGCACCATAAACTTAAGAATAAAATTCTAACTATCCCATTTAAAAATATATTTTAAAACATTATCAACTTGTCAGAGTTTACGATGATTCTGTAACCAAACAAATAATAATCAATAGCGTTATAATTTAAATAACTCTTGACCTAATTATAGGAGGATAACCAAGCTTTTACCGCTTAGAAAAGCATATTTTTAATAAGGGTCTCTGGTAATATTTCCACTCCTCATGTGTTTGTGGAAACTGATATATTAATTCTTCTTCTAAGTTTAATTGAATGATCACTAGTGAATAAACACACCGCCGTGCAACAGGGGTTCTGAAAAATAATTCAGAGACAGCTCAAGGAATCTAGATAATTTAGAATTGAGTATTTGTATATTTATCATAATTATTGTTAATATTACTTGGATAATATAATAAAAAGTATAGTTTAAAACTATAAAAAATCATTTAATTATTTTTTAGCGGATAGTACCGTAGTAGCATGCTTTTAGAAAAACTCGAATTCATGTTGTCCCCAAAATAAATCCGTTCATTTTTTACTGAAACCCCATGGACGAGGTTTCGGAATGTTGCTCCCCTTTTTAAGTGTGTGCGCATTAGAGAGATAGTTGTTTTATCAAGACATAATTATTGTGTGACAAGGCAAAGGACTATCTTACACAGATATTAAAATTCACATATACGAACGGATATGCTCTAAAATTTCTTCATGTCATACTATTAGAAAACCGTTTTCAAATAAAAAATATTACTTATGAAATTAACGAACAGAAACATAAGATATACATTAAATTCATACACGTAATTTGTAAAGACTGATATTTAAATTGTAAACACATTAGTATTGTTGTCTAAGTAGTTACATTTTGATAAATTAGTGTATTCAATGCCATTTTGTAACATATATTATCACGAAAAAAATACTGTAATAATTGTATTTTTTTCATGCATGTTTTGAATGATTTTTAAACTGTGCACCTTATTATTTGTAGACAAACTTTATCCCTGTCGAAACCTTTCATTGGAAGTTGTCTTAACAGGTTCTGATGAAAAGAACTATGAATGCTATCTGCTAGGAGTTTTGACGGTGAAGTATGATTATGATTTACACAAGTCAAAAAGATATATTTCATGAAATCAATCACCAATTTTATGAGTGAAAGCCGCTATGTTTACACAACGAAAATATCATAAATGCCAAATACGATGAATTCGAACGATTTCTCCACAGCAAATTCTAAGAAAGTTTCAATATACGTTTGAAATTGAGGACTTTTTTGAACGAAAATTAGAAGAGGACTGTATACAAGGAAATAAATGTTAAATTAATGTAACGAAGGCATTACAAACTTGTAAAATTAAAAATTCAAAATCATTTTCTGTTTACCAAATGGTTATAATTGTATTAATTCTTGCAATTTCTTCAAAAACGCGTTATCATAAGCGCAATGATTCTCGTAACGTTAAGGTAAGGGAGCCAATCACCTTCACTTACTCAAGTATCAAACCTTAAAAATGTCGCGATAGACTTCTGATTAAAGTAACACTCCTCTTACATTGAGCTCTCATTCCCTAAATCATTTATTAAAAAGACTATGGCTCGTACCTGAATAGGACGTTCCCTAATTACCAACGAACACAGTTTTTCATCTAAAATGAGAAAAATAAAGTTTATATATTAAATTTATTGATTGATATATCAAAATTAATTTATAGCACCTAAATGCAATAATAAAGTTGAATTCATTCTACCGGGAAATAATTCTGCAAATAAAACACTTCAGGTGTCGCCCAACTGACGATAGACGAAGTGGAATCGTAATTTTTAGTATCATAGAAAAATGTTTTACGGGCACATATTTTTAATAACTATTTTGAGATTGAAGATAAAAATGAAAAATGTACGGGTGTCGAAAATAATATATTTCAAAGGAGTCACAAAATTGTCGTTGGAAAGAAAGAAGAACAAAACTTTAAAGGTTATATTTATCTTGAGTGCAAATCTCTCAAGTCTTCCCATTTTAAGTTTGGTAGAATTCTTTTATATTATTTCATGAACTACTTCCGCATATCACATTCTTTCATTACTATTCTTTCATTCCTCTCACTTTTCTCTGTAGTTTTTTATCATTATCTTCAATTACCCTTTGTCCTTTGAGTTTACTCAAGAGTTATATTTTAGCCTTGTATATTGAAGTTTCAACTCCTTAGACCATTGGGAGACGTGTACAATCATTTGGAAATTAGTATACATGTATACACGGCCTTAAAAACGCGAATACTAAATGGAAGGAATGGAAGGTTTTTTGTTCCCAAGACCACAGACATTTCTTTCGAAATGCGTTGTAATTTCTCCATATGTACGGCAAACATTTCATCAAGATATACAAAATAGTATAGTCTCTAAATAATGACGCCATTTCCATTCCGTATGCAATGGTTCATCCCAAACTGCTTATTACTTAAAAATACGTTCGTGTTGGTTATGAAAGTATTCAGGGTCCTCTCACGATCATACAGGTATGTTCTCTCAACCATAGTGAAGCACCGTCCTTATATAGAAATTCATTTACAGTTCATTCAGAACAGCATTTACGTCCAGTTTCACAATCAAATTTCAAGTCAATACATCTGCATTAGCCGTATCTTCATCTCTTACGCATTTTTCATAAAAACACTCAATATATAAGCATGATTACACTACCAGACCCTTTTTCACACCATATTTCAAAGGTTCATATTTACTCAAAAACATTTATCAAAAATTTCAAACAGAGCAATTATCAATGTGCTTTTACAATTTAATCATCCTCAAAACCTTACCCTTCTCTCTTCATTTATTCCTTCTATTCGCTTTTTAAATTAACCCTAGCACAATACAGTTTCTTTGTTCTACATTAAGTTCTCTCCATTATAATTCAGTCGGTATCCATAAATTGGCATCGCCACTGTTAAAGAGGGATCCATCATGACATCAACTCAAATAACCATACCCCTGCATGACATTATTCTCACTAGTTTACCAAGCTCCTTATTTTTTTTCAAATTTCCCAAGGACTTGAATTTCACCGTTTCTCTATCATTTGGCGTACATTTCCTCTAGTAATGGCTTCCGCCGAAATCCAGGGTATTCGCGGGCACATAAATATCGGCTGGTATCATCCAATGAAAACTATAACTTTCCCTAAAATTCAAATTATTTTGATATTTAGATGCTCAGAAAATTAATTCACTGGTTAGCACTGATAATGAGGTTCAGAGAAAATATTTTATTGCACTCTGTAATAATACCGGACTTAATAGGGTATTACGCTTTTCTACAACTCGGTTGGATTGCATTCTACACTTGCACTTGCTTAGAGGATAATTGGAACAGCATGACTGTCGGAAACTTTTATTCTGGGCCCTTCTTTATAACGCTTTTTTGCCACGTGTGTTAGAGGTGGAAGGTAAATAGAGAAAGGGTCAATTATGTCGCTTGTCTGTCAAACATCAGATGGCAAAATCCTCGTGTTCCTCTACTAAACAGTAAGTTTAAATTAGACGTAGACCGACTGAGTTTTCTTAAAAACTCTATCTACTCCACAAATTTCCCATTAACTGCTTAAAACTCCGAAAACCACAACAATGTTGGACATACGAATGAGAAGTTGATCCCGTGCATTGTTGCCATTAAAAATATTTGAGTTAATTTCGATTGATTTTTTCGTCAATTCTAATACATTTTAATAATTTTAACGGTAATTCCTTTCAAACTTTAACTAGTAAGCTAATCATTTTTTTCTTTAAATTAAGTGGGTATTCTGTTGCCGTCCTGTCAAAAATGGCGCAATATAAGCACTTTACCTAAATGTAAACCTATGTGGAAGATCTAACGTAAACAAATCACAATTTAAATCAACGATACGACCATTTTCCCTGAAAATTGGAATCATATTCACAGGAAAGGTTAATTAAAATGATATATATATATATATATATAGAAACATATATATATACAAAACCATAAACACACAGTAATCAACCCGAAGGTCGGTTTAGTAGGTGATGGTAGAGCTCACCCATGTACCAAGCCCGACGGCGTGTGAATATTCACACATCAGGGTAGGGGGGCCAGTTCCTTTCCCTGTGCCGATTATGGTTTCCCAGAAAGATCTGGTACCCGAAAAATCAACTAGCTTGGGTGGAGCTGCAGGTGCCCAGAGTGCCTTGCCCGGGAATCGAACCCGGGACCCTCCGGTCAGTAGTCCAACGCTCTACCCACTGGACCACCGCGACCCAAATATATGTATATGTATTTTTTATGCATATATATAATATATATTATATATATATATATATATATATTATATATTTATATGACTTATAAAACGGACGCTAGTCGTAATTAAGAAAAGACTGAGTAATGTATAAATTTCGTATTATTCAATGGGTCCTCGAAAAATGAAGTATCGCTAACCGTATTGCTATTTTTAACAAAAACAATATTTGATTAGCCTTTAGAATTTAAATTTTTATCTTTAAAATTATATAAACTAACGGAATAGAGAGAATTTACACAGGCAACGAATGATATACTTATAGTATTTTCATATAATTAAGCAAACTAAGTAGAGATTTAGTTGCAAGGATAAACTCTCATTCAATCATGTAAATAGCGTACCAATAGGTCCTCTCTATAAAAATACAGTTAACCTCTTTATTTTCACTTTCTGCACAGTTATTAAGCATTCTCCTATTAAGCATACACTTATTTTTTCATATAACATCAACTACAATTTAAAATCCATTACTCCTGTTATGTATTCCCATTTAGGTGCTGTGCCGTTGCACCGTAAAAATAATGTTAAAGATGAAAATCATTTTCCATGTGCAAGTAATGTCCAAAAATTATAAATGATGAAAGTGAGGGTGAGACGACTGAAAGATGAAAATATAGAAGAAAAATACTATCTCCCCGTCATCGCTTACTCCCTCCTTTATTTTTAAAAAAGTTTATTTCTTCCACGTATTCTATTTTCAAACTGCCTTATTCTAAAATCTTTCCCAACACAACGCTATTTAATAATGTTTTCCCCCGGTTCAAGTTTATTTTTCTATATGGCTTGATGTTTAATTTGACATAACTTTGATACTTCATTTGCGCTCACAATTTAAATATAGAACAAAATCCTATAAATTCAGTTAATCTAAAGCACCGTATGATATTCTCTTTGTCATTCGAAAGGGACATTTTGTAAAAATATAATGAAAGCCTGGTTTAATTCCACAGGTATAAAGAGAGCAAACTTTATTGATTTTGATAGTGAATTTACTTTCAGAAAACAGGCAACGATGGCGGGATATTGATTTTTCTTCTTTCAAGTCCATGACGCTGATGGAGCTTGAAATAGCCTTCCTCTAATAGCCGCCTCATGGACGTGCGGGGACTACAGGGTGAAATGGTAGGAACTTTCATCGACGGTGAGATTTCTTCAGTTTAAGTAATACGAGGAAAAACCAAAGGAGACTTCCAAGGTAGTAAGGTGGGATGAGTGGGAATTAAAGGCAAGTAGTGGGGTAAGCGACTGCAGAGAAATGATCGGGTGGACCGCTCAAATGTGGGCAGCGAACGGAGTGTGAAGGAGAAAATCAAGGGTGGAATCAACACCCTCCCCTTACCACGCAAAACCTCTGCCCATAATCCCACAAAACCTCCATACCCAACCCTTGACCCCTTAGTCCGCCCTCGGGAACCTCCCCCTTTAGGAGAGTGAGTCCCTAACCCCGCATCGCGGCAGCCCACACCGGCCTACGCCATAACCCCATCTGAAGGGCGCGGGGACGGAGGAATGAGGCGTTTATGCCGGCCTCCGCGTACTCCCTCCACAAAACGCAACCCCCGCCACCGCAACTTCCGAACTTCCGAATCCGCCCACACCCGAGGGGACTCTAGAGGCCGCTCCGGACAAGATATCCAAAACTAAGTGTACATTAATAAACCCAAGAAAGTACGGACCTAAGAGGTTCATCAGTGCTGGGAGCAGTCGGCAATTTGAGGACTTGGCTTCTTCTTCTTTGAGGATTTGGCTGGCACTACGGTGTGGATTGAGGTGGGGGTCGAATCCCCATTCCTATCATCTCATTGAGGGAAAAAAGTTAAAAATTTTTCAAGAACAACATGAATAAAATTCATTTTACATCTCACCCAAATTTAAATGTCCAGTAAAAACTGAAACGAACCATTTTCACCGTAAAATATTGGTGACTGATTTTTCTAACATTTTCTTTCATGTTTTTTTAGTATCAAAATCAACACGCAGCATTTAGCTCACATATATATTTCAATTTGTTTATGCTCCACTCATTCCTTACATCACACGTCTTCCCCATGGAATCATTTCTGCACAAGATCCCACTGAAGCACTCTTATCTTCTGAGTGTTCATTTCTCACCTGCCTTCCATCAATTTTATCGAATAATTAACGTGGTATGCAGTTATGATTCTTTTTCAGCTTTAATACCCTATTTTTACGGTTTCTATGTTCTTTTTCCAAGATTTAAAACAAGATTTGGTTTTCATCTGCATCGTTATGATTTATAAAAAGAATTATTAAAATTCAGTAGCTGCTGTACTGCGTACATTTCGACATTTTCAACTTTCTCTTCCAAGATTAGGGTATTAATCTATTATTCCATATCTCCGAAAAACAAAAAAATTGATTTGACAAACACTTGACACGCAGACTGTAAAAGCCTCTTCGGCACAATAATTCTGCAATATCTTTATTAAAATATTCTCTGTCCTCTCCTTTAATTCACTATTTGGTTTATGGAATGAGTTTTTCACTCGTAATGCCAAAAATCAAAGATAGTTTTCTCTGTCATTTTATGTGCAGCTTGGCTCAATAATGCTTTAAAGGTATTCCTAATATCGATTTTCAATGCGCTTTCATTTGTCAAAGTAGTGAATTTTGTTGTAAAAACATTTTCCGTACAAAACTGTAGGAAATTTATCTAAAGATTTTCCCTACTAGTATGTTTAACAGGTTCAATAAATATGAATTTGCCGTTAGTATCGACTGAGTTTTTTTTCTGCAGAGAAAAATATAATTTATATAGACAAACATTTTCTGAAGTTATCCTAGCTGTGCCAACATGGATGGTTTATCAATCGCCACAAGGGCGTAAATTAATGTTATTGATTTCAAATAAAAAACGAAATAAAATGTAAGCTTGAATTTAAACAATTTACTTTAATGGCATTGTCAGTTATCATAAAAGGCATGTTAGATATATTTGAACAAAACGGTAAGAATGATATTCTGCACATTCTTCACATGTTAGAAGTATTTGACGGCTACTTCATCAAAGAATATCAATTATTTTTTTATGTGATTAAAAGCTTTAGTATGATTCGTTCAACTTGCCTCTAATGTTAAGATCTTTAATTATAGTCGACAGGTACCATCGCAAACCTTATAACTATTGTTTCCAAAAAATGCACTTCAAACATTTTCGAATCAGTAACACGATTTGGAACTTGCAAAATGACTAATTTATTACGTCTATATGGGCCACAATGATGTTTTTTAAGAGCCATAAAAACTATTTTTGTTTTAATATCTTATTTTAAAAACATAATAATTAATATGTATTGGTTTTACTAATAAAATATTGTTTTTGCAATATGTTGAACGTCAAAAGGTATTACTAAATATTTCGATTAGAACGTATTGCCATTTTGTAGTTATATTATTTATAAACTTTATACATCTCATACAATTTATTTCTCTATGTATATATATATGTATATATATATATATATATATATATATATATATATATATATATATATAGTATAATAATGCCTAGTAGGAAGGACAGAAAATATATTGGAAGCCACTGGAGAGTGAACAGGTTTCCCGCCAAAGGAGTTGAAACGACAAACTTGGAAAAGGCAGCCACCCCGGCTGTATCAGAGTTTAATTATATCAAAAATGAAATACTCAAATACTTATCTCCAACAAAGTTGACAAACATCGATAGAACACGCTACAAATGTCTCAGATAAATAAAAAATATTCTCGGAAATTCGACCTCAGTTAACACATTGGTGAAAGCAAATAAACCTTCGTCCTTGGCTTTCTAAATCCTTCCCCATAGCAAGCAATACCGGCAACCGACGCCCTATGCCCTCCATCCTACTAATGCCATTTTACCGGAAAGACCTCAAGCTTAAGTCAAATCTGGCAACAAACTGTGAAGCGCCGCAGCACCCGAGAATTAGGCCAAACTCCAAGGGCAAGAGATCGAAGAATTAAAATGTACACTCTTAATTCCACTGCTCAAAAATTCATTCCTAGTTTTTTAATTAGCACAAGAGGCTTAACAATTTCTCTATCCTGAAACCTGTCAGGAAATTTTGAAAGCTACAGTCTAAAAGGTCATATTTTTCAATTCCCGTTTAAATTTAAGTCAATAAATTTTGTTTTGTAATGAATTGAGGTTATTAAAACAGTAAATATGTAACATAAAATACTTCACATTAGAGCAAGAACTTACTTGTAATTTAAAATAAATAAAAAATATAATAAGGAATTTAATTATTTTATTGATGAAAGTAAGATCGAAAAAAAGGATTAGGATAAGATCCCTTGGTTAAATTTCCTGAAAGATATGATGAGAAAAAGAAGATTCTTATGTTTACATCCATCCATGACGGAATATAAAATATACTTATGGAAAGGAAAACGTGAAAAGAAAAAAATCTTTGAATGAATATTTGTACCCATTGGAAGATTCATCGGATATCTTATCTTTCAACAAATAATGTTAGGAAAGCTACGCAGGGAAACTGTGTAATCTGGGTGTTCAGAAGGCTCTTTCAAATGGAATTTTGATGATATCTTTTAATTTCCCGAAATGAAATGATATTTCCAAGGTTTTCCTGATCAAATTTCTATCAGTGAAATGGATATAGAACATTGATGGTACTATAATATTAAAAGAATATACGTTGCATGATTTTTCAAAATATTTTAATGATTAGGAAGAAATAATTAGCGTTAAAAGAACTAAAGATTTAATTTGAAAATCGATATAAAAATAACATTTTATAATATATTCATGCATTTATATGCTTATATGCACATTTTGTTTCTCTGGTGATCAGAAGATTTTTTCAATGTTTGCCATAATTCCGCTGCAAAGGAAGTCATTAATATCATCATGGAAATGTTTCATTAATCATGAAACTCTCAGGCCTCCATTTTTCTCCATAGAGCGTTACTCTATTAACTGTATCAATAAAATTATCAATAATTATATACACCGGTTCTGCAGATGAAAATATAGGGAAAATGGAATAAGGTAGCAATTATGAGTAATTAAACCTGGAACATCGGAAAATTGTCACTTAATGATCAAGTGTGCAAACAAATATTGCAATCAGGAGTTTTGAAATAACTTTGCAGCTTCCACATCTTCAGGAACGTACAAGCTTGTACGTTCCTGAAGATGCTACAGTGTAGCGAAACTAGTAGAAAATAAATAAGTTATTTTATGTGGAAGCTGCAAAGTTATTTCCAAACTCCTGTTCGCAATGGATTTCCACAAAGTCTCGGCCTCAACCATCAGTCACAAATATTGCAATAATAGCCAAATTGACACTTTTACTTTCACAGACTAAATAATTTCTTTCCTATGTCCATGTTGGACACAGCCTTTCCGATATTATGATTCAAAAATCACTAATTGATTTTAATTTGATATTTGCATTGCATGCATTGCATTGCATTTTTTGTGATCCTAAGAAGATAGCGGTACTTAATCTGTGAGCCTTTCAAAAGTCTATCTTCACCTTAAGACCAATGTTGAGTACCAGTATGGAAACTTTGTTTAACTAAAATATCTATTCGATCATTAAAATCCTATGGGAATCATGAAGCTTTTGCTAATACAATCAAATTATTAAGAACAAATTTTGAAGTGTGCAAATTTGTTTAAGTCCCAACTGTTACTTTCATTGATTTTTTAAAATATATTATTCATCTACTGCGAACAAATATATAATACTCTTGAAATAATTAATGAAGGTAAAAGAACGTTTGAGAATAAATACCATTTGATGAAGCTGATAAGTGTATGGCCCCTGACATATAAGTATATTTTATATACTTGTATACCCAGCAACATCTCTTGCATGGAAGTAGTGAGTAACGTTAAATCATAATGCATAACATTACCTTCAATCCCTTGTTCCTTGATGAAGATGCATAACCTTTGCTATTTTACCAGATAAAATCGTATTAGTAAATAGTTTATGCACCTTTTAGCAAAATACAGCAGTTTATATAACTAAATATAGAATTAATATCACCATCATTTGTAAAAAAAATTGAGCAAATGTTATGTATCAGGGTTCGCCAGATAAAGCAATATAAATTCGAGATTGCCCGTAAACGAGAAAATTAGGGTTTTTAAGAGCTTGAATTACAATTAGTAAACATAATAAGGTTGGTTTGAATTGCCTGAAAAGTATTTGCTTCCTCTAAGCTACGTGGAATAATCAGTCGCTATTTCCAAATAATTGTGTTTAAAAGTAGCTAAGAATTTCTCTAAATGTTGACAAATATGTTTTAATTTAATGTTTTTCTCAGAGAATTTAGATATTAAATAACATTTTACGAGGATATAATAGTATTTCACAATTAAGCAGAAAAAGGATGAAAAAAATTTTGACAAAGTTAGAAATGACATTTATATTACGGAAAGAGATATATCTAATTTGAAAGACATTTCGATTTTTGGGTTCTACAACCTAACGATTATTAAGGCATGTGTAAAGAATTAAAAACTAAATTGGCAACCATAGATAAGTAAGCATATAGGGTTTATGAAAAAATCAAGGTTATATAAGTTTAATTGCAGGAAACGTTTTTTTTACTTTAAAGTGTAGTTATTTTAAGGTAAAAATGGATATAAAGCATTGTTAACAAATCAATACCACTTTATTAATTCTTTTAAGTTAATACGTTAATTTAAATTACAATCTGAACATGATAATAATTCTTCAAATATTATAATGTACACTCTCTACCTTTCTATTTATGAGAAATTTATTTTGAACAAAGGTTTTCGTAATGAAAATATGGTTTTAAAGGGGTATTTATTGTAAATATTTTAAAAATTATGACATTAAAACTAAAATGGAGATACATGTATCTTCCCAAAATAAATATATATAGTTTTTAATTGAATGTGTGAAATTTATGAAATATTTATTCCTATTTTTTAAGTGAATAGTTGAAATATACTATTAAATTTAGAGATGTCAAATTTAATATTTGTGACAATATTTCCTCCATGTTAGAGTAATTATCAAAGCGAAAGGGTCTGAAATGGAAGCGAGTGAACTATGATGAGCGACGAGAACACATCGAGTGAGCGAGAGGCAACGGTTCAGAGATGTGGAAAGGATGAAAGCGCATGGGATGAGTGGAAAGGGAGAGAGGGGTTCGTGAGTTTAGGGAAAAGTGGGTGGGGAAGGAAAAGGAGAGCCCGGAAGGGTTGGCTGGCTGGAAGGGTGAAAAGGGAGGTCGGTGTTATGAACGGGAAAAGAAACTCGTTGGGTGAAGGGGGATATGCGGAGAGAAGAGGAGGGAGGGATAAGGGGAAGACAGGAACGCGGTGAGGCGGTTAAACAGACGAAAGGAGGACTGTTACAGAATGGCGAGTGAGATATCAAGATATGAGGAAATTAAGAGAAGGAACGTGGAAGGAATGATTCCCCCTCGCAGCTGAAGGTTGGTTTTCTGAGGGATGGGGAAAAAGGTGGAGCTTAAGGACCCTATGGGGGAGGGGGGGAGCACAAGGGGTATCTTGAGGAAGGTGAACGTCTCTCGGGGATGGGGTAACTCCCTCTTGCCATCCTACCCACCCCCGGAGGATAGGGCGGCGTGTGGAGTAGGTGGAGGAGGAGGTTAAGGGAGCGCAGATAGGGAAAGGTGTTCTGGGGATTGGAGTTTCGGCCGGGGTGCAGCAAGGAATAAAAAAGGGAGGTCCCACAGCCCCTGGTGGTCGGGAGGAGAATGAAGAGTCGAGGGAGGAGTGGTAGCATCCGGGTCCTGAATAGCGTGCCGGAGGTTGGGGTGTATACCGTTCACCTGTGCCAGCTTACATAATGCCCACCCGCCCGAGGTTGTGGAGACTTATCATAGGGGGGGGGTAGGTGGACGGGCGACAGTAGCCCTGCGGGGGGTGGAGTGGGGGTACTCTGCCTGGGTGATGTAGTAGCCGGCTGGAGAGGGGAGATAAGGGGGTGAGGCCGTGAGGCACAGCTTATGACCGAGGAGTGGTGGGGAGAACCAGGGAGCTTTGTCGTGACCTTTACGACGACGCGAATCAAAATGAGAGTGCGACGTCTACTCGAAATAAGCGCCAAGAAGTCGAATGGGGAAGTGTGTTTGTGTGTGCGTGAAGTGGTGGAGGATCGGAGGGAGGTTGGGGAAGAGGGGGTCTCATCTCGAATTTAACGGTGGCAGTTTTGAAGGGAAGCGTCTTCTTTGCGAAACAGTGTCGAGAGGGTGATAGGAATGAAAGATGATGGTTGGGCGGGGGTGGCGATGGAGGGAGGATTGAGCGTGGGGGACGGATCCGCGAAGGCTGTCGTGGGTGGTGGCACCTTGGCACTCACCTTCCTCATCTCGTCCCCACTGGATAAGGGTTGGGTCTACGAAAAGAAATCCGCGAAATATGCCTCCTTGGCGCCACACCTAATCCGCGGGGGGAAATTGTGTATGTTTTAAACATACGGCGACTTTTATGACTTTTGAGGCTAGGAAAGAGCATTTTAGAGTTATATTTATATGCATTCTCGGATTGGATATAAAATGAAATTTACCTCATCAAATATTTTATCCCTCCCATAAATGGCACGGATGGAGAAAATAGTGGTTTCGTAAGAATAAAATGTAAAATGGGAAGATGTCTCGTATTTGAAGCGTAGAGCGTTATAACGTGGTGTCATCTAACCAAGTTCTATTTACTTCAAAAAATGGAACAAAGATAAATCATGGTGACTTACAAGCCTTTATAAGTTTCACAACTCCTCCTACTGAGTCTCTATTGGCATTAAGACCCTAGATACCTTCTGGAAAAAAATCTTTGTGTGCCCTAACCCCGAACTATTTAAAGTAAAACCAATTTTTATTTATATTTATCATCTAATTACGTGAAGTCTTGGACAGTTTTTGAGATACAACATTACAAGCAAACAAATTTACGGATCGTGAAAAGGACTTGGCCTCTAGAACAGTCGATTTTATTTTATTACTGACGCACATATTAATTATATGTTAATGTTAATTAAGTTTCATTTTTTATTTTTCACAGCTCTAAAATATTAGTCATATCTCAAAAAATTAGCTAAGTTTTACATTGGCACAATTTTACGGTTCAAACGCCAGGCTCAGCTAGACAGGAACAAACCAAAGATTAGGTTTGATCGATGGTCGTACTGATTACCCATGAATCTAAATAATTACGTTGGAGAGCCGTTAATAATTGCCGGTCAGTGATGTCCTGCACAGTTCTCAAGTAAATTAAACGACGCCAATTTCATTATTATCTGTTGTATCATTCAAATATGAACCCGAGGTCAGTAGCAGATGTTTCAAAAACAGACTTTACATTTCCTTCATGATCAGAATTTTCGATAGAGAACAGAAAAACTTAAACCATTGCTGAACATTTTCCTTGTCCTTAAATGGAAATAAATTTCTCAAAATTCGAGAATTTTGAATCGACATTGTTTTCTTTGATGAAAACGATATCTCTTATGATAAAACTCGAGAGCACTATGTTGCCAGCCCACCTTTATTCGTCCCAGAGAAACTTAAACTCAATCAAGGTAAAATCTCAACCTGCACAGAAACAGGCGCGGAGAAAATTAATTTCGCACTCTCATAACGTTAAAGAAAGCTTGTATCTCTGGTGACAAAGATGGATATATCTTTCTTTCTTAACTCCCCTCTCCCCGTCCACCCCCTCCGACTTCTTTAAACTTCCCTCCGTCCCTCTTCTACCCTCCCTACGTTAAGCCCTCAGTTCTTGATTATTAATAGCCTCACCCCACTCGCCCTCACCCCGTGGCCATTCCCTCCCCACCCGTGCTTGGGTCCTTTCAACTTCCGTTCCCCTCCCGTAAGCAACGCCCGCCCCTTGAGGGTAAGGCTCCTCCTACCCCCCTCTAGCCTTCCACTATCTATGCCCTGATCCTCACTCCATCCCTGACGCTCCCCCGTCCATCCTGCACTCTTCTGTTTTCATTTAACATCTTTCTTTTTCCAAATATTATTTTCCTTGGCAACATCTCACGTCTTCTCATGGTAAAACTCCATATTATCCAGCACTCTGTGTGTTTTCAGCGATTTTACAAAAACACTGACATCTGAATTCTAGGCATAAAAAGGAATATTTTCCCTTAGAAATTCATATTGATCCTTATTGACGGGCTTTATTGTCGTGTATAAACTACGTCATTTTCGGTATGTGCTTGACAGATTAATATCTATTCTAGAGGTCGATCTATTTTGTCCTCCTTTTCCATGTATTATGAAAACATCTATGATTGTTTAACCCTCCGATGAGGTTCATTTAGATTTAATCTGTGCCAAAATATTTCCACTACCTGGGTCAATACCTATGGGTACCAATATGATATTCGTCATAGTGAAATTATATTCGAGAAGCGATCTATTAAAACTCTTGCTATCCATTTCGATTAGCACTTAGAATTTCAAAATTCTACAGGAAAAACAACAGCGATAGATAATAGATACACAGCTGAAAAAGAATGCCTTTTGAAAAAATCACGTTAGCCTGAGATGAGAGTACTGGTGACTATGAATAAAGAGAGTTTAATGAAGTATTCAGATCCTTTTTCAGGTTTCAGATCCTCATCCCTGATTTGATAAAAATGGATATGAAAATGATACTCGTAACTAACAGAAGGCAGATGAGCGATAGGGGCAAGAGATGGAAACGCTCATAAAGTACTTAAGGTAGCGTGAGTACGTAAGGTACTCACGCTATTATAAGTTACTTATTCTCATATGCATAACACAATATTGAGTACAAGATAGACTCAAAATTTACAGATTAAGACTGTAACAATGAGTTATATTATTTATTTTTTTAAACGAATGACATTTAAAAAAAATGTATTACAGCTATGAATATTGGTTTGTGAGTAGGGCGGGATACCAAAGAAATTCTACAAGCGAAAGTGGCAGAAAGCATAAAGACTAAATAGGACTTTTAAAATATCTATTCATTCTTGTGGATAAGAGTGTCAGGAACATTTTAAAATCCAGTGTGAAGAGTTATATCTGGTTCACATCTGTCTATACTTTTCCTCCTGTTTTTACATGAGTGATCTAAAGCCCTCGCGTAAGCTTCTCAAAATTCAGTCAAACAGGATGAAAAGATCTTTCAGAATCGCTCTTAAGAGTAGGTATAAGTAACTTTTTCCTTGACACATTACATTCATTCTACCTCCTTGATTCTAAAAATACAATAAAGATACAGGTATTCATGTAAATGTATAAAGTTCTCAGGAAGACAATATATTTAAAAATACAAGGGTAGTCTTAAAAGTTTCCGTTCTAAAAAAGATACAAAACTTTTTCTGAAATTTTCTGAGTCGGAAACTTTCCAGACCACCCACGTATATAGAGTACTTTGTTAAATTAGCGACTTGTGTATTAATGTGAAATTTTTTTTCTGATGCAGGTGCATTATCTGTTTTACATAAAGTACGCGTTAAAGCATCACTAATAAATGAAGTGAGGTACCGAATTGATTTTATCCTTTTACAACACATACGCAGAAATTGTATGAAACTAACAAAATATTTCCCAGGATCAGATATGAATTCTGACCATAACCTTATAATAACAGAGTTATGTATGAAGTGGAAAATGGCATGGAATGGAGGTTAACAAATTAAGTTTTTGGAAAGCTAAAAGAACCTGGAAAAGCTAAGGAAATCTAAAAATATTTATTGAAAAGCTGAAAATCAAAGGAGATTAAAACAGTATAAATGATATGTGGGAGGAAATTAAACAGAGCATGAAAGAAGCAGCAAAAGAGGCAGTTGGTATTAACCGTAGGTGTTGGATACTTGAAAGTGATGTAGGCATATTTTAAAATTCCATTTAAAGTGTTGAAAGCACTTGATATGAAAGGTGGGAATGAATTAACAAATTGAGGAACGAAATTAGCAAAAAAGGGGCAATAGCCTATGGACTTCAAGCTAACTGCATTGGTTCCTTCAGATAAGAAGAAAAATACCAAGAAAGTTGAAAAACATAACGGTATGCCACATGTGGTTAAAATGGATTTTAAAAATACAATCAACGAGAAATTACATGCTAAACTAAAAATTGCGATGGGAAAAAATGACATGGATTCAGAAGAGGTGTAGGTGATGCAATATTGAGTGTAATTGGTGAGAGAAACAAGGAAAATAACAAAAAGAAAGAGGGAACGAAAGAGAAATTGCTAAGATAATCAAAGAAAGAAAGATCAGTTGATTAAGGAAATATTAGGGTAAGAGAGGAAGAGCGCGACAGAAGCTATATGATGTTGAACATGATGAAGATTGGGAGAAAACACGAAAGAATTAAAACAATGGCTCAAGACAAAGTGTCATGTAGATGAATCATGAGTGAACCTACCACCTGGCAGGAAAACTGATGGTGATGAATATTTTAAATGCATAAATTCTTCTCGGGTCCTCCACCGGGTTATATCGTCCATCTCGGCCGACGTTTCGATGTCCGACTCGGTCATCGTCATCAGGGCTTCTGAATAAGAGTATTCAGAAGCCCTGATGACGATGGCCGAGCGGACATCGAAACGTCGGCCGAAATGGACGATATAACCCGGTGGAGGACCCGAGAAGAATTTACGCAGCTGATACGCCGGGAAAACACCAAATCTTTTGCAATATTTTAAATCATTACACAAATCGACACATAACTATTCATTTTTAACGGACACAATCAGCAAATGTCTCACATACGCAGCATGTGGACGATAATTATTTCCTTAGTAAAATAGCCGATCATATTTTACGGCTTCCCTCGAGAGATATATTGGATAAAATTCATTTTGTTAATGTTTTCATTGCCCATAGTGCCACAGATAATCGTACGCTTTGTTTTCACAGTAATATCTCGATTAAACCCTCACTTATAGGCGTCTAAATATAAACCTTCAACTTCTACTGTTCAGAGCGAGATCGATTTCGTCATCTATTATTGATATTAATACTATTTTTCACCATTCAAGCATATACCAATAAAGTTGTTAACTAATGTTAGAAAGTGTAAACAACTACTTAGATAAAACCTTGGATAAAAGTGTTGTGATGTACTTTTATTTTAATGCACGAATATCTATTTTTTCTTCAAAATATTGCAGTTGCGATTTATTAGGGCGATCCAGTCTCGGGACATTCTATCATAGGACGAAATTTCATGGAACAACTGAGACCATATGAGGTTGCTCCTGAATTGGCATCATTTATACTGTTCTATTTATGTGATGAATCTCAAAAGGTCTCATCTACCTTAACAAGCTCTAACTCCGTCCACCAAGCACGAGTGTCAACTGGGCTGACTCACTCATCCGGGCTCAAAATTCGCAGCAATGAATATGGGAATGAAAATTATATACAATTTCCAATACGCCGGAGGCCAACAGCGTATGCCTTTCATCTACTGCCAATCCAGGGGATTTCACTTTTCATAAAAATATTGTTAGCTTTTCCAGGCAGATTTCTTGTCAACTTTCCAGGGATGCATACTAGACTCATTGAAACTATGCTCCCAAAAATGAACTGAAATAGTGAAAATTGAAATTTACAGTGAAGAGTGAAACTTACAGAATATGTGTTCCAGATGGTATAGAATTTTCCGAAAATTCATCAAAAAGCACAAGATAGCATACGAATTTCTCATAAAGTATAGCAGAGAACACTCTCGCAGGGTCTATCTCGAAAGTAGTAGGGCTTATTAATTCCCGGATAGACAGATGGACGGTCGGCGATTTCTCTGGCTGCGTTCGAGGGAGGAGATTCTCAGGAATGGCTGGAGGTCAGTGGCAGTTGGCTCCCAGCCTTCCCGAATTGAAAAATATCTCTATAACGTTACCTAGATACGCTTCATCAAGAAATGGTTATTGAAGCAGCGCACCGCCATTAATTTTTTTTTCGAAAAATCAAACTTATTTCGGAACTTGTTAAGGTAGAAAAGATATTGAAGACGGTGAACATTTAGGACGTCCTTTGACCTCAAAAGTGAAGAAAATCTTGCAAGAGTTAATGCTTCATCGCAGATTGAGAACTTTTGCATAGTCTCTGATTAAATTGGTATCTTATCCTCTAAAATTGATGTACAATGACTGGTAACCGAAAAAATATGCATAAGAAAGGTGTGTTAGAAGTTGGTGCCGCGTGTGCTCTCGGACGATTAAAAGTAAACTCGCACGCGGATCTGACAAGAGCTTCTCGACCATTTGAGTGAAGATCCAATTTTTTTTGGACAATGCCCTACCATACATCTTTCTCTCCCCCGCCTGAAATCTGTGCTGAAAAACGTCACCGCGGCTCGGTGGAAGCGTTACAACAGGCCGCGACGAGGGAGCCGCTTTCCATAAGGCGCACTAGGCGTGGCTGCGGTGCTTGGGCCGAAAAAGGTGGTTCATTGAAATGTTGGTCCAACACACTTCCGAGTCACATAAACTGTTAAACCTGCTTTAGATTTTGTCCTCCAATTTTAATGTTAAGCTTAGCCGTTTTCTTTTTGGAAAATCGCATAGTTTATGTTTTATTTATATCGATTCTCATCCCATATCTATGGCACTGAATTTCCAATTCACTCATCAATGCTTGCAACCCCTGGGCTGACTGAGCAACTAATGCTTGGTCAGAAAACATAACTGATTTTATGTATTCCCCACTGACTTTCATTCCTATCTCCAGTTATTTTCATTCTTCTTTAATCATATCCTCCGCATACACTTTCTACAGCGAAGGTGATACTGAATAACACTGTCTTTCTCCTGTTCCTATCACCGTCTCTCTGCAGTCTCAATTCCCAAATCTCACTTGAACATTCTGAGACATATACAGGTTGTGGATTATTCCCTGTTTCTTCATTCCATTCCCATTTTCTGCAATATATTCATTAGTTTCACTGGATTCTTTCTATCACACGCCTTTTCGAGAAATACGAAACAAGCAAATATATACTGATTTTATCCTATGTTCTTCTTTATTAGTAACATCATTACCGCGTGGTATCAGGCGTGCCGCTCCCATTTCTGAACCTAAACTGATTATTCCCTAAGTAATCATTTCCTATGACCTCCATTCTCTGGTTGATTAACCAGAAAACCGCTTTAGCTGCTTTTGAAATAATCTTCCATTTCGTTCTCCTATATATCTGTCTAATCTTCTCGTCCATAATTCACGGTTTCCTTGTCCTAATCTCATTAAGAGTACCTATAGTTGGCTTCTTTGGCGTCTTTCTATATCCCTTTTTGATATGTTTCTACTTTTTCTCTAAAATACTAAGCTAAATTTTTTCACTCAAGATTTTATCTACAGCCTGATGATACTTTTTTCTGAACAACCAAGCTAATGCTTCTTCGTAACATTTCCAAATCTACCTTTCCTGCTCTATCCTTTTGAATCCGAAACTACATTTCATAATTTATAAATTTTCCACAACTGTTCTCGGAAAACTGTGAATTGATCACGCTATTTCTAAATCTTTGCCTATCCATAATAGCGTCCAACTCATGTATTTCTGAGTCATCTAGAATTTTCCAGGTATACCTACACCTTTTGTGGGTAGAGGACAGATCCTTTCCTGTTCCGGTTATGGTTCCCAGGAAGATCTGGTACCCGGAAAATCACACAGCTTGGGTTGAGCTAATGGTGCCCAGACAGGTTTGCCCGGGAATTGAACTAAACCCGGGCCCTCCGGTCAGTAGTGCAACGCTCTACCCCCGGACAATCGGGACCCACAAACATACACACACGCACATGAACATATAAATCAACAAGATTATGTAAAAATTTTATAAAACTAAAACACTACCTAGTCGTTCTTTGCCGCCTCTAAGATGTGTTAATATAATCTCAAAATGAGAGAAAGTGAACCCTCTTTCTAGAAATCCTTAGAATTTCCGATTGTTCCTGGATGCCTCTTTTATTTATCGAGTTTTTTTTTCAAGTTTTCCAGGCTGGTGGACACCGTGACGCCCGCCTCCTCTCCTCCAACGTGATCCCCTCACCGCACACCACTGGCGCTTCTCGTTGTGCTGCTTCGACCATTCCCCAGGGAGGGGGGCCCTTCTACCCCCGGAGGGCAGGACTTCGTTTGCGTCATGCACACCCGCCCCTTCCATTCCCTCCCACCCTCCCTCGTCCGCCACTCACGTCAAAAGGACGAGACTCACATGCTGCACCCTGAAGGGATGAAGACAACCGCCCGTTCCCATACCCACTCTCCACGGCCCCCTAATCCCACATCTCCCCTTCTCATCCACCCACACCAACCCCCGTAAGGCGTTTTCCTCTTCCCGTGCGTCCTCTCTCACTCCCTCAGTCCCTTCCTCATCACCCAACGTCCCTATTGGATGCCCTCACTCTCGCCTCCTTCCCCGTGCCCACTCGCCTTAACCGACCCACCCCGATTCGCGATTCTGCACTCAACATAACAATGGCTCGTCGCTACCCCCTAACCCTCCTTCCTCCTATTTCTTCCCCCGAGGCCTTATTCCTCCACCCTAACTTCCCCAAAATGTTTTATTTCTTCCGAATGTTTACGTTACCTTCTAAATGAGATGGTTTCAGAACAATAAACACATGTAGTATTTCTATGAAAATACTGTTATCTTTGAAAATACTATGAAACTAAAACACTATGAAATTAAAATTGTATTTCCTAGAAGACCATCGTCGACAAATTATCAATTTGATATAAATGAATGTCTACTTAATGATGTTTAAAACATGATATCAATAATTATTTACCAAAAGCGTTTTCTATGACCGTGTTCGTTCTTTTCTATCAGTAGACTATTAGAAGAATAGTTAAGGTGTAGAGTAAAATAAAGAGGAATGAGAAGTTGAAAAAAAATCTCTGTCAAGAGATCACTAGCCTGTTTATTTCATTTCTTATTTTCACTATAATATTTAGAATCACTTAAAGTCTAATTTACTCATCAAGTTCTTAAAATCAGCTTTGTTTGAAATAATATTTTGACAAATTTTATATGAGTATAGATTTTAAACCTCATCAACAATACTTTATCTATAATATGATTTTTTTAGTTTCGGTGTAATCTAACAAGTGTTACTCCATTTCGTTTTAAGAATCCTTGTTTTCATTTTGTTTAGCTATTGACTTAGAATACACCCTGACTGAAAGCTCAGCGCCTTTCCGAATGGGTAGTATCCGCCCTCGTACATACAATCGATAGTAATATGAAATTTGATTTTTAGAAAACCTTTAGTGATTTTTTCATTTCTTGTTGGAATAATTTTTTGAAAGAGACAGGTGTTCAATTAATTAATTGGAATTATTTCGATAAATTTAATCCAAAAACACATCGGTCCACCATTATTCCACACTACTTTTTTCAAAATATATGTATTTTCATAAAATCGAAAAAAAAATCAAAAATTATTGTTTCATCTCATGAATGATTCCCAGTTCAAGTAAACGAATCACATGTCATAAAAAAATTTAATTGATCACGTCCATTGATCTTTAGAAAAGGTTATACTTGACTCATAACCTACACGAATTTGCATACCATGCTCTTCAAATGCAAATGAATTACAACAAAAGTATGAAAAACAATGAATTATCTGAAATACACAAATAAATTTATTTATACCTATGAAAATTAAAATTCCAAACATCCGTCGGGTCAACTAACAGGGCTCTTTCCCCAAACTACCTCTACTCACACCACGTCCTCCTCACTTGCGATTATTTCACCCACTCTCCACGCACTGCCATTTTACAATCTCAATGACTCATTTTATAAATAAAGAACGCTGAGCTTTTACAATGTTTAATCACTGAATACTGAACTTTTTAAATTTTTTATCAGAAAATCGCCAAGAAAAATACAGTTGATATTAACTTCCTAGAGTAATTATACACATTAGGTTAAACATCCGACGTCAAGGTAAACAAATATTCAATCCGTTTAAATTGAGTTAAATACTTCTACAGTTATGCGAACATATTTTTTACATGCAAAAGTTAATTCCTCTTTCTTAATAGTAATTTACGAAACCTTTTTTTTCCATTTAACCAATAAAAAATGGAAAATGCTTGTTGTTCTCATGAGAACAATACCTTCCAACTTTTCATTTGTAACGATTCATCTATAGACATGATTATCAAGACTTCAATGAGTAACTGAAATACCATTGTTAAAGCATACAGCACCCTAGACGATGTAGAAAATACACATGCAAATAATGGAACGTTGTATTACCGTCCGCCAAGCCAAGAAACGATAACGGTTTGTGGGAATTAGCGAGAGGAAATTAATCCTGGGGAACAATGGGATGACTGGAGGGTAAACGGACTACGGATGGGCGTAGAGAGACCCAGCGGCAGAACTCTGCTACTCATTACCTGTTTTCTCAAAAGGTATGCTTTGATTTTGCGCTTATAAGCTTATGGGGATTTGAGGTCTATTGTAGAGAACATTTCAAATTTTTAAAACCAGCCTTGGGTGAATTTCAAATCCTCTGGCTGCGTAGCGTTAAATGATGACTCTAACGTCAATACCTAAAATAGTAGTACACTTATTTTAAAGAAAGAATGCCTACGTTTTAAATTTATAATTTAGCTGATAATTATAACATTTTCAAATTTTACCTCCTTCACAGTTTTTTAAATTAACGCTTTCCTTATGCTTGAAAGTGCTAATTTTGGTCCTTTGTTAACAAATTATTTCAAATGAACATATAATCCAATATAAATGTGGACTGGAGATAATTGGATTTTCGTACACTGCGATGAGTTTATAACAGTAGACGAAGGCATTAAGGCTACGTTTAGTCTTGTGCAAATACATACAGTACATGCGTAAAATATCAGGGAAAGTTGATTTGAATTGAAGGAGAGCGGTGTATTTAACATACTATCAATAGTAAAATTAAATATTTGATGTGGAAGAAGCGTTCTCGAAAGAGGCAATTCTTACGATGTTGAACTCGTAAGATCTTGCCGACAATTACAATATCCCTACAGGGGGGAACGAAGAACCAATGACCCATTTGATATTCTACAATATCGCCTAGGTTAATTGTGACTAGGTTATAAAAACTAATATGGGCATTTTCTTTTTAATAGAATAACACTCTCTGAAGATGGAATCTCAAGTAGCAGTAAGTACAAAAATGTAGACCTTTAATTAACAAGTGAACCTGGGTGGGGTGTTCAAGGGCAAAGTGAGACTAGGAGGGTTAAGTATTTCATTGGATATTGAGAGATATAAAAGGAAGTAACGTAGCCAGAAAAGGAAATGCTCATAAGGTCATCAATTACGAGGTGCTAAATGATTAAACGTTAGAAAAATTACAAGGAAAGATCGCTAGATATGTACTGGGTAGCCTATCAAGGACAGATGGCGTAACGAACATATTGGGAGGTTTGCTTTGTGAGAAAGGAGATAACTTCAGGCGTCACTTTGTAGAAACGATACATATTTGCAAAATATTGGTTTATTGGCAAAACTTGGTTTTTCCACATAAAATTTGTAATCACTGTCTAAGTTTCGACGTTCAGCGTCATCAGGTGAAATACAAGCCAAAATCTTTATATATATATATATATATATATATATATATATATAAAGATATTTTGGCTTGTATTTCACCTGATGACGCAGAACGTCGAAACTTAGATAGTGATTACAAATTTTATGTGGAAAAACCAAGTGTTTCTTTTGCAAATATGCTTTGTGAGAGTTTGATAAATAGAGGGAAAGGAGTTAAGGGAGAATTGAATATTTAATAATGATAAAGCGAGAGAAAATTTCAGGATATTAATAGAAGAGCTAACTATTTAGGGAAAAATAATCATAGATTTTAAATAAAAATAAGTAAACAAATAACAATAAAAAAGATTTCATTTTTAATAGAGGCTTTGTTGAATATCCTTGATACCTGGAGAGATATTTTCATCAAATGTTAGGTGTTTTAAGATATGTGTAAAGCAGTCACTTGTCAAGGAAATGACTGATAAATTATGACTGCATGCGGTGCTAGGCTATAACCGGTGTCGATGTGGCGTGGGAAGATGGACTTTGCAAGTATGTGCTACATATGACGGTATTTGATATAAGGCGAGGAATACCGTTGGATGATGCGTAATTTGGTGTCGTACGATATTAGGCTTTGATTTATATTAATAAATTTGTATTTTTTTAGTATCTTAATATATTGCAGGTTAAGTTTAAGTTAGTATTGATTGAGAATCTTTTGTTTTTGATATTTTTTTTACAGCTATGGTTTTTTTAAGGTTAGTTTTATTTACGTGTACTTATATTGTTTCAATTATATTTTCTCTATAACGGTTCATTTATAATTTTTCATCCTCGAGTCTTTTCGTGAAAGAGGTGGATGTTGAGATAATTATTATTTTTTCAGAAAAGCAAGTTTTAATTTTAAGTTAAAGAATTTGATTTTACCTAACACTCTTTGCTAATATATCTATATATTAATCATAACAATTATTAACTGGTACGATACTTTAAATGAATTTACATGGAAAACAAACATCATTTGGCTAGGTTCCTTCTAAAGCTGAATTATAATTAGTAATTGTCCAAAAGGGGAACATTTACATTTTTTTGGCAATAAGTGGTTCGCTTCAAGGAAGGGATTACTAATGGGCGTCAAAATTATTTTTGGAAGAGAAGAATAATAATCACTTTGAGAACCGAGATGAGACACTTTTTGATTTATACATTAAACTAAGAGGTTGTTAATTTAGGATAGGAGACATTAAAATAGTTAAAATAGAAGAATTACCTTTAAAAAAATACAAAAAATTTTCTTTATGAGGATTATTAAAGAGTGAAATAATTTAACTCAGAAAACGTTTTTGCCAAAATAAATTGAAAAATGTTTCTTGTAGAAAAAATTTAAAATGACCCTAAAATTGTGCACTTCTCGGATTTCTTAAAGAATTTCGATGAGTAGAGGGAAAATATATTTTCAGGTAATCTACCAATTAAGGTAGGTTTTTGGATGGCCACAACTATGAAATAAATATTTTGCAACTCAAAACAAAACCCAATACAGCAACCTACTGCACATCAGGTCCCTCTTCATTACTGTGTACTTCTTTCCTCCCTTCATCCCATCCAACATTCCTATCCTGTTCCTGCCCTTCCCTCAATTGCCCAACATTCTCCCCTCTATTACCTTCTTCAACATTCCACTACCACTCAATACGCCTTTCATCCATTTTTCCTGCCTCCATAGGATTTCTCTCAACAAACCCCTCTCCTCACCAACCATCTCCAGTACTTCTTCATTTGTTTTCCTTTCGGTCCATTTCACCTTCTCCATTCTTCTCCACACCCACATTTCAAAAGCCTCCAATCTACGTCTATCCTCCTGCTTCAGTGACCACGTTTCCGCGCTGTACATAGCTACGCTCCATATCAGAGTTTTTACGAGTCTTGTCTTAACCTCCCTACTCAACGTCCCCGTCATCAACTCCCTCCTTCTTGAGAATGCCTCTTTTCCTGCCCAGTTAATTTTCCTACCTCTCCCAGCTACTTTGATCCTGTTGGTCCAAAACACTTCCGAAATTCGTAAACTCTTCTACCTGCTCTATTTTTCCCCACCTATTTTAATATTTAGCTTAGCCTTTTTCTTTCTGGAAAATCGCATAATCTTGGTTTTATTAATATTGATTTTCATCCCATATCTATCGCACTGAACCTCCAATTCACTCAGCAATGCTTGAAACCTCTGGGCTGACTTAGCAACCAATGCTTGGTCATCAGCAAACCGAACAGATTTTACGAATTCCCCTCCGACTTTCATTCCTACCTCCAGTTCAGTGAACATATAGTATATCATGCACATATTATGGTAAATAAAATAAAAATTTCTTATTAGATGCCATGATATGGATAAGACACAATTCATTAGAGTGGAAGGGAATTGGGGGAGGCAATAATGTAAGATGCATTAACAAAAAATTTCCATTTCATTTGGTGATTTTTTAATTATAATTAGATAATTTATACAAAAATTGGTTTTGGAGTCGAATTAAGGGGAATGGGGAGCTAATTAAGTAAGCTTTGGTAATATTAATCCAAACCTGTCCTGAAATGGAAGAAAATGGGCGATAATGAAAAATTCTTGTGATATGGGCAAAAGAAGAATGGAGAAAGTTTGTTGTGCCGAAGTATTACACAAGGACAATTTTAATATGATAGAGGATGACGGGAATTTATAAAAAGAAATTTAATTAAATATAGAGTAGGTGGGTGTAGGAAGTAATAAGGCATTCTGAAGGTAGAGGAAATTATGTGAGACTCTGAAGGTCTTGAGGTAAGATTATATCGCTAATAGAGGAAGAAGGGAAAGAGAAAGTGTTGCGTTGGGGTATATGAGCAGAGAGAAAGCATGAAAAACTCTAAGAACTAAAACAAAATTATGTAGAGCGGAGATTCTACGAGACAGAGAAGGGTATTTCTCTGTACTAAGGATTATGAATGGAGAGATATTCTGAAATATTTTTTAGAATAATGTATTTATTTAAACATGGTTGTGAATGAATGTTTTCCCTTTAACCTTAGCTTGCAGCTACATTGACAGTGATAAATGTACAAGTTTCATCCCTTATAGTACACTGTTTCAAAATGAAAAAAGCATTTAAGAGTACCATAGAGATACAGTTGTGATGAGGTGGAATCGTTCCATAATGAGAGAAAAAAGAATAACGATTTGCAATGTTTCACTTCTTTTGGATCCACTTTATTTTCAACTCATATCAGCACAGTTTATGAGCTGTCATCCTGTATCAACCTGGTAGATTATTTGCTTTCCGTTAAGCGTGGCCTAAGTATGAGATAAACCATTTTCAATAGTCTTTTCTAGAAATTTCACAGCTGATACCAGGTATTTCAATTTTAAACTTTTTTATTGATTCATTAATACCTGCACTTTGAAATGGTATAATGCACTGAAACTGTTCGGTATTAAAAAATCTATCAATTGGAAAATTGCAAGTGTGTTTCTATCTCTCTAAAAAATGTATTCTTTGGAGTAAGCACTTAGATTGGACGCACACATAAAAGTATAGATAGTTTCCATGTTGCTCCCAACAACTAAAACATCTTGGAAAGCAATTTCATCCATTTGGAAATTGCAAATGTTCATTTCAGTATGTTGATTTAGAAGCAAAAAAATATCGATAAATTTGGTTTTTGATTTTTTCTTATTTATATATATTTACTCAAAAGGGATTTTACGTGGAAGGCACGAGAGAAATCTTCAATAAAGTAAGAAACTTATCAAAACATTCAATTCTGTAAGACACTTTGACCTAGTTGTAATATGCGTTTCTGAAAGTACCAATAATGACAGTTAACGTTCTTAGGTTTACGTAAGTGTTTAAGCTATTTATTAGTTTAGCAGATTTAAAATAATTTTAAAAACTAATATATCAGGATAACCAATTCATTTTAGAACATAGAGCTAAATTCTTTGGTCTACTTGTTCCCTGATAACATAATAATAACAAAAAAAAACATTGTCTTTTTTTACTTTTTCTTGTTTTATTGATTTTTTCTCCCTTCTCCATTTAGACTAATATTATTTGTCAAAGTGCTTATGAATCTGAATAATTAAGAAAAATTTTCTTATTGTGGCTAATTGAATACATTATTAAGATGATTTACTCTCCGTTTGAATTTCATTTTGCATGGTAAACAAATTGAATACTCAGCTTTTTCTTCTTTAAATACCTTTTGGAATATATGTGGAAAAGCAGATTAATACTATACAGGGGAGATTGCTTCACGTTATAAAACTGTAAGCTTTCTTGCTTGAGAAAGCTATTGAGACAAAACCGGTAAATTGATGTTTCCAAATGTTGGTCATAATTTGATTTTGTTTAATTTTTTCAAATTTCTGATTGCTGTTTTTGTTAGTATTTGAACGCGATGCTACTACTTTGAAAAATATATTTCAAGGCTCGAGCTAAATTCTGTCACACATGAGAAGCTATTGAAATTTATTTTATTAGAAAAAAAAACTCTTAAGTATTCATAGTTCTACGAAAGTTACACCTAGAGGCCTTTAGATGCCAAATACCCTTCCACTATTTTACTATACCTGCTGTAAATAACTGGTTTAACAAAAATGTATCGATTTCTCTCGTGAACACATCCACCATTCCCCGCGGACATATGCATTTCCCTAACTTTCAACGCTGCCGGCGGTGACACAATCCTCCCCGACCTTTCCCCGTCACAGTTGCTTACAAGACCATTAGGAATCAAGGCAAGTAACGAAACAGGAGAAAGAAGGGTGGAGAGCGGAGAAGGGGGTTGGGAATTGTAAGGGGTCGGGAGGAAGAACTACAGTTTCACAAAGAATCGTGTTTCGTCAACACGCTCTTCCTTGCTCCTCTGATCGTTCGTTCGATAGGAAAAGCCTTAGTAGTGATATCTGCAGGGCGGTGTGCCCCCCTTCTCTCCGCGGGTGGGTCGCCTTCTAGAAAGGAGCGCACGAGTCGGGGGTAGGGAGAGGAGGAGGAGGAAGTAGAAGTCAAAGGGATCGAACATGCGAACTTTATCCCCGGCAGGGTGAATGGGAGGGGAGGTTATAAGGCAGAGGGAGAAGTGAGGGTGTAGTGGCCATTCTTCCAGTGATTCGGCAAAGGGGGTCAGTAGGAAGGAAGCAAGGAAGGGGGTCAAAAGGAACAAAAGGGGCTTTGAAGAGAAAAGAAGAAAGGGGAGGTGAAAGAAAGAGGGGGAAGAGTTGGGATGGTGGCTGGAGATGAAAGGCTGGTTGGATTGAAGTGTGGAGTGTGGGAGAGAGAGATTGGAAGGTGGAGGAGTATAAGGTGGAGAGACGCAGCGAACTGCCACCTCGCACTTCTTCCTCTTATTTCTGTTCCCATGGCCAGTTCGTATTGCACAAGGAGGATCGGGTCCACTATCTATTATCGACGATACAATCGAATAATAAATAGGACACCGAGATTTGAATACGTCATAAGACCAGTGATGCTGTCACGCCGATTTTTAATTATCATTGTTTAAATTTGTGATCATCAAAAGAAATAAAATTAAATAAATTCCTCTCAACACTTAAGCGTTATTTCTCAAACATGTGGGATACCGTCCATCCTATTCAATTGACTCAGAATTCCTTCGTGGCAAAATTATTGATGAAAGCCAATGGAGGCGACAGAACTACCTCAAACCTCACTTAAATATTTCACAAATGAAATGACTTTATTCATGTATATTTTAATATACACACATGAATACTCTTAACTGAAGAAATTTCAATTGATTATTATTTTCTTAATTGAATATGAAGAATGAAAGGCACATACTACTATGTTGTGTATTGTAAAGGTGATGGATTTCCAAAACTTTTAGGGGAAATAAGAATTCGGTATGTACGAGACCCTTTAGTCTTTATCACAAATTCGCACGGATAGGGTATTGTAATAACCGTATATATTTAAAAATAAGGGAAAAGTATTTTTCTTTCTTTATTTAGCCCGTACCTGGCGAAAGCAGAATGTTCTCACGTGGAAATAGAAAAATCAAGCAATGGAAAAAATGGAACCAATTCAATTTTTAGTGAGAAATTTGATCAATAATATTTACAGAGAGTTGGATAACGTATTGCCAGGGCAGTGCTTCATTACGCAGAAATGGAATATTTATAAACCATTTTGCAAAATAAAACCAGAGTTACCTAAAAATTCCGATATATTTTCTTTTTTTATGGTGAAGTATAATTTAGCCGCAGTTTTGCATACAAACAAATATCTACAAGTGAATCCATGCGGCTTCCAGGCATTACAGTCACTTAGGTGAGTTGGCAGACAACTTTTTCGCCCCCAGTCGTGGAGGCGTCTTCAGGTCGGGCGAAACAGTTGTCTACAAACTCACCTAAGTGACTTTAATTCCCGGAAGCCGTATGGATTCATCAGATAGAGGTTGCGAAAGCCTAAGGATTGAAATATCTACAGGTTTTTCGAGATTAAATACTATATCAGGAAAGTTTCTTTAACTAAGAGAAAAATTAACATGAACTTAAATTTAAGCTCAGAGAATAAATAAAGACTTCACTTCAAAGTATTCATTTAGTGATTAGTAAATACTACATTATATGTCACGAGATAAATAAAAATAAAATAATTATATATTTAAAAAGCAAACTGAGACCAATCCTTATCCACAACTTTATATCAAGGAATGAAAACAATCTTGCTGTTTTCAGAAAGCTTCCATAAGTTTCGTCATATTGGGAATGAAATGAATAGAATTGGTATCTCTAATTCCTAAGTTTCTTGATATTGGTGAAAATTATTTCATATAATTATTTAATATTTACTGTGAGAAATTGTACTATGATTTTACATAGGTTCTTATGTAAAACATTGAAAAATATCTATTGGAAACTAGAAAAGTGAAATGTGTTGTAGTTAGGGAACAAGAGCTCGGGGTGGGGAGAATTTGAGAAAGAAGGAGGGAAGAAATAGTGTGAAAGACTAGGGATAGGTGATTGGAGGAAATGAGGGGTGAAGTGGGTTGGAGTGAGAAAATGGAGGCCTGAGTCTGGGTATGAGACGGCGCTGTCGGACCGAAGGATGGTCCGAGATAAATTGAATGGTTTGCTCGGCTGGGAGCAAAGAAGACGTTCGTTAGCAGAGCTACACGCTCTCGGAAAAGAAGCTCCCAAGGCAAGAGAAAACGTCGGGCCCTTGCCCCTTGGGGCGGTCGGGAGGAAATGGAAGCGGAGGAAGGCAAGCAATGAAGGAGGGAAGGGGTTGGTGCGGTCGCCCCCCCCCCCCGGGCCGGAGGGAAGAAGAACGAAGGATTCAGGAAAGGGAAAACAAGTCTGCACTAAAAATACTGCGTGGGTGATTTCATACGGGAAAAGTCTGAAAAAGTGGGACTTCTCCAGGAAAGTTGCTCATTTTCTCCTTATATACCATACAGCGTCCTCTGGCCGCTGGCAGATTATTACATGGCTCGTTTTGATCTCTATCGCAAATTGGCAGTATTATGGCGATTGAACATGCGCTAGGAATGAGAAGATCTTGTTTCCTTTTCAACGGTAATATAATAAGAATGCTCCTTCTCTCTAGAAGATGGTTTTACAAATATTATCTCAGAAAAAATGTACACAGTTTCAAAACTCTAACACTAACCCAGATTTCAGTCTAAAATATAATAACCTACATTTTCCGACTCAAATATATTATACTTCTGATATTCTTTGAAGGTTATGGCAACTGTTCTCAAGTATATAGTTCTTTTGTTAATTTAAGTTGCTTATAGCACTATTATACCTTAGATAAAGAGAGCATCAATTAAACGCCAACTGAGCATAAAATATATGAAAGAATTATTGAAGATATATTAGAATTGAGCAATTTTATGCGAGAGAGTAAGTTTCTTGTGGTAACCAGAAACTATGTTTTTATGTGGCAAGTAATAATAAAAATGTAATATAACTTTTTAAATATGCACTTTAATCTCACTCATCAAAATTTATTTCCCAGCATTGCGCCTGCCTGGAGATTTCCCCAGCTACATAAGTGACATATAATTAATAAATACATGTTAAGAGTATCTCTTATGATTGACATAGATTTTTTTAAATTTTGATTTTTTGTTAATCTTGCTTAAATTTAAATTTTACAAATGAATTATGGGTAAAAAAAACAGGATTGCTCTAACCATTATTGACAATAAGGAGGTAATAATGGTGTTTATGAATTTAGTATTAAAATGGAAGATATTTAGCTAACACGCAGGGAGGAATATTAATTCCATGTCATTTATAATAAAGTATAAGAATACGTATATGTTAAAAAAGCTATCAACTAAATACGACTCTAATTTATTCCATTATTTCTACTAGTCATAAGGAGGTTTTCCGTCTTACATCACATACAATAACTGGGATATGAACTATTGCAATTACTTTTTTGTATTTTGATCTTCAAAATGTACCGCTTTCCTGATATTCTGTCTCATGTCTATAAAAAATAATTCAACCATTACCACAATAAAATCTGAAGGTGGATATGCTACAATTCTTTTTTCCGATCAACTACAAAGAAGTTGACGTTTAACGCTGAAATTAGGAGAGAAAATGAGTTTTATGACTTGCATTAAAGGAATCAACTATTTCTTTCAAAGATTTGTGAAAGGTACATTTTTCCCTCAAAATACTCAAAGTTTAATATTCGAGTTTATAAAACAGCGTGCATTCAGATTATCCTTCTTCCATTCGGCAAAATGAGATTGATCAACATTTGAGTTGTTTTAATAGTAGAGCGTAGAGGTCAGCTTATTCTCTTATACCTCGTATATGACGCGTGAATTTCACCAATCAAATTGGCAGACGAGTGGTTTACATGACCTATACTAACAGCTTTTCCACAGAAATATATTAATTCATATTTTGTGGAAGAGGTAAATAGAAGTTCGAATAAAAGTGTCACTGACTATCAATCCCGAGTCTTCCAGTTAAAAAACCATCTGCTCACTATACATGGTAATAGAAACTTGACAAACTGAGGCCAGCAGGTTTATACAGTAAAGCATATTAAATCCTCGAACTGGGGAATTAGGTTATAAAAACAGAAAAAAGAGCCAGAGAATGGAGAGAGCTAATCTAGATTGGGGGGTTAGCAAACCAGAAATAGAGGGGAAATTGTGAGTTGGTGATGATGAAGAAACGACGTGAGGTCAGGTGGACACCGTGGAGTAGCCTGGCGCCGAACGAATTGTCGGACCTAGCAAAGAGACGAATCCACTCTCTGCACCGCGTGTGCAAGGTTAGATAAGAAGATGATGCCATCAATGAGGCCTCAATGTGCCGACGGAGTACACGGCTTTGAAAATGCCGTTCGTTCCAAATGAGGGCCATTACCACACGCTTAAACCTCGGCCGTTTATCGCTCCTGGATTATCACTGCCCCCGCCGCTTGGCGTTATGTTCTCACATTAAAATGTAGCTATTGGTAATTTTTCGGAGGAAATGAAGTATTATCTTAATGAATCCATTAATATTTTTAGAGTTCAGATTCATATAAAGCAATTTATGAGGGTTAATATTTTACGGCAACCTCACACAACGGAACTTCCATTATTGTTTTCAGTGGCTCACAAAAAATAATATTTTCATTATGAAGTAAAATTTAAAGACTATAAGTTTCAAGGGGTTTTTAAATTTTTCTCTTAAACTTTCACACTAATTTAAAAATAATTTATCCAAAACAAAGTTGTTTTGTTCGTAATTTCATTTCAGCAAATATGAGTATGTTGAATATGAGATTCAAGTTATTCAACCATATTTTGCATTTATTGAAACCGAGATTGGCATATAATCCCTAATTTTTCACGCTTATTTATTATAGCAACATATCCAGTTACAAATCTGACATATCATCATCGAAATTACAAATTTAACTTTCAAATTTGTGTAACCTCTATAAAAAATAACTATTTGTAATTTAGGTCTTAATAAATCCACTACTTCCGTTCTTCAAAAAAAAATTAAATTAACGAATGATCAAAAGGTTATAAAACTGACGTAAAAATGCTTATTGTTAATTTATATTACTTAATTTAGAGAATATTTCTGTAAAATTCAAAAACGTACATCATTTATTAGGTTTAGCTGAGGAGGACAGCAAAAGGCGAGTTGTTAGGGATTTATTTCTTACGGTGAGGAGATACCAGTTGTCTTCGCGGTTACCAATATAGCCGTTGTGGGGACAATACGTCTATAGATTTATAGTTTCTTTCAAAAACATGAGACTCCTCTTCCAATCCTCCAACCATTTATTTTATCACCGGTACACCCCCTTCTCATCCAAAGGGGGTGTTCATTGAGTCTAAAATATCATTTTTGATAATGATTTGAAATCGTTAAAACCAATTCAGGTAAATAATCAAGTAGATAGAATTTAAAAAGTGATATTTAATAATACATAGCAAATTACCTTACTTGACATCGCCTACTAATCACTCCGCTTAAGACAAATTTTCACAGAATGTCTAATGGTCATTCCCCGCGATGCTTGGGGTTTAAGAGAGAGCCCTGACGAATTACTGCATTGCACAGATATCACAATATACGATTTAAATAAAACTTCACGAGCATTTTAGTCTACAGGTCAACCGGTTAGCAATTAAACGAATTAAAATTAGAAGTGTTGTTTCCCTCTAGTATATCGTCGATGTAAGAGTGTTAGCCAATGTACAAATATTAAAAATCAGGTGACTATACTCGTACACGATTTAAATTATAATACGAGACACATAAGGGTATTTTTTGCATCTGAAATAATATATATATATATATATATATATATATATATATATATATATATATATATATATATATATATATATATATATATATATATATATATATATATATATATATTCCATTTTTCCGATGAAATTTTTACAATAATATCATTACACATAAAGAAGAAGAGGCAGAAAGGAAGTCAGTGTGAGGTCCAAAGAAGCCAGTGACGACTTTTATAGAATAGGTTTTGAGGGCTTTCCAAAGCGTACCCCTTATTCTGATTGGAATTCAGTAATGTGGATTACTCTATTTCCCGAGAACATGAATTATAATCTTTTGAATTAATCAATATGTTTACGTGTCATTCTAAACATTACGTGAGGAAACATACTATGCATACAATTACAATCAGATCAAAAAAGACATTTTTTAAGTATTTGACTTTGCTATTTTTATACATAAATATGGTGTTAAAATTGCTCATAATGACCCAAATATACGTCCTTCCATGTTGTTACGATTGTTTTTACTGAACTAGGCATAAGAAAAATCATAAAAAAGCTACCTTACAAAGCCCTTAACAAGTTAACTATTGTATTACAAAATTCAAATTTATACCTGTGAAGTGGAACCTCTTATTAGGACGGTGACTACGGCATTCTGTAAGTATATGAAATAGAAAGTATTAAATAATACAGTTTCTGGCATGACTTGTGAAAAACCTGCATATTAAAATAGAAAAATAAACAATTTGGCTTTTCCACATAAAATATTTTTCATTCACTACTTAGGTTTCGTTTAGGTATAACATCCTCAGAGACCTGAATATATTATACCATAATGAAACCTAAATATTGCATAAAAAATTTTTATAAAATTGTTTATTTTTCAATTTCAACAGAAAGTATTAAGTTATATCACGAAGAATGGGCCTTAGAGGTGTTTTGTTCTCGATTTTGTTAAAAAAAATGAATCAATAGTGAGATAGTGAGATAAGGGAGTGAATATGTATATGTATATATATATTCACTCCCATTAGTCATATATTCATATTTATTGTAGATATATATATATATATATATATATTTATATTTTTATATATATACTGTTTCTTTTTCTAGATTAAAGTTAAAATTCTAGTGTGATTTTGGGAGCCAATGTTGACCGAATGGAGAAGACACTCCCGTTAAACACTATGTCCCTCCCTCCTATGTAACTACCCATTCTCTCTATTCACTCTACAGGGATTTCAGCATCAAGAAGTCATCCATCACCCCCGCACTGTCCTCTTTAGGTTCGACTCATTGAGGCACGGGGTGGCCTCCATCAGGATTTAATGCGACGAATATATAGTAGATATGGTTCGAGAGGCATTAGATGGGTGGCTGAAGGGTGCGATAAAAGAGAGGGGTCAAAAGGAGTGTGGATGACGTGCGCCTGGAAGACGGAGAGAGGAAGGAGAGTTTATTGAGCAGCAAGTGGGAGTTTGACAACAACCCGTGAGGAGGTTCACAAGTGCCATAGGAAGATGATCAGAGTCCCCGCTGGTGTCCGCAGTGCTCAGGGAAGGGGGAAGGAAGGGGAGGTTTAGGATCCAAGCGTATGTACATTTCGGAAAGATAGGAAGAGGCTCAGAGCAAAGTAAGCTGAAGATACCTTTGGTATATACGACACACATTTAACTATTCAAATAAATGTATGCATTTCTTTCATAACATACACACACACACACACACACACACACATATATATATATATATATATATATATATATATATATATATATATATATATATATATATATATATATATATATATATATATATATATATATATATATATATATATATATATATACATATACATATATATACATATATATATATATATATATATATATATATATATATATATATATATATATATATATATATATATATATATATATACATATATATATACATATATATATATATATATACATACATATATATATATATATATATATATATAATGCCCCGTCTTCCTCGGAAGATTAGTTAAGACTCATATTATATGTATATATATATATATATGTATGTATTCACACACACGTAGCATTTAGTGAATTCTTTAAATATTCGATCAATGCACAACCACCTTTTTCAGAATGTAAAAAGGGAAACCTATTCCTATACACATCACATACATGATTGCATAGCAAAAAAATATTTGCCTAAATTTCCCTTCTTCACTTTCAAATTCCTCAAAAATATACTAGACAACCCTCATATTACCAAATTATTTAACCTTTTACCATTCACTAATCCACAACGACAAATTACAACCGACCAAATTTCAATTCCCTGTCCCAACTTGACCACCTCACTGCGGAGCTCACAAATTCTTTCCCATTCCACTCTATATTTTCGTCCTATTTCCTCTAAGATTACATGTATTGCTGCTGTAAATATATGTCTATACCCAAAATACAGTGTGCCAGAGAGGTATCAAGACAAAAGAAGGACTTTGGTCTATCGCCGTTGGTGTTGGTTGGAGGAGAAAAGACTGAGAGGTGAGCTGGCCTAAATGGGTCATTTAATGAGACTGAGAAGCAGGTGTGGTAACATGATTTTTTAATGATAACCGGGACGATTGGCTATTCACCATTTTGGCACACTGATATTTTAATTCAGTGAAGTAATTAGGAATAGTTTGATGGGTTGAGCTTCAGGGAAAAAGGGAAGGTTTAGCGGACAATTAGTTGCAGGAAAAGAGAAGGTAGAGCGGCAATGTGTTTTGACCTTCTTTTCATCGTAATGAAGTTAGTTGAGAGGGTTATACATGTTTTGGGTAACTTTCAGCTAAATCAACTATGCGCCTATCATCATAGAGAAACCACCAGCCTTGAAATGTAAACGTTGTTTATCAAATGAGCCACCGAAGTTGAATATAGCCCGTTCATATAAAAATATCAATCGTGGAGTTCGTGGTAAGCTAGAAAGAAGTATATGACCAATTCAGGGAAGCGTTAAACCCTTTAAATGAATATGAAAGAGAATTACCTCAATATTTGAATAGGAAATTCGTTTATTTGTTACTAAATGATAGTGAGTTAGGTACAATATTATTAATAAAGGTAGCTATATGTACTTATTTCCGTATTAAGTTTTTTATTTGTTTATATAAAGGCTTAAATTCTTTCTCCAACACCGTAACTACGTCATATGGCTAGTAAAAAAGTAATAATATAAATTAAATCAGTAGAAATTATTTACATTTTCGTCATCATTTAAATAACATCAGCTTTTACGCGAAAAATTAGCATTCCTACTCTTCTTTTAAAATAAATTAACATTATTTCCTGTGTTGTCACTATCAGATATTGCTACAATCTTTTTAAATATGCAACAATATAAATCCCTTAATGATATTTAACGGCATTCATTGGAAAAGGCGCAATTATTTTTTATTCGTTAGTGCTTGAAACCCTTTATTAATATTCAGCCTTTTTCAGCCGTGAATCTCTCTTTCATGATGCGATTGTTTTCATTTGTTCGTAAATAACTAAAAAAATACATGATTGCTAAACGCTAGAAAACATTAATTGGAAAAGTAATGAACTAGGTATATAAATTCATCTTATTGCTAGAGTATCCTGATTTTGGTTAAAATATTACATCTTACAGTCCCAGTGCTTGCCACTGTCAGACTGTAAGAGCTATGGAGTAATGTACACCTTTGACACAAATCTAAGCATGTAAAACAAAACGAATGGAAATTGAAGGAAACCTGGTATTTATAGCCTCCGTTTTACGCCTTAACACAATTACTTAAGAATCCCAAAAGATATGAACGGCACATGGATAATACAGAAATCGTGCTAACACCACCAACACTTCCTAAATCTGGTATACCCAGACTTGCGACGTATATTTTTAAAAAGGTGTTTAGTTCGCTGCCATTCCCTATCCTTTCCACGAACTCCAGGAAATAATTCCCTTCGAATAAATCCCCGATTCCCATTAAAACCTCTCGCAGGAACGAAACGAAGAGGTTGAAATTAATCAGGTGAAACGAAATTTCGACCAACGGCTACAACTTTTCAATCGCTACGGTAGAACGATTGAACCTGGAAAGGAAGGGACGGGAGTGGAGTTGGAAGGGGGAAACTGGGGGTCTGGGCCAGGATTTGAAAAAATAAGACCGGCCTTTATTGGCATTCCTTCGTTCCTCGTGGCGCGCATCCATTGAAAACGAATCGACACCTAGTCCTTCTGAACCCCTCACACCTATTTCACACCCTCGGAAGGAGGGCGTGACAGGGTGGGCACACACTCCACACACCGTTCGACCGTAAATTCACCGGGGCAAGAGCCCTCTCGCCGGGTGCCATCGCCGGGGGCGCATTTCCAAGAGGCACCACAGGAATGGGACGCGAAGATGGGGAGGGTATGACGCCACCAGGAGGGGAAGATGGATGGACGAAGAGGAGAGCATGTTTTGCAAACGAAAAATGGAAAGAGGACAGGTATAGATTCAGAAATTTTTCGAAGGGCGGTGTGCGGCATGGAAAACCAAAATATGGGGCCAAGAAAAACATTTAATAACAAATTTCTTCTCAAATTTTATTTTTCTCACATAGATATCATTCTTTATCGCATAATTCTAAATTTAAAATTAAAAATTCAGGGAAACAAGGGAAAGTTGATTGATTTTAAGGACAACTAAAAGTATCTAGTAAAACTATTATTATTTTTTAACCATTTTATCAATGAATGAAAACACTACTGGATCTGATAGCAAGATTTTTTATGGCATATTAACTCGAAATAATTAAAAGTAAAAAATTAAAAGTCACTACATTGTTTTATTAAGATTCTGGCATTTTAATAGAAAATCTCATCAAATTTGACATAAAATTCCTCAGTTTTCACAATGTAGAGGGGCAAGAACAGGAGTTGTTCATTTATTGAGTACCACTTGGAGAAAAATATGGATAGAATATATCTATGTGTATGGCGTAAACTCACTGCAGTAGTCAGTAAACCGAAGGAAATAAATCACAATCAAGATAAAAATAGTCTAATTTATGGAAGTAGTTTTTGCCAGTGAGTCATTTCAAAAGTTTCCTCATATTTTTAAGTGTCAATTTAAGATTACTTGTGTGTCACATTGAGGTTGATATGTATCTTATTGGTTATTAGAACTTTGATCAACCTACGTTTAAATACTAAAGGCGTACGTAGATAACCCAAGCTTCACATTAACTTTCATTTTTGAATAGTCAGTTATTCTGGCCCTCCTTAGGGAAAGCGTTTTTGATGTGGTGGAAATACATGCCTTCTGGTGACCATTAAAACTTTACTAGCGAGGAAAAGGATAATTGCTTCTGCCGGAGAGGACAAAGGGTAGGAGCCAGATGAACTGTAGTCTCTGCAGCGTCTGTTCTTCAGCCAGGTGGCTGCAAATGCGTCTTACCCCAGTGGGCCCGTTGGGCGATATTGAGGAAGTCAATGGGAAACCATCTTAGTTAAATATCACATTCTTAGTGAACTATAATGGACATAGATCAGAATATGAGCTCAGGTAACTACGAATTTCGGCTCACTGGAGCGTGAGCAGGGCCCGGCAGTGGGAGAGGCAAGGCTTCTGCGGTCGTCATCTAGCGAAATCCTTACAAAGCGATATCAAAAGCAGGCACACAGAAGGCAAAGATAAGGACAAAACCAGTTAGAGTAAAGACTTGAAAGGCTATAAAGATGCTGAGACTCTAGAAACAAGAAAAAGGCTTGATAAAATTGCAGGAGGAAGAAAGGGAGTTGGGATGGCCAATGTTAGGAAGAGTATTTAATCAGGCCATTATCGCAATTGATTTTCAACGAATATGTGGAGTACGTGTGGTAAGTGGATGCGATATGTATATATTTTCCAAAGGCATTTGATAAGGTTCCATATGGTCAACTCATCCATAAATTAAAGGGCAAAAGTATAGACTAAAGGGCGCAATAAATTGGGGTGAAGACTTCCTTTCAAAGCAAGAGGGAATGGTAGTCCTTGTCGTCGCTAGTTCCGACAGCTTACGAGTGACCTCAGGGGTACCTAAAGGGAAGTGTAATCGCGCCGTTACTTTTCTTGATATCTGTTTACAATTTGAACTGCGAAGTGAAAAGTAAGATTAGGATGCCCGTGGATGAATAAATTGGGGTGAAGACTTCCTTTCAAAGCAAGAGGGAATGGTAGTCCTTGTCGTCGCTAGTTCCGACAGCTTACGAGTGACCTCAGGGGTACCTAAAGGGAAGTGTAATCGGGCCGTTACTTTTCTTGATATCTGTTTACAATTTGAACTGCGAAGTGAAAAGTAAGATTAGGATGCCCGTGGATGAAACGGTTATTTATCGGGAGATATATGGGGATGAGGATCGTTTAATTCTAGCATATGATTTAGATTGCATTACTAAATGGTGTTCAAAATGGGGTTTGCCATTAAATCTTAATAGATGTTCGGTGGTAAATTTCTGTAAAAGATACACTGGATTTGTTTACAAATTCGCTGGATTTGACCTAGAAGTAGTTGATACGGTAAAATACCTTACATGCAATAAACACTTAACTTGGGGGAACCACATACGTGAAGTATGCGGGCAAGCATCTAAAAAATTGGGACTTATTAGACGCATTGTCGGTAGAAGTGGCTACAAGGTCAAGGAACGTTATTACCACGCTCTTGTAAGGCCTCATTTAGAATATGCATGTAGCGTACAGGATCCGAATGAAAATGGCCTCAATCAGGAAATTAAGAAATTCCAACGCCGGGCAGCCCGTTTCTTGAAAAACTGTTACGATAGAGCGAAAATCGTCACTGAAATGCTTATGGAGTTGGGATGGGAATCATTGGAAGTAAGAAGATTCCATGCTAGGTTGAACTTACTAAATAATTTCAGGTCCGCATGTTTCTGCCTTGAGGTCTCTCAAATCATTCACACTCCAACATACATACATTCATCGTTTAGATCATGCATATAAAATTCGGGAAATAGACGCCAGAACTAGCAGGCCCAAGGACTCCTCCTTCCAACGGACAATACGGGAAATCAACTGTCGGACTACACTCGTAGATAGCGAAAATGCCACTTGTCACCCTTAGCATCTAGGGGACAATTAGATCTACACATTCGCATGCGATTTCACTTACCTCGTCTGTTCTGTTGTCATGACCCTTCCCGAAACACCGCATTAAAATTCTATTAAATAATGTAGTGTTGTTTATAGTATTGTTTGCTCTGCTTTTGTTTATTTTTAAATTTCCCCTTCTATCCCTGGTCGCTCTCCGTGAGGGAACCCTCCTGCTATCTGCAGTGTTGGGTCAAATTCGCTACCTGTGTCCTTGGAGAGAAGAGCTTTTTATGTTGCCATATTCTTCTGGTAGTGGGATTTCGCCTTCATATTTATCAAATTCTAGCTTGCACGATATTAAATAAATTTCTTACTGCATTCTATGGTGCAATTATTTGTTAGAAGAGAGTTTATGAAATTGCATGCTTGTAAAATGATAGGAGTTATGCATGAATGTATGAACCACAGTGGGTAATGGTTTGTATGTATGTGTTGGTTTTGAATGCGTTTTTTCCATTTTACGGGTGGTGATCTAAGACCCCCCCCCGCCACACGCCCTTGCGGCGGCTTGCGGGGCGTTATGTAGATGGACATAGGAAGAACCGGAAATGGGAGCAAAAGTCGGTGGTGAATTATTAAAATTTGTAAAGACTGCGGATAATTGTAAAATAGTCAAGGGGTTCTTAAGTGTATTAGAAAATCAGTCTGATACGCATGGGATATAAAAAAATGTAAACAGAGAGAGATTGTGGTTTTCCATAAAAAGAAAAGCTCAGATAAATTAACAATAGAAGTTTATCATTTAGTACGAGAGTAACGGTTGAACTGTCCTGGAAGATTCTTTGACCAAAATGATGAAAATTTTGGGCACATAGGGATAATAATTGTATTAGACAATAAGGTTTTCACAAGGGGCAGGGAATTAATAACACGGACGTAGATATGAATATTTCGGAAAAACACGCTACAACTTTGAAATTGGACTTGGTTTTGCAAAACAGGAAATATTGGCAGTTAAGGCAAGATAAAAAATTCTTTAAGAAGAGTCTTTAATGTGCATTAGAAGAAGGTAAGAATTGAACTTAAAGACAAACAAGTAAGTATCTATAGATATCGTGGAGGAAGGAAGAAGATCCTGGGGAGAAATCCGAAGGAAAAAAGATAGGTGAATGCAGAGCGCATTGATTGGCAATGTGATTTTTAGGAATATGATAAATGGGAGAACGATGGAAAATCGATGCAGGGGTTGGCATAGCATAGTTAGAATGGGCGGAATGAAGTTTGGACATGTATGTGCGGAATTGTAGAAAGGGTTATTGTCGTGCCAGATAAAAGACTGCATTTTATTAAGAGATGCCACGAAAGGTATTACTGTGAAGTTGCATAGTGTGGTTATAGTTTTTCTTGTTCATTTACCTTAATGGTAGAATATCAATTTAAAAAAACTAATAGTCTTCCTGGGAAATTTCACCTAACACCGAGAAATAAGGCAGATTAATATACCGAATGTGTGGACTTTCATTTACGTTAATTACTGTTTACAATATATTCGCTGAATCTACCTTTAAAAATATCAGCCAATATAAATATGATTTTAACATAATCAGACGGCTTCCGTGAAGCGAAAAGGAGTATGATTACAGACGTTTTTCATAAAAATATGTTGCCTATCGCCAACGCACTACTTAAAAAATTAAATGGGCCTACTGAAATATTTTTTGCAAAAAATTCTATCGAAATACTATGATACTAAGTGACTATGATAATATGATAAAATCTGTTCATACGTAGACAAACAGAGCTCACACTATTACGATCATGGATTAAGATACTGGTTATTTACTTAATAACTTGAAAACAATTTCGGCTTAAGGAGCTTCTTGCAGTGGTTTAACGCAGCAGTACTATGTTGCAAATCACATGCTGCTATCTAGCACGTATCGTGAAATGGAAGCAACATAACGTACAAAATCAGTACGGAAATAATTAAAACTCCAATTAATGTTTACTAGATTTGCAAATATATACTACGGGTTTTTTTATATCAAACGTAACATTTTGAGACTATTTTTTTGTTTTTATTTACGACGCAAAATTATCACATGACCCCACTCCGTCGTGCAAATTCCACTCTTCGGTGTGGAAAGACAAAATGTGATATGGTGATGCATATTTCCTCGGGTTATCGCGGTCGCACACTTCAAATGATGGTTTACAATGGATCACTCTTGACCTTCCAAGCCGTTAATCGTAAATCCAGCCGCCATTTAAACGGTGTTTTGTTAGACACGGAAGCCGAAGAAGAAGTGACGAGGAGATCGTCAAAATGACTATAAAAGAGAATAAAAATGGACCGAAGGAGAGAAGCGTATGAGATACAGTAAGAGAGAAAGACGGAGGGATGGAAAGAAGAAGGCATAGAGAGAGAGGAACATTAGTGGTGGTAGTGTGTGGAGGGGTTAGTAGCCACACTGAGACTAGTGGAGGGAGTGGGCGGGGGTGCATGAGAGAATTCAATGGATTGTGTGCCCATTGGAAATCCAATAATGCCACAAAAGGCACTAATCCTCCATATCCCCCTCCATCCGTCTCTTCCACCCACTACCAACTCCACCATTTCCCACTCCCCAGCTCAATCTCACCCCTAAACCAGCTCTTCTTCTCCTTCACCCCTCTCCTCCCCTACCAACCCCTCTATTCCTTGCCACTCCTTGTGCTCAGCTTTGTCCTTGGATACACGCAGGCCTCAATCACGGTCCCATACGACGAAGGGCCTTTCAGGTCTGATTTACTTATCCCCACACCGCCGCCATCTCTTCAGCCCTCACCTTTCACTCCCCTTATCTCTCTCACTCTTCTCCTATAAGGTTCCCACTTCTGAATAGGAATTTATTCTTTTTCAATCCATAATCCTTTATTTGAGTTGGTGATATTTTTCCTCACGTACATGAATCATAATCTCATGAATACGAAAATGGAAAATATTTAAATGCTCTAATATTGAGAAACAATGTAAAGTAAATAGAAATGGTATATTTCATGGTCAAATCATCAAAATTTGACAATAAACAACGTGAGTGGGATGACAAAAAAGTTACGAATAAGAATTCATTCATAATTTCTCAAGTTACACAACCAATTGTAGCGTTAGTTGTACCTTTGTTGTATCTTTAGGTGAACAGATATGAAAGAATTTCTCTCATTCCTTGCCATATTTCGATCTCTTGTCACTTCAGATCGAATTTTTTTCTCCCTCAGATGTTCATTGAGAGAGGACGTTACGAGAAATTCTTTTCCTTAGAAAGGCTTCCCTGAAGTGGGCAGGTGCGGTGGCTCACGGATGAAAAGTAAAAGGAGGGTGGGCAGAAACAAATGCGTCGATTCCCGTGTTGAGGGGTCGGATGGGGTGCTAGGGGGAGGGAGAGGATGAAGGGGATAGGCCGGCGAGACCGAGGGCAAGAGAGGAGTTATCTCCAAAGAATAAGACAGCGATTGTAAAGATGACCGGATTTATCGATTTATAGTTTCGGGAAAAAATTGTACTCTCTTTTGGAATTCACATCTTTATTGTTCGAAGAGAACACGTGTTCTTTTCCCTTATGCCCTTACTGCAAGGAACAAAGAGAAAATCTCGGTAACACACACATACGCATATATATATATATATATATATATATATATATATATATATATATATATATATATATATATATATTATTAGGTAATCTACCGGTTAAGGTAGGTTTTTTGATGGACACAACTATGAAGTAAACATTCTGTGACTCCCCACCTAGCAAACTAATCTATATCAGGTCCCTCTTCATCTCGGTATACTTCCTTCCTCCCTTCATCCCGTCCAACATCCCTATCCTGTTCCTACCCTTACCTCACTTGCCGAACATCCTCCCCTCTATTACCCTCTTCAACATTCCACTACCGCTCAATACGCCTTTCATCCATTTTTTCTGCCTCTATAGGATTTCTCTCAACAAACCCCTCTCCTCACTCACCATTTCTAGTACTTCCTCATTTGTTTTCCTTTCATATATATATTATTATTAGGTAATCTACCGGTTAAGGTAGGTTTTTGGATGGACACAACTATGAAGTAAACATTCTGTGACTCCCCACCTAGCAAACTAATCTATATCAGGTCCCTCTTCATCTCGGTATACTTCCTTCCTCCCTTCATCCCGTCCAACATCCCTATCCTGTTCCCACCCTTACCTCGCTTGCCCAACATTCTCCCCTCTATTACCCTCTTCAACATTCCACTACCGCTCAATACGCCTTTCATCCATTTTTTCTGCCTCCATAGGATTTCTCTCAACAAACCCCTCTCCTCACCCATCATTTCTAGTACTTCCTCATTTGTTTTCCTTTCGGTCCATTTCACCTTCTCCATTCTTCTCCACACCCACATTTCAAAAGCCTCCAATCTACGTCTATCCTCCTGCTTCAGCGACCACGTTTCCGCGCCGTACATAGCTACGCTCCATATCAGAGTTTTTACGAGTCATGTCTTAACATCCCTACTCAACGTCCCCGTCATCAACTCCCTCATCCTTGAGAAAGCCTCCTTGCCTAGCGCAATTCTTCTCCTTACGTCTCTACCACTTTGACCGTATTGGTCCAAAACACTTCCGAGATATGTAAACTGTTCTACCTGCTCTATTTTTCCCCGCCTATTTTAATATTTAGCTTAGCTTTTTTCTTTCTGGAAAATCGCATAACCTTTGTTTTATTAATATTGATTCTCATCCCATATTTATCGCACTGAACCTCCAATTCACTCAACAATGCTTGCAACCCCTTGGCTGACTGAGCAACTAATGCTTGGTCATCAGCAAACCTAACCGATTTTACGAATTCCAATATATATATATATATATATATATATATATATATATATATATATATATATATATATATATATGATTTCTTCGAAGTAACCCGGAAGTGTTGAATAAAAAACTTAGACAGTAACACAGGCACGAGAACACATAAAAAGAACACTCTCAATAATATCTTGATAATTTCGACGGACTCGAGCTCCGTCTTCTTCGGAAGATAAGATATGACTCATATGAGGCGAAATTATCAAGATATTATTGTGAGTGTTCTTTTTATGTGTTCTCGTGCTGTTTGTTACTGTCTAAGTTATATATATATATATATATATATATATATATATATATATATATATATATATATATATATATAGATGATGCGGAAGTACTCACGAGAGCAATATAACTTTTGGACGGCACAATAGAACACGGAATAAAACAGATAACACGTAAAAGGACACTCTGTAGATGATTTAAGCTTTCGGCCTACTCCGAGGCCTTCTTCAGGTCAGACTCATTCTCAGTCTGACCTGAAGAAGGCCTCGGAGTAGGTCGAAAGCTTAAATCATCTACAGTGTGAGTGTCCTTTTACGTGTTATCTGTTTTATTCTGTATATATATATATATATATATATATATATATATATATATATATATATATATATATATATATATATACATATTCAAACTTGAAAATCATACATGTGTTTTCCTATCCCCTTTCCTTATACCTATTTCTGTTTGAATATATATGTATATATATGCATATATTTACACACATACGAGAAGAACCGTGCATAAATTTACTGACGTTTGTGGATGAAGATCATCTGTCATTTCTTATCCACATTCCAGTACTTTGGAAAAAACTGGAAAGCTCTACGCTAAAGGTAAGTTTCAAAAATTAATTAACCATTTCTAAGTATCATATCATGAAAGAATATGGAAGACATAAAGCCGAAGTACATGTGAAGATAGACGATATTAAAAATAGTCGATACTTAAAGGAACAAACTGGCTGCATATTCTTATAAACCCGAACGAAAAAGAAATTTGTAAATCGATTACCATTCAAATACGTATTCTTTAAAATAGGCAGTTATGAAAAGTATACATGTATAATGATCAAAATTAGTTTCTTCGCTCATTTTTTACTTCTTTGCATATTTCCCATTGACGAATTTCAAGCCCGTGAAGACGGACATTAAAAGTTTTCTTTTAATGACATACATTTAATTAATTGTCAATCTTTGGCAGATGTGTCTTTAAGTTATTCCAAATTAATTTGATGTCAATAGAAAATCCTATTCATCAAAATTTCTGTAAGTCATAAGCTTACTTGGTCTCTTCGTGATTGAGAGTGCTTCCTTCATAATTTTTCTAATTACACGGCCTAATTTCAATACTTTTTCGCAACTTGTTCTGAGCCACTTATTTTGTTTAGTCTATTCTAGTGATGGATTCGTATTTCTTCTTTCTAAAATATCATGGTAATGAATTTCTATGATTATTATGATATTTTTTAGAAATATAATAATGGAATCCAGTAAAATAAAATATTGTTTAAAAATAAAATATTCTGCTTCTTACGCTGGAACTTCAATCAAATTATTTATAAATTAAGGAGGCTAGGGACCGAGTAGTACATCAAACTGGACCAAAAAGGTTACATACGTTTTATTAGACCATATTTACAATTTTTTAGGGATATTATAAATTATCAATTTAGGCAACTGCCTACTCAATAATTAAGTATTCATTATAATTTGCCGTTATATAAAATAAAAATTATGATTTATGTTACTTGACATTACTTTATAACCGTGTATTCAGTAGTAGAATATTATCTCTCCTCAAAGAATAATATTTTTGCAAAAAAAACCTGCAAATACAGACGTTACAGATATTGATCCAGTAATATGTTTTTTTTATTTTCAACTGGTACCTTTGCAGATGGAAGTGTGTGTGTAACTTCTCTTTTTTCAATCAATGAACTTTCTTGTACCAATAAAGGAATAATCTTTTTTTATAATAAATATTTATTATAATAATTTTTATTTAAAAAATAATATTTATTTATTTAATAAGCTTCTTCAATGGTTAATTAATTAAACCCTTCGAACACTGTAATACAGCATTATCATGCAAAGGAGTGTCTGACAATGACCCAACCAATTGAATCATATACCGTTTACGTCCATGATTTCCTGAAATTCATACGGCTAAATACCTGAGCTGATTTTAACATAGATTATCTCTAAGAAAAACTTTAAAAGAGAAAAACTGAAGAAAACTAAGTGCCACGAATTAAATATCCTAATTGTAATATTTTCCTGCTAGCTATCATTCAGTAAAATATTTTCTCCATAGACAGGCATAAAATTAACGCCAAATAACAAAAGCATATTCCATCTATTCCTATATCTTCCTGTCAACAATTATCTAACTTTCTTAGTTATACTACCTTGATCAAAAAGTTCCCGGAATTTATTCAGAAAATTAAAAATACAAGTTTATTCATCTAAATCTATTTTGTCCCCTTCAAAGTAATCCCCATCGACTGCAACACACTTATGCCAGCGCTTGATCCAATCCTCGAAACATTTTTTATATTCGGTTTTCGGTATGTCCATCAGTGCTTCCTGCGATTTTTCCATTACTTCCTCTCGGCTGCTAAAACGCATTCCCCGTAATGGTTTTTTAACTCGATTGAACAGAAAGAAGTCACAGGGAGCCAAATCAGGTGAATTCGGCTGCTGTTGGATGGTATTTGTTGCATTTTTCGTCAAAAAATTACGAATAATGATAGCACTGTGCGACGATTTCTGGTCTCTTTCGGCGAATTGCTTCACGCAAACGTCTCATAACGCCCAAATAATACTCTTTGTTTACTGTCTGGCCTTCTGACAAAAATTCATGATGCACTTCACCGTTCTAATCCATGAAAACCGTCAGCATTGCCTTCTTTTTTGACTGAAAACGACGTGGTTATTTTGGTCTCGGCTCATTTGGTGAACGCCATTCACTTGCCTGATGTCTGGATTGCGTGTCGTACTCATAAACCCACGTCTCGTCTCCAGTAATGATCCTTTTGATGAATGTGGGATCGGATTCAGCCTCGCAAATCATGTCTTTTGCGACGTCAACACGGTCTCTTTTTTGCATGAAATTGAGGTCTTTTGGCACCAACTTTGCTGCTACACGACGGAAACCCAAATCATTAACCACAATGTCTTGGGCGGATCCATAGGCAATGTTCAAGTCCTCCGCTATTTCTCTGATGGTTAATTTGCGGTTATTGACCAACATTTCTTTTACTTTATCAATTTTTTCACCGACTTTCGATGTCGATGGTCTGCCACTGCGTTCATCATCTTCGATTGACTCACGACCACTTCTGAACCGCTCGTGCCACTGGTAAACGACCGTTTTTTTAGAGAATCGTTGCCGAAACACTTTTCCAACATTTCCAACGTCCGTGCGCCACTAAATCCGTTTTTTACGCAAAATTTAATACAATTTCGTTGTTGCAAATTTAAATCCATTTCTGCAATTGTAAAAAATCGCCAACACTTGCCAACAAATCGCCAACAAATCGCCACTCTTGGCTACGTAACTTTCGCAAATGTCAAGTTATGACACTAAGATTTAAAGGGAATATCAACAACAGATGTACCAATTTAACAAAAAAACAGAACTCAAATCGGAACGATGGGAGCGCTACACGGTGGTTATTCCGGGAACTTTTTGTTCAAGGTAGTATAACTCCTAACAACCTTACCACTCAACAGCCATTCTATAAACCAGCTTTCACACTTGCAACAGGGACTTTCATTACGAATGCATGGAAAAGAGTTTGTCCACATTCCTATTTCGTACAACTCCTCTCCAATAACGATCACACCACTTCACTATAACTCCAGAAGAGAGCCATTATTCAACGCAATTTATATTAGTTATTCACATTTAAAACTAAGTTAAAGAACAATTATATCAAATAGGAAAGAAAAGTATAAAAAAGCTAAAAGTATTGGCCAAAGTGAAGTGAAATTGAACTTTCGCTTTGATCACAGCCCGAATACATCTGTAGCTTACATATATTACCTTCAAATGATTAGACATTTTACTGATTTCATATGATTTTTACACTATAGTGCATAAAAATTCTGAAATTCACAACCGGAGAAAATAAATGCACAGAAATTTACCGTTATTAACCAAAAATCACTCGATAATTTTAGCTTTCATTACTATATCAATATGGCAAGTGTATCAAAGCAGCGTTGAAATGGAGAAGAAAATAGAATATTAATTTACGCCAAATAACTAATAAAAATAGCGTTCAGTGTAGAGGACCTAGGTTTGTAAAACGTGGTTTTGATAAACTTAGTAGCGTATCCTATATATTAGAGCAGGTAGCCTGGGAATCAATCCTGGAGGAAAGGTTAAATTATAAATTGAAGATCTTGCATTACTGGAAGAAGGTCTATTTGGCAGTGACGTAGAAAATGTATTATTACCCCATCGTACTACGGTAGGATAGATCATGTCAGTAAAATTAGAGAGATTAAGTGTAAGTAAGAAAAAATCAGAAAGATATAAGATGTAATTTTTTCATATATACCTATATATAATGTATATATATATATATATATATATATATATATATATATATATATAGGTAGGGTCAATTATTCCGGTTTGTATTCATATAAATAAAATAAATAATGGAACTTTACAATGTATAGTCTAAAATACATGGTTTGGTTACTTTAGGGTTCAACAATTTAATGAGTTAAAATTTATGAGATCAGATAAATCTAATGAAAAAAAGATGTTATGTTATGAGATCCAAATAAATGTCATTCATAGATAGAAAAAAATCAAACAGAAAAATTTTTTCGAGTGAAGTGATACCATCAGAAAACCTTTAATTTTATTTTAGGCATATTTCAAGGTCTACTTTTCTAGCGATTTTTCACTTCTGCCAATTTTCTAAATAATATGCATATTTCTACACCTATTATTACTTATAATACTTATTACTTGTAAGCATTAAGAAGAACCAAAAATATTACCAGCCAGAATCCGAAGGATCATTTTAAAGATCAATAATTTTTTTCAATTAATTGGTTTCGGAACATATGAAAGAGCAACATCTTTACACTAAATACAAAACATTTTGAAATGATTCAGTGCACTTCTTTCATGTGCTTCTTCGAATTATCGAGACATTAAAATAATCTAACGTGATAAATATAAATTCGTAAAAGCAAAAGTTACCGAATGCGCATAGTCGAGTCAGGTTCAATTTCATTGGAATAGAATATTCAAATGTAAGAATAACTTTAATTTACGACAGCATGTTGTTACGCGTAACCGGTTTCAATATGAATCTTTTATGATTGCATACATAAATTATAAATAAATGGAGTTAATATATAAATCTATTCGCACTGAAGCGCGTCCGTGAATTTGCTCTTGTTATATCCCGGCAAGGACATAAGGCACGTACTTACAAAAATTCATGTCCCCCCGAAGGAAGGAACGGGTTCCGGTAATAAAATAGAAATGAGTCTAAGACGAAGAAGATCAAAATAATAAATATCTTACCTACATATTTTTCCCTGGACCCGCAACCTTCAAAGAAAATAATATTGGAACGTGTGTACGTATATATATATATATATATATATATATATATATATATATATATATATATATATATATATATTTAGGTAATCTACCGGTTAAGGTAGGTTTTTGGATGGACCAAACTATCAAACAAACATTTTGTGACTCCCCACCTAGCAAACTAATCTATATCAGGTCCCTCTTCATCTCGGTGTACTTCTTTCCTCCCTTCATCTCGTCCAACATCCCTATCCTGTTCCTACCCTTACCTCGCTTGCCCAACATTCTTCCCTCTATTACCCTCTTCAACATTCCACTACCGCTCAATACGCCCTTCATCCATTTTTCCTGCCTCCATAGGATTTCTCTCAACAAACCCCTCTCCTCCCCAACCATTTCTAGTACTTCCTCATTTGTTTTCCTTTCGGTCCATTTCACCTTTTCCATTCTTCTCCACACCCACATTTCAAAAGCCTCCAATCTACGTCTATCCTCCTGCTTCAGCGACCACGTTTCCGCGCCGTACATAGCTACGCTCCATATCAGAGTTTTTACGAGTCTTGTCTTAACATCCCTACTCAACGTCCCCGTCATCAACTCCCTCCTCCTTGAGAAAGCCTCCTTGCCTAGCGCAATTCTTCTCCTTACGTCCCTACCACTTGGACCGTGTTGGTCCAAAACACTTCCGAGATATGTAAACTGTTCTACCTGCTCTATTTTTTCCCCGCCTATTTTAATATTTAGCATAGCCTTTTTCTTTCTGGAAAATCGCATAACCTTTGTTTTATTAATATTGATTCTCATCCCATATTTATCGCACTGAACCTCCAATTCACTCAACAATGCTTGCAACCCCTTGGCTGACTGAGCAACTAATGCTTGGTCATCAGCAAACCTAACCGATTTTACGAATTCCCCTCCGACTTTCATTCCTACCTCCAGTTCTTCCCATGCCTCTTTAATCATTTCCTCTACATATACGTTGAACAGTATCGGTGACAATGGGCAACTCTGCCTTACACCTCTTCCTAACACTGCCCATCCGGACTCTCCGTTCCCCACTCGCACCTGAGCAGTCTGAGACATGTACAGGTTGCGGATCAGTCTCCTGTCCCTCCAATCCATTCCTATTATATATATATATATATATATATATATATATATATATATATATATATATACATCATATATATAAATGTGTATGTGTATCGGAAAAGGATATAAAGAAATATCCTATAGGATTTACTCAAAGAAGCCATTGAAAGATTCACCCAAAAGGTCCCGCCCTCCGTTCCTTCCCTCCAGTCCTCAGCTCAGTCACCTCCCCTTTATCTCTCTCCAGTCCCTACGCCACGGCGAAAAGGTAAATGAAGCGCACATGGCCCGACCCCGCCGCCCCTGGCGCTCGGGGGAGGACTGACGGTCAATGTACCGCAAGTCCTAGGGGCGCGGGGCGGGAAGGAGATTGAGAAGGGTGGGTGGGGGAGCACTCTCGGACTAGGGGCGACTCAGGCGCGTCTCTAACCCAGTCCCCGGCGAATGAAGAAAAAAAATCTTAGAGACGACACTCCCCTCGCCCTGCCGGATTCCTCTCCCTTCTTTTAGAGAAAGGACCGAAGGGAAAAAAGGAGGACATATCCTTTGAAGTGGAGACATCCGACCCTTACCGTTCCTCCACCTCCTCCCTCCGAACCCCCACCACCACCACTTCCACATCTTCCTTCAGCCGCCCTTCCCTGTTATGTACCCTTAAAAAAATAATCCCCTTGCGTCTTTTCCCTCCCGTCCTCTCCTTTCCCGCACCCCTATCCGCATCCCCTCTCTCCTCTTCTCGCCTCCTCTCTTACCCCCGTTTTCCTTCCTTACACCCACATATTCCCATTCAACTCCTCCACCCTCACGGTGCACTTCAACCTGAAACGCACCGACGGCAGCGGAGCGTATTTCCAACGGGCAGTGCATCTCACGGCGCATCGAAATTGACACAAAGACGCAGCGTTGCCCAAAGTGCTCTTTTCTTCCTTCCCCTCATGCTAGGCTATTAAAATGGCCCGTGGGGTATTGTGCGATGGGTTTGTTGGCGTGTCTTGAAATCCGCTCTCAGAGAGAGGTTCTCCATTGCTACATGCCCTTCACGCAGGTTCCACTCTCTGTAAGCACGGTACATCGATAGGAAAAACCTTAATTTTACTCTTCCACTTTATATACAGGTACTACCTCTCCATATACACACCTGTATAATCTCGAAAAACGTAATTTTATCTTAGCAGCATGTTAGGTATATTTTTCTAATTTTAGCTTAGACAAAGTCTAAAAAGTACATTTGGACACGTACGTGAACACGATAGTTTACCTGTGCAATTTTTAATTGAATCTCTTTTAACAGTTCTCATACTGATTTTCTGTGTCCCTGTACTCAGTTCTACTATTACTGTTTAAATATTTCTTATCACTGATTTCGTCTATTTCTTGTTTTGTATAACTTATCCCTGGGTTAACTCTGTAGTTTCTTACGTATAGTTTTATCTCAAGGCATTCTACATACGCATTTTCTACATACACGTATTTTCTACATACGCATGGTACATGATATACGGTGGCAATTCTGCGATGCGATTCATCATCCATAGAAGTTGTATTTTAGTACACGTTTCAGACCTGAGGTTAGTCCTTAATAAACTGAAAAAATGTAAAACCCTTCTGGCAATGTAACATTAGTCAATGAGAAAACGAGTTTCATTTTGATGACTCAATAGTAATTTCAAATTCTTGGCATAATATTCCTAATAAGTAGTAAACGTTCGTTAAATTTCCAGCATCTACAGATTTACTAAAAAAATAAGAATATATTCAATTATAATTTTTAATCTATTTTATGTGGTTAACAACCATTTTTCATAGTCTTAAAAGACGCACTATCCCAGATCGTGAAGCAGTGTTTCAATACTGTCACAGACTTAATCTGTTATCTGCGAAATACAAATACTATGAAGGCTCTTCGATGATTTGTCTTTGGTGGTAAAGAGGTAAACAACTAAAACAATTGAGAGTGCGAATTTTTTCACCAAATGCAAATCCACAGCCACTCATGTTCCGAATGCCAAGGTAAAAATTACCTCTTACTTTTCTTAATTCATTTAAATCAATTCATTTTGATTAAATTACTTACACTATCACTTTTACATGAGATATTATTTTTCCAGTATTTATGAAATTAATTTTTTAGGTTTCAAATAACAATATTTTTTCCTAATTTTAACAAAAGATATCTTAGAGCGTTCAGATCCGTGGACTCTTTTAAGTTTGACTTAAGGGCTACACATACCAGTCTGGTTATATGGCAAGTGTTTCCAAATAACAAAAAATGAAGCAATTCCCTTATGTTTACGATTCTGTTTAATAATGGTAAAGTGATAAGAAAAATTTAGAAAACATTCATTTTGCATCACTCCATGAAATAGTTGAACATTATACATTATTAAAATTACCAAAATATCAACTTTTACACAAAATTCCCATAATCTAATTTAGGTTCTAACGCTTAACAACTTAAGTCGCAGAAGTATACGTAGCAAACAAGGCAACCTAAATTCAAACTTTTGATTCGGTGATTGGTGACAGGAGTATATGTTTACTTAAGGTATGAAAAGTTTTTGGAAGTTTAGAATTTCGGAAAAAATTTCTCGGGAAAATATTCTTACTTCATTCAGGATTTATTTAATTTGCATTTTATGGAGTCTTCTTTCTAAAATGCAAATCTGTAAATAAGCATATGCTTTTGAGCGGAAATTGACAAATATACATGCATAACATATTATCAGTTCGTGAATGTGAACACAAACACCAACTTGGTTACCACCCATTTCCAAGGTAATAATGATATATTTGTCATTTAAATAATATGGCATATAAAAAACTTCCAATTTACAAGAAGACAATTTCCAGAATTTTGCTGAGAAAATAGTGAAAGCGAAAGTTGGTTCAGGAAGAATTGCTGGCGCAAAAAAAATGGTTTTTTCAGGTCTTGCTTTTAGGCTATGTGAGATTTTTTTCAACACCGAAGTTAGATATTTATCGATATATTTCTCAATCTGGCCCACCTCTACCCTATTCTCTGTCCCGCGTTTGACACGCTCGGTGCCCTTAGCGCCTACCCACCTCCCCAGTACCTCTTCCCCATTCCCCCTCGTTTTCCACCTCACTTCCCTCTTCATCTCCCCCACTCTCTTCCTTGAGATACTCCAAAGTCACTGTCCTTGCCTCTCTCGCATCCTCCCTTTGCCGATATCCGCTCACCCGTGATTCTTCCCCCACTTTGAATCCTACCCTCCCCTCCACCAGCCCATTTCCAATATGTCTTAACTCCGTCCCCACCCTCTCCCTTCTTTCCCCTACTCCAAGACCACAACCCCCTCACAAAGCAGAAACCTTTCCCTCCACCCACTTCTCCCACCCCCTCCTCCCCACACTCCGATTCCACCCTCACTTCTCACTCCGGCACAAAACGCCGACTTATATCATTCTCCGTTTCGGGAGCCCTTCTTCCCCAACCCAACCCACCCAATTCCTTTGTGGTCCTCGGGATTGACCAAATGAAGCACGCGGTCATCGTGCTCTGCTCTTCTCAGATCTCCAGATCCGCAGACGGGCGGGTGACTGGAATGGGATCTCAGCGCGGAGGCGTACACTCCGCGGAGAGTTTATGGGGGATAAGGAGAGAGCGCAGGTCCCTTCTCTCGAAACCGGGAAGGGGATGAAAGGCAGACTCGACGTTTTGTTGTTCCGTTAATTTGGGAACGAAATGGATCCGCTCATGTCTTTAAAAAGCTGCCCCCAATGGGATTTCGAGAGAAATCGATGACAAGAGCTGCATAGCTATAGAAGAAAGAGATATTTAATTTCTCTTCCCCTTTTATTCCTCAGAAAAATAGGATTTGAAAGCTTGAAATTTTCACATGAACGAAGCTTCTTTTTCTACGTAGTCTTCTAACCGGATGTCCTATTCTCTGGTCTGTTTTCTCTTCCCTTAAGGTTAGATAGTCTCTATCTGAGTGCATTTCTAAGAGTACTTAGCAGCGATAAATAAAGGGAAAATCTTGTGTACACTATTATATTGTACCAATATCTGACTTTCTTCATCTCTAACTTGCAAACTCATCAAGTTTTGGTGGATCAAGAAATCCTCTTCATATGCATCGAAAACTAAAACATTTTTTCATGATAAAATGCGATTTTATTTCGTGAAGCAAGAAAAAGGTAGCATGTTAATAATTTTAATAAAAAATCCTTTTAGGAAACAATAAGATGCAAACTATAAACAAATAATTCACTATATAAATATTTCATGCTATGCTCTATGAATTAACTCCAACGGGAACGTTAGTATCCTGAATTTACGAGGACCCTTTTCTGTACCTAACGGTTCCAAATCTTTTAAATCCTCCTAATTATCTAAAGAAAATATCATGAAGTAAGATTATGCTGGTATTCGTGTAGAATAAGAAAGTACGATGAACATAATTTGTAATTCACATTAAATTACAATGGCTTTCAAAATTTGGATAAGTAACTACCTTTGTCTTACAGCATCGTTCTATATATTCATATTTAAGAGAGATAAATAAGAGTTTAAAAAAATTCGTATTTTGATATTTACATTAGAAATTTCCCAATAATAAAACGAAATTTCAACTCCCAAACCAAGAATAAATCGGCCGCGGCCAATATGTGAAATTATTTTTTAACGTGAAGATACTGGGGAATTCTTTTTGAAATTGAATATTCAATTAAAAACCTTAAACATTGTTAAAACGTAATCAACACTTCTGACGATAATATGGGTGTTTTGGATGAAGAAAACGAAAACTATACACGTATCTAGTACTGTTAGTGATAAAATGGACCCATTTTTTTCCTCGCTAAAATTCGCATTCAATCAATATTAAGGCTTATGCGTGATTTTACGAGAGGGAACCTATATAAATTACAAGATTCATTTTCATTTTCCGGTAGAATCTATTTCAGTTTGGTTTTCGAAAAATATCGCTTGTGTGACAGCAGCGATAAATTTTTCTTTAATTCCGAATGGGATAATCTCTTAAGCGTACGATTAAAACGTAATAACCGGAACATATTATTTTTTTCTGTTTCGCTGCGGTAATCTGAAATCCCTAAAATGCAATTCACTTAAGTTTTCGAAAATTGAATTGGAATGCTAAGGAAAAAAGAGGACAAATGTGAATAAAATTGTAAAAAAAAGGTGCCCTTCCCGATCCAATTTCAAAATATATTTTTTATCTCAAATCTATCCATTCCGTCGGATGCATATCTTTTAGGTCAGCAGATTGAACGATAAAAGTATATCCCAACGCCGAATTTCAATTTCAGCTGAAATGGCGTTTTCCATTCACTTTATACAGTCCTGATTCCTTCCGAGTTTCCCTTTGAGCACACATCCAATACTTAAGATGAACGAACGCATCTAAGCATGGTAAGACGATAGCGCAAATCCCTACACTTTGAATTGAGTGCGTAGAAATAAGTATCTGTGAGTGCGATGAGAATTTGATTAATTGTGCTTAATAAAGAAATCGGAGAAGTGGTAAAATATAATCATGTTAACAAAGAATATGTTAATGGAATACGTTTATTTATTGGGGTATTTTTACTAATGATTTACCCATTTTCTAACAATTTGCACATACTCTACGCCACTATTCATCCTGCATCATTATGACTTGAAATATCTATATTTAAACTATTTTAATTCGTTATTTAACTATGCTGTCTTAAATATATGATACATTTTTATTTTCCTCGTTAATGATACTTTATTCCGAAAAATATACTTATACTTTTCAAGCCACCGAGACACTTTTTTACGTATTTGTCTCCAAAATAACACTATATACATCTTATCCAATAAAATTACCGCTTTTCTGGAATTAAATTATCTTTACTTGATACTTAGAAGTTATATCAATGATCACAAATGTTTACTTGAAAAGTTATTTCTTCTATACACTGGTACATATTTTTTTCAAAAACAGCTATTATCACTGAATAGCACCGTGCATTCTTTTAACATACCTGATTCAAGTTATGTCCATGATAGTCAAAATAAAGATGAGTTAGACGTTTAACAAACAAAACATTAGAGTTTGCGAACATCAACTAATATATACATTTTAAACAAATATTTTTAAATGAAAATCTCATAATTGATAGAACTTGATCTTCGAGGATAATCTAGTTTAGTAATTCAGAATGTTTTTCATAACTTGACATAGAACACATTTACATAGGCACAGTACTTAAGTGTGCGTTCACCCAGCTCATCATCTTTTTGCCCCACCCGTTTTATAGATTTCCTGACGTATTCTATTTCACCATTTTATCATGGCTCATATCCCATAATATCTTCTCCATTCAATTTTCTCTCCTCATCAAAGTTTAAGAGAGTGGCGTTCTTAGCACTGCCTGGAGGGGTCGGGTTTGATTTTTCGTTGCTGCCTCTAAGACTCTCAACTGGAAGTTTTGATTTTTCTAAAGCCAAGTCTTCCCACAACCTTGGTAAGTATAGGAATAGCTATTTTCCCCAAATTTGATGAGCTAAATTCACACATTAGTCATAGTTTAGCTTTATTCTCTCCAAATAAACTAAACTCTGAATCGATATCTAAAAAGAAATTGTTCATTGATTAATGAGAGAGCTTATTTCTATTTTTCTCGGATTTTCTTATTTCAGTGAGTCAACAATATGATCTTAATATTTCTGATGAATGTAATCTATTATCTGTTCGTAGATTTTCTGTATCCAAGGTATTACTTTTAGTCTTGGCTTCATTCACATTTTAGGTTTTGCAGATAATAATTATTCCCCTATTCAGATAAATGTTGAGAATCCCAATAGCCCTATTCTTCTTTATCGAGCATTTGCTTTATATTTCCATTCAATTCGGGTTTCAGACCCTTTGAGTATATCCCCAGCTCTTGGCGTTATGCATTGTCGAAGTCATTGTGAATTTTCTGACACGAATTCTTTTAAATAAATTGACTTTAATATTTATGATAATTTATTTACATCTTCACAAGTGAATATGAGTTTCATTCTGAGTAGTAGACATGTATTTAAGGTATCAACATTAAGAGAACTAAAATTACATATTTACGTGATTTTAAGTATAACCTTTGGAAAAGGATAAAGATTTCCCTTAAAGAGTACCTATGCCTCAGACAAAATTCCAATCACTTTTATATATTTTATTCCATATTTGTATAATGGATCCAAATTTAAGACTTTTAAAAGACTGCATTCAATCAAAAGATTAAATTTTCTCCAAAGATATATCTTTATTTGAAGAGATTCAAAATATTATGTAAAATTTATTTATTTATATTTTTTATTAAAGTATTGCCCATATTCCCGCTAACTAAAGGACATGATTTCCGTGTTCATTCACAATAACTCCCTAACTCATTGAAGGTATTTAGGAAATGAAAATTAAAAAAAAACTAATATTGGTGACTTGCTTATGTGCTTCATCACTTCCCTGGGTTGAATTCAGGTGAATATTTATGGGATTTAATTTTATTTAAACACTCAGTGTACTTATGCCTGCGATGTAGTGCAATAGTGGAATTATCAAAAAAGAGGGACAAGTAGTCTTTCGTAAACTTCGCCAGTCTAAAAGCATGAGCACCATTCCATCATTACCGAGGGGATTACCAAAAGTTAGCGACAAAAATTTACGGCAGCAAGCTTGAGAAAAAACAGATTTAAGTATTCTATTTCTCGCAGTTCCGGATAAAGATTTTAAAAAAGAAATGGAAGAGCTTAGAATATTCCTTCCTGAGTGTGAGGGAGATACGGGACATCATTTAAAAAAGTGCTGATAAAATGTTCCTCGGAATGCCGGTCATGTTTTATGTGATGCGGAATTAGGGAAAAAAAGAAAACGAGCTACACGGACTGCACCTAGTGCAAAACTCAAAATTATGAAGAAACATAATTAAAAATTTTGTGTAGTCCGTTCCATCGCAGCGAAGTAGACTTTCAACGTCGACAGGCGAGAAAAAAATAAATAAAAACGAGAAAAGAGATTTCACCATTTCCCCTTCTGCTCCACTGGAACTAATCCTCCCTTTTTCCGTCATCTTCCAATCCTCGCCTTCAACACAGACTATTTCCACCCACTGCCCCTCCCACCATAGAGTAGCCCACCCCTTTACATTCTTCCAAAAAATCCCTAACCCCCACACCCTCCACGGCGCCCGCCATCCAAAAAAGGGGCTCATTAATCCACATTCTCAGATACACATGAGTGCCTAAAAAAGTCGACGCGGGGAAAAAAGTGAAATATTCGACCGAATGCAAAATGAGGAAATTTCGTCTGCTTCCTCGTTGCATAGGTATTTGTGAAATAAGTCACACTCCAAGAGATTAACGTCAAGTAGAAAAAAAACGAAGGAAAGTATTGGAAAATCCGACTCGCTGTGATGCACTTCGAGCGAAATATCAAGCTTTAATTCTTTCGGCGAAGGAAAAAATACATAAAATGTTTACTGCTTGATGAAAAGATTTGAGGAATCCGAGATAAATATTTGCAGCTGATAAAATTTTTATTTATATTTTAACAAAATGCCAACGACGAATATGGTTCTGGCTCATAATTAAATAAAGATTAAATCGGAATTACCCCATAGAAAACCGTTCATCTCTTTAGAACAGTTGAGTTCATCATATCCAGCACTTTTGCTCCATCCGAGGACGTGCTGGGATCAGCGCCCCTTCTTTCCTTTTACCGATGTATTTTTCCATATTTTTCAATTTTTATTATTTTCTCAATGGAAATTTTATCCCTTCGTCTTAATCTTGGAAAATTCCTTTCTTCTTTATTCTTAAAAAAATCTATTGCTCTCTAAAATATTCCAATTGCACGTGTTTTCTCATTTCTATACTTCACATACCATTTTCCTATTTTTTTCAACTACAAACGTCTTCCTCATTTGATCTGCATAATTCATCTTCAAAAATCATCTATATGGAAAGTCTTTAAGGTGTTTTTTTCATTATTTAACCTGTCCAGTGACTATTATTTACACTTTCCATATACATTTATGTGTAATATCCTTGATATGTAGCCGTAAGGCATTGAAGTCGGTGGTGGCCTGATTGTCTTCTATGGCGTCCGAGGCAAATAAGTTCTCCATCAACCTTGTTCATAGAGTTTCGCCAAGGTCATTCTATAGCACTTTAGAATAAATAAAATATTTTTCATAATAATCTGTTCCAGTTTATGAACGCCTAGTTTTATATTCATTTCAGCTTTCATCTGTCTCCAATCCACGTATACATTGTTTTATTTACATTTATGCTCGATCTAAACCTATCACTCTGGCTTTCCCACGCTCTCAGCAGGGCTTGTAACTCCTTGTTTGATACTTCGGAAACGCAATTGATTTTATGAATGCTCCACTGACTTCCATTTCTATCTCTAAATCTTTTTATGCCTCTTTAATCGTTTTTCTCGACACATGCATTGAAAAGCACGGGTGATGATGGACGCTCTTGTCTCATCCCTCTTTCAAAAGCTGCCTAGTCCAACAGTCCATCCGCCACTTTCACCTAATCAGGCTGTACAGGTTGCGGATAAACTTCTCCAATCAATCGGCTCCTATTTTCTGCAATATATTTATCATCTAAAACATTCACTCTATCAAACTTCTACCAGCCCCTTTCTAAACCCTTACCACTAAATCCCTTTCTGAACCCCTAATACTAAACCCCTAAGTAAGATATTGCTCTTCTCCATCTTCTTGATTTTGGCTAATAATCACTCAGAGTCGCCTCATATTATGTTATAATATACATATATAGCTACTTTTCCCTTTTTTGAATGGGAACTAACATTGACCTGACGATGTCTTCCAGTCAAGTTCCTTCCTCATCAATGCTACAAATGCGTACCTAATAATTTCGGTAGCATTTCATACACATCATAATTCAAACCCCCCATTGTCCTACGAACTTTCTAATATGTATATCAAATAGCATTTTTCTCTCTACGATATCCTTTATCAACCGACTATAGTAATAACAATACGAAAAATACTGCTTTGGCCCGATAGCCACGGGGATCGAGATGATGCGATAGCTAACGTACACACTTCCCACCGCCCTGGGTTCAAATCCTGTAGACAAATATTTTCAGTAGTATCCCGATCTCTACTTGAGGTGCTTTGTGGGGAGCACTTTGACTGAGTACGACGTCCGTTGGATGAGACGTTATACTGCGGACCCATTGGCGCCTTACGACAAGGGTAGTCTAATGCCGACGCCGTGTTCCTCTCTCCTCCTCCTTTAACAACCATCCCTAGTGGTGCAAACGAACTTAGCTGTCGGCCGCCTATCATAAAAACTAAAATTCGGATAGCCTCAAGAATCTTCCTTGTTCTACTCCCCGTCTCATACTTGTTGGTCCAGGCTAATTTTTCGTCTACTATACGTCTTTTACTCAGAAGAGTAAAAATAGACGCTATTCCATCAAGTCAAATTTGTTTGTATAATAATTTCATACATGAAGTAATTCCGTTCTGTCTTACCATAAACACAGTCATCAACCCCAGGGTCGGTTTAGTAGGTGATGGAAAAACTCACCCATGTACCAAGCCCGACGGCGTGTGAATAATCACACATCAGGGTAGCGGGGCCGGTTCCTTTCCCTTTGTGTCTGGTGCCCGAAAAATCAATTAGCTCGGGTGGAGCTGCAGATGCCAAAAGTGCCCCTCCCGGCAATCGAACCCGGGACCCTCTGGTCAGTAGTCCAACGCTCTACCCACTAGACCACCGCGACCCGCATATATATATATATATATAATTATACATATTCAAACTTGAAAATCCCGCCATACGGCGCACAAATATTCATTCAAACAGAAATAGGTATAAGGAAAGGGGATAGGAAAATATATATATAACTATTGGACGGCACAATAGAACACAGAATAAAATAGATAACACGTAAAAGGACACTCACATTGTAGATGATTTTAGCTTTCGGCCTACTCCGAGGCCTTCTTCAGGTCAGACCTGAAGAGTCTGTCAGAGTCTGACCTGAAGAAGGCCTCGGAGTAGGCCGAAATCTTAAATCATCTACAGTGTGAGTGTCCTTTTACGTGTTATCTGTTTTATTCTGTATTCTATTGTGCCGTCCAATAGTTATATTGCTCTCGTGAGTGCTTCCGCATCATCGATATATATATATAATTATTAGGTAATCTACCGGTCAAGATAGGTTTTTGGATGGACATAACTATTAAATAAACATTTTGTATAACACAATATTAAATATAAGATTCAAAATCAAATCAAAGACTCAAAATTTCCAGATTAAGACTGTAGCAATGTCCATACGATTTCTCTCAGTCGGGAAAAATTAATGCATGTATTGCAGAAAATAGGAATGGATTGGAGGGACAGGAGACTGATCCGCAACCTGTACATGTCTCAGACTGCTCAGGTGCGAGTGGGGAACGGAGAGTCCGGATGGGCAGTGTTAGGAAGAGGTGTGAGGCAGGGTTGCCGTTGTCACTGGTGCTGTTCAACGTAATTATGGAGGAAATGATAAAAGATGAATGGGAAGAACTGGAGGTAGGAATGAAGGTCGGAGGGGAATTGATAAAATCGGTTAGGTGTGGTGATGACCAAGCATTAGTTGCTCAGTCAGCCAAGGGTTTGCAAGCATTGCTGAGTGAATTGGAGGTTCAGTGCGATAGATATGGGATGAGAATCAATATTAATAAACAAAGGTAATACGATTTTCCAGAAAGAAAAAGGCTAAGGTAAATATGAAAATAGGAGGGGAAAAAATAGAACAGGTAGAAGAGTTTACGTATTTCGGAAGTGTTTTGGACCAACACGATCAAAGTAGCTGGGAGAGGTGGGAAAAGGAACCAGGCAGGAAAAGAGGCTTTCACAAGGAGGAGGGAGTTGATGACGAGGACGTTGAGTAGGTATGTTAAGACAAGACTCGTAAAAACTGATATGGAGCGTAGCTATGGACGGCGCGGAAACGTGGTCACTGAAGCAGGAGGATAGACGTAGATTGGAGGCTTTTGAAATGTGGGTGTGGAGAAGAATGGAGAAGGTGAAATGGACCGAAAGGAAAACAAATGAGGAAGTACTGGAAATGGTGGGTGAGGAGAGGGGTTTGTTGAGAGAAATCCTATGGAGGCAGGAAAGATGGATGAAAGGCGTATTGAGCGGTAGTGGAATGTTGAAGAAGGTAATAGAGGGGAGAATGTTGGGCAAGCGAGGTAAGGGCAGGAACAGGATAGGGATGTTGGACGGGATGAAGGGAGGAAAGAAGTACACCGAGATGAAGAAGGAGCTGATACATATTAGGTTGCTAGATGGGGAGCCACAAAATGTTTAGTTGATAGTTGTGTTCATCCAAAAACCTACCTTAAACGGTAGATTACCTAATAATAATATATATATATACATGTATATTATGTATGGTTATTTAAAACCTAATTACTACTCACCAAAACAGTTTCTTTTTCTTTTATGGAGTTTAAATTAGAATTATTATATGGCTATTAAGCAAATTTCTTACTCAAAACAATAATTTCATAAAAGGTTATCTTTACCTTTTATTATTCTGATATAAAAAAATTTTTTACAGCTTTAGTCTTTTCTTTTACTTTTTTTGTGATTCCATTAAATCTCAACACACTTTTACAGTACTAATTTTTCGTAACTATCCTCTTTCTCCAAATCTCTCTTGAACAATTTATACTCGATATCCCTTCAACCGATAGGCATTTTTGTCCTTGTTCGGTTTCTGTCATATTGATAACTGACAAAATAAGTTATTCATTTTCAAATTAATAGAATGATACACGTTAATCTCATTTTTTCCCCTTGGTTGTTTTTTTCTTTTATTTCAACTCCTTATATTTTATTTAAATGATTATAGTAAATCCTCTGAAATTAATCGTTTGAATCTCACTTTATTGAATTAATTAAACGAAGCAAGCCTGGGATTATCATTTTAGGTTACCTAACCTCATGCTTGATTGCCCTTCAGGCATCCGCGTCTCCATGCGTCTTTTTCTTTTTTCGATGTCAGCGTATATTATTTCATTCTATTCTGCTAAAATATCTTTCAAAATCCTTCAATATAATGGGAAAAAATCCATGATATTAAGCATCTTTACCTTGATCCTCTTATTTCGTAGTCTAAAAAAATGAAGAATTTTACTTTTTATCAAATTTTCATCAATAGGTTTTCTCGCAAACACTTCCAACTCTCTCCTTTAATTAGAAGATCATAGGTGTTACACAGTCTTATACCCTCGGAGTCTCGAAAAAAGTTTTACATAACTTTTCAGTGACTACTTTCATCCATGTTGGATGGAGTTCATTTTAATTAAATATATGAGTTTTTATTTACGTGGTTATAAATTATATGAAAATGCATATTTCTATTAGGAAGTCTGGCTGATGATTCATCCCGTATGGCTGTTTTATTACCATTTGACCCTAAACTGATATCCATCTCATGTAAACATTTACGTATAACTCTTATAATCATTATATTTTGTTGTTTCTGCTATCATTTTATCTTTCTTAGATGACATTTTCATGCATACATATGACGAACTAACTTGAAATACCACCCATCAATCTGTCACAACGGAGTAATTCTCAACGTACTTAGTATCTCTCCTACAATTTTTCCCAAGTATGATTTTTATTTTTTCCTTTCACACAGAATACTTGTATTCACGAATACGTTTATCATTGCCGCTCTCTATCATGTTGTCAAGCATTAGAGTATTTTTGATGATCTTCGTCACACCATAAAATTTTCAATTATATAATCTACTTCTCGAAGACTAATAATAAGAGGACGTCTCGGTAGCTTAATTGATTAAAGCACTCGGCCGTATATCGAGGTATCCGGGTTCGAATCCCGGTCAAGGCGAATGATTTTTACTCTCTGAAATTGTTGCATTGTAATGCACACGTAGCGGATGACTCCGTTAAAAGTTACTGTTGCGGCGTCTCCCGCAGTTTATTTGAAATTTCTCTCCTTTTTTCATAAAAAGTCTAACTTACTATTATTCACTTTATTTTCTTTTTAAATATTTATTTACTCCACTAATAGATACTTGACTGCATTTTTCATCAATGACTCTCTCTCTCCAGGATTCCTGAATCATCCTTGGCGATTTACTATATTTTACTCCTAATAACCATCCATCTGTCTGCTATCGATCATGTGTTTCTTTACCTATATTTCATCTTAATGAGGTATTTCAAGTGTTTCACCGAGATTCTTTAGAGCCTGAATCTCCGCCATCGTAGCAAAAACCGCATAACTTCTGCATCCCTCAAAATTCTTTCAAAATACTTGGTCTCGTAAATTTTTCCTAAGTATTCCACCAAATTTGTCTAACTACCATAATATATCCACGCAATACTTGGTGCATTCATTCGACCTTTATCCCCAAAAATCAATATGAAACGAATACACTCTTTCACGCGAAAACCAAAAGAATAATATTTTAATATGAGTGTAAGAAATAACTTTGGAAGAACGGGTCGCGAAACTTATGTATTAATTAGTTATATCCGGCGAAGATTAGGCGTGTCATGATAGTGATGAAAATTTCACCCGGTATAATACCAACGAATATAAACTAAAATGTAGGATACGTAAATTCGAACTGTACGAGGTCTGCCGAATAAACACGCGAACTAAGGCCACAAAAACCTTATTTTGCTCCATACGCGACACTCCGCCAAGCACAGACGGATCATTGGGTCTCAGGAATCTAGCGCCGCTAGTGAGCGGGGCTATAGTCCCCATCATGGCTGCCAGGTTGCACCAGTTCGTGTATTTTATGGGCAGACGACGTGGGACGTGGATGAAAGCAGTACTGAAACAGGTAACCTCAAGTAATCTAAAGTATATATATATATATATATATATATATATATATATATATATATATATATATATATATATATATACATACATACATACATACATACATACATACATGTAGACATTCGTGATCTGCTCACATCCGCCATCACCACCTCTCTTGTGTTCGTCCTTTAAGTGTGTTCCGTTACCATTTTCCTTGTCTCTATTTCAATGTGAATGAATATTTATTCGCCGTATGGCGGTATTTCGTGTTTGAATGTGTGTATGTATGTATATATATATATATATATATATATATATATATATATATATATATATATATATATATATATATATATATATTACTTTCCATTGTAAAGAACTTGGTGGAACACTAATGGTGGAAAAGTACATAATTTGACTTCACCATGACCCAAACTAGCAAAATACGAGAAGGAAAACTATTTAGTAAGGTCACACTCTAAAATTGTTGCATTGTGATGCTACACGTAGCGGATGACTCCGTTAAAGTTACTGTTGCGGCATCTCCAGCAGTTTCTTGAAATTTATTTAGTACGACAGAAAATGCTAACAAAATAAAATATTTACAACATGAAATATCTTAACAGGGGAAAGAAATTTCAATATTGTAGTGCATATATTGAAAATTCATGGTCAACAGCCTAATTACCTAAGAAAACATTTATTCTGTACCTTCATAGCGTTTCAGAAACAGATAGGGACAGCCAACATTGCAGATACCATTGTTTCAATAACTGAAACACAAAAATATATAATTGAATCTATGCACATCTATTTAAATGAATTTTCCTATCTAGGTATTTGAGAAATAAGATTTAGGCTAATTATCCTATTAATTTTTTATTTATAATAAATACTAACGTGAATGATTCTCGTCACCATGGGAATTGCAAGAACCGTTGGTGTATCATTCAATTCTCGTCAATTTAATTCATTTCTTTCCATTTCTTCCTCAGAAACACTCATGAGCAATTTCTTTTTTCTTTCGAAGGAGAAGACAATTTTCTTTATTCTACTTTATTTTTAGAATTGTAATTGGGAACAAACTTCTTAGGAGCAATTTCTTGTCGATCATTGGAAACATTTTTTATTACTCGCCACATGAGTTTAATTACTACACATTATTAAGCTATAGCCAAAGTTGATCACTTATTTCCTTAATTGACTGACAAAACATTTCAATAAATTTTATAAAAACTTCTCTGTCTGAAAACTCACTTTAAAAGAGAGAGGCGACAACTAATCTTTAGGTGACAGCCAAGACTAAACTATAACATCAAAAAGTATTTATTGAGGGGAATGATAAATGCTGAATAACATAGAAGTTCCTGTCGATGAATCAAATTTGAATAAATTGTATTTGAGCATTTATTAAAATCCTGTAAGGCACTTGGAATTTATGAAATAGATGAAAACTTTGACCTACGCACGACAAAATATGAGTGATTTCATTTCTAGTAGCAGACATGTATTTAAGGTATCAACATAAAGAGAACTAAAATTATATTTTTACGTGATTTGAAGTATAACCTTTGGAAATGGATAAAAATTTCCCTTAAAGAGTACCTATGCCTCAGACAAAATTCCAATCACTTGCATATATTTTATTCCATATTTGTATAATGGATCCAAATTTAAGACTTTTAAAAGACTGCATTCAATCAAAAGATTAAATTTTCTCCAAAGATATATCTTTATTTGAAGAGATTCAAAATATTATGTAATATTTATTTATTTATATTTTTTATTTAAGTACTCCTCATATTCCCGTTAACTGATACGCACGACAAAAGATGAGTGATTTCATTCCACTCAAATCACATGTAGTGAAATATATTTATTTATTAGATTCGCCATATTCCCATGGTATTGTGACATTCTGCCTAAAATATGTGTTTAGGATCTTAAACTAATATGATTAAAAAGATATATATTTATGCATGGAGTTTTAATAAATCATAAAATTTTATGAACTAAGAAGTAATTTATAATTCATTTATATAATTCTTTGAATTAATAGTAATCTGTTTTTCACCATGACCAAAGCTTTTGGATACACACTTTAGAAGTTCTTGTACTTTGTGTATAGAACACGTCTCCTGCATTTTCAAATACTTGTGCTACTACTGCATATTAGAAGAAGAAGGGGTTCCGGAAGAAGAGAAGTACTGAGAAGCAAATTAGATGGAGTTGTAAAAGATCTGGAGGACAACGTAGCAGCTGGATTTGTCAATATAATAGGAGAAATATTCAAGAGACTCGGAGCTGAAAATATGATTCCATGTTTGGAATGATCAAAAATAGCTAGAAAAGTGGAAAACTATCAGATAGGTTTAAATGAGATAATTGCAGTACCAAAGAATCTCAGAACTGTTAAACGGGAAGACACAGAACACTGAACCTGATGGCTCACACATTCAAACTACTTCTCGTGTAATAAGTCGAAAAATAGGCAGAAGGATAGGAGAGCCCCTTATGATAATTAAATTTGAATTATTAATAAAAATTAAGGAACAAAAGCGACAGCACTATATTTTAGGATGATCACCAAAAGAATTGTACTCATTAACAAGCATCTAAGTGTGAATATCGTGGACTGGATGAAGGCCTTTGACAATTACGAATGAAAAAATACCTTCAAGCAACTTGATGCGCTTGAAATGGATTACACCAAGAGAAGAATAATCCATCAACTCTACAGGAACCTTGAAACAATCATGAACACAAAAAATGGAAGAAAAAAATAAAAAATTAATGTTTTTAAAACATTTTAGGCTAGGGTGTAGCTTTCTGTAATCTTTCTCCAGGACTTTGCAACGTACATGTAGAAGAGACCATATAAGACACAGAAGAAATGGATATCCAAGATAATAAAAGTGAATCAGAGAAATATTGAATCTTTTGGAGCTGAAAAAATATTCTGAGGATAAAATGGGTAGATAAAATTAGGAATGATGAAGTAGAAGTACCTGTATATAACCGTAGAAGAGGAAAGTACCATATGCAGAACTTCCGAAAATTATAAATAGACGAATTTTCACACTTGGAGGTAAAGCAGATTAGTTTAAAACATAAAATTCGCGAAAATCGAGACCCAGTAAGGAATACTAAGAGACAAGTATGACGAATTTATGAGAACCAAAAATAAAAATGATTTGGTAATTGAGGAAATTAAAACTGAACAGAGAAGAATGGAGGACTGCAGTCAATCAAACTTGGAATTAAATTACGATGGCAACGTATAAACATCTCACCATACGTATAAACCATCATTAATCATAAATGATATTCAATCCACTGTTCTTATTCAAATACCTCTGGTCGCACTCCTACCCTCTCTGCTCCCGCGCCACTGTATTCAAGTCTTAATTAGATACGTAATTCTCCTTTTACAGTAAATTTTGTTTTTCTGTTTCCCAAGAGCCATTCAAAAGTTGAACATTTTAGGGCTATTTCCATTCAACTATCTATCTGAAGATAAGACATAAATTATCGCATGAATAGGATAATCAGTACTTTACAGGATCAAAGATGCTCGCCGCATGCCTTGAACTGGAATACTCATGCCCGGGAGGATTGGTTCGGAAACTGTACGAAACTTGAGAAGAGAAGAGAGAGAAAACGCGACTGCAATTACGCTGTTTCATTCCTTTCCTTTCAGTGTGGAGTTCGCGGAGGGAGGGTTCCTAGCCTCCCTTCCTTAATCCTCTCTCATCCCCTTGCCCCTGCGTTCCCGCACGCAATAGCGGGCCGCGCAACCCTCGCACGCACCGCTGAAAAGTGAGCAAAGGGACGGGGGCGAGGCCGTCACAGGCCCCCTAACTTCTCTCTCCCACCCTTCCCTCCCAATCCCATCCCAATCTTATGAATCACCCGCAGTCTTGAGTCTGTTATCGACAACTCCCCCCGCCAAGCCATACGCGCTCCGAATGGGAATGGAGTGGGAGGGAGGGGAGGGGGTGGACGAACCGAGGGAGCTCGAGAGCCAATATGCACCCCTTTCACATCAATTGGAACCCTTTTTTCTACTCTCTCCTTCCGAGAGATCCCCCTGCTCCCATTCCCTGGCCTGCTTCTTCCTACCTCGCCGACCGAAACCCTGCAACTTGGCCCCCCTCGACACTCAGAAAGCGCAGAGCTGTGAGCCTCCTTTCCTTCTGGACCCCACCCACATCCACCCTCCTACCTCTTGGATCCGAAAGGCCCTCGCAGGGTTCCACAAGGACTTCAGCGTCCCTTTTTACAACACCTTCACTCCCGCGCTCTTTCCCCACCTCCCATCACTAACCCCCTCTCCATTTCCGCCTTTCTATCCTTCGCCGGAGGAAATGGGAATAAGGGAGCGGGGGAAATAGAATGTGCGGAACTACTGCGTGAGTGTGGGCGTTGGTGATGGGTGTGGGTGTGGCGGGAAGGAGCGGGCTAAAGGGAGAAAAGAAAGGTTGGAGAGGGGGATTAGATTCTAATATACAAGGCCGATTGTTATTCGGCATGCGCTAACTCACATTGTGCACCAACTAAACAAGCTATGGGAAACCAATTCCTTCGCCTGTCTGGCACCTCAATTGAATGTGCTCCTGAGAGTTGACTGAAAGTTTTACTGTGGTGATTTTAATTACGAGTGTTTAGTGCAAGGTCGTAATGATAACGATAATGATTTCTTTCTTCTAATACGGTGTGAAAAATTTAACGTCATCGCCAAGTTAAGATAACGTTTGAATATCATGAAAACAAAAACACTTATCATCTAAGTGCGTTGACTTGCCTAGTAATAACACTAGCCAAGACTGCATACAATCCCCTAGAGAAAAAATGAGAAATGTATCAAAACTCAATATGGTAATGAATTCTGCAATGTTACCCTAGACGCTAGTACAAAGAATAGGAATCATTTCTAATAGGTAAGTTACATGTGAAAATTAAAATAATAATAGCTCTCCAAACATCATCAAAATTTTATTCCATTTTTTTAAATAAAATTAACTATTTTCACACTAAGAAACTTTACAAAATATGACATAAATTTAGCATTATTGTTTCTCAACAACATCTTTCCAACAAAATGTATTTTTTTATATTTTTCACGAACCTAGGATACATACAATCACCTGTTCATATTTCATTAGTTTTTCATATTTTAACCTATTCCACCTTCCGTACAGTTACTCGTATATTTTTCAAAAATGTCTATAATCGCATTGGAATAACTACTGGTGGAGACTTTTTCTATAATGAAAACTGTAGTTAACTTATTTCTGCTACTCTGTTTTTGCCCTAGTTTTATGAATGATTGAAAATGAAGAGATAATTTTTCGTAATGAATTTTTTTTTCAATATTTGTTGATGTGAGAACATGGCTTGCACAGCTTAACTGACATATATTACTTGAAAGGCATTTCGAAAGAGTTACTTATAAATGTGCACAAATACAAAACCAATAACCTATTAGAATCAATCGAATGCAAGTTGAATTAAGACTATTATTACATACGTACAATCCACTTTGGTTTCAACCGTTTACTTTCTATTTCAATAAATCCAAATAAAGTTGCAAATGAAAGTTTCTCATGATATACCCAATATTCATATAAGTTACTGAAAAAATCTGAGGAAATTCAATACTGTAAATTCATACTTTATGCTTGCCAGTGCCAGTTAAAACACATTTATTGGCAAAGCATAATGACTGGCTTTTAGTTTTTAAATCAACTTTATCCTGGATTGATCAACTTCAATATTCTGTGTTATTCATATTAATTATTTTAATACGCTTATAATTTTTTTTTATTTTACAGTTAATATATCACGATTAGGACCCTTGCTAAGGGCAGCATATCTTGAAGTGGATTCATGAAACAGTATCTCAAATGTTCTACATCTATAAAAACATGATACATATTTATCACAGTGAGTGTCAATAATGTCTAAATTTAATGCCTTTGCAATGAAAATCTTAGAAAATTTCTCTTGCTATTAGAAATATTCGTATTTTAAAAAAGTGGATTATATGACCATTGAAGTTAGGCAACAGTATATAGTTTCTTGTTAAAATTGCGTTTTTTTATAATTAAATTTAATTTCTAGATGAATGAATAAATCTAATTAATTGATGGTAATAAATGACTTATTTGAATGTCGTAGCATATGGTGATTGGTTTTTTCCGAAGAAATGGTGAAGGCACATATTTAATACATTACTTGTTTCACTCATGAGAGAATTCAAAAGAAAAGCCAGTTTTTTTATAATTTATATGAGAAACTTCTTCTCGAGGGAGTATTTTAATATTTACTTGCAAAGGTAACAGAGTTATGTAAAAATATGAATTATGCGGATAAATATGAAGCTCTATTTAATTTATTTCTAAATGGCAAGTCACTATGTAAAAATTTGAGAGTTGGCTCCAACCCTCTCCCTTTTTCCGCCACGGGAAGGATACGGAGTAAGAAGAGCACCGCTGGCAATACCGAAATCTGCATTTTAGCTTTCCTCACGCTTCAAAATTCTCAAACTCAAACCTCTGAGCCTCACTCCCGAGAAAACTCGAGAGGAAATCTTAAGGCGATTTCAACCACGTCCCGAATGTCGTATCCTAACAAATACGGCGCTGATTACGGCGACCCCATTAGAGAATGTTGGCATGAACGGGAGAAGAAGGGTGGCGGGAGGGTCGAGAACAAGGGGATGGAGTAAGTGGGATGGGGAAGGAACGATGGAGTGGCGAATTGCGGAGAGGAGTCGGGGTATACATCCCATCCCTCCCCGCGACTACACAGCCATTACTACCCTTTCAGAGAATAGAGGAGTGTAAGGCGCGGCCGGGGGGAGTTGAGGGTGGGTCGGACTCAGAAGAAGAGGAAGGATTGAGGAAGAAGGAGGTGGAAAAAGAAGAAGAGCCCCAAGAAAGAAAAGGGAGAAGGGACAGGAAGCGGAGGAAAGATGGAGAGAAGCACTTCCGCCCCTTATTCACCTCCTCCTTTAAGAGCGGTTTTAAAAGGAGGATAGGGGAGGTGCCGCGGGTGAAGTGAAGAGGGAAGCCGGGCCAGTTACGGGTAGAAAAGGGGGGGGGGGCGTGGTCCCCCTAGCTGATGGAGTCTCCTCCAGTCCGGGCGAGAGGAAGTCCAAAAGGGGGGACTCTCCCTGTGGCCCTACACTAACTCTGCTCCTCATCCGCATAGCGCAGGAAAGGATTCAGGGCCGCGCAGGTAAGAGATGGAAGGGAAATGAGGGGTAGTATATTATCTCCACGCGGATAGATACGATTGCGTCAAGGAGGAGAAAGCCAAATGGGGACTTGAGACAGTGAGAGATTCTTCTTCATTGTGGAACCTGTAATGCTTAGGAACTTTTTTTAATTTACAGTCCAAGTTCCACTAAACTTATAAGTACACAGGACATAATATCTTACAAAAATTTATGTAACTCTGTACTCAGTGAAATATTAAAAGCACACGCTAAAACTATATTTTCGTCTCAGGTTTAGACTAATTTAGTAATTTCATTGGGAAAACAATGGTAATGTAGTTAAATCCAGGAAAGGAATAAAATACATTTTATTATCTTTACAAAATCCCATACTGAAGACAGACTCAAAAATAGACAGAATCAGAATAGGAGATCCTATAAGGCTATCAAAGTTAAATTAAAAAAACACTATTTAATGTCTAACACTGATTAATCTAAGTTTCATATTTTTCTTCGGTTAATATTAAATATTAAAATGTATGATAATAATTTTAAGTGTTTATAATAAATAATACTTCTTGTACACGCTGTATATCCATAGTAAATCCTGGGAAATTGCAATAATCATTAACATGACAAAATTTATTCGGTATATTATTTGTAAACATCATAAACATAAATGAGAACGAAAGTGGAAAATAATTAAAATCAACATGCATACTTTCATATTAATTCTAATTATTAACTATGATTATTTTAGGATAATAGATTTGTCAGTTACTGGACACTCCCGGTATATATATATATATATATATATATATATATATATATATATATATATATGTGTGTAATATTTATTATATATATATATATATATATATATATATAATAAATATTACACACACAGAAACATAAAAGAAGGACACTTACAGTGGATATTTACGTTTCGACGGCACCGACCTTCCAACTAAACCGACCTTCGGGTTGATTACTGCGTTTATGGTTTATATATATATATATTGTATATACAATATATATATATAAGTTAATTTCAAAATTTTATCAAAAGTAGTAACTGGTGTTGCTTTAGACTGGTTAAATTCAATTCACAATAAAATGTCTCAAACAAATGTACTGCTCTATTATAAAAGCCAAACTACAATTGCTGTTAAGGAATAATTTTTTAAAAAATACTTTCTCTAAACTTACAGAGTATAGTATACAATTGATTATCATTAATATTGAAATGAAATGGAATGTATAGGAGTCCCATTATTTTCATCTCCATCAACAATTAACTAATTGGCGATAATGTTTACAGCATAATATAAAAGAATTAATTTAATTTACACGACAAATTCAGAACTAGCCAAATTTCCGCGAAAGTTACTCGTCAAATTTACGAAGCTAACTAATAAACAAACCTATACATATTTGTAAAAGTGTAACAAACATACATTTCCTTCTCCATCTACCTAAAATAATCTTTTCTCACATTTTAAAAACTTATAATACATACTCAATACGAGTATGCTGGCTCGTGTCTTTCCAGTAAGTGTATTTAATCTATTTTAATGGAGCGCCTATAAGCACCATTCATGGGGAATAAAATTGCAAGTTAAACTTCGGTCCGTTAACTATAGACCTATCCACCGAAAAATTACTTCGTCATCTGAAGATTCGGCGTAATGAAATAGTTTTGTTATTACGCACAAGAGACATGGAATACTGCAAGGACATAAAAGGCTGGACGAATGGACATGGTGGGCGAGATGGAGTTTTGGTGGGAGCGTCATAAAAAAGGCCGCGCCGAAGAATTGGGGGCTGAAAAGGGAAAGAATGGAGATGAAGGGGAAAACGACGTTGAGGCATTGCGCAAACCATTTCAAAGCCGGCTCTGTCAGGACCTCCCTCCTCCAACAAGGGATGAGGGAAGTTGCGGAGAATGGTCGGGGTGACGTAAAATAAGGGCTAATACCACGAACGTTTTAAGTGGTGAAGAAATCTCTTCGGTAATACAATTTACTATCCTAGCCAAAAACCTGACGGAATAATATCGAAAAATGTTATCTCATTCGCAAAACTTCTCGCTTAACTCTCTTAAAAATCAGAAGTCACCAAGGGATCCCATAAACATTTTAATTGTAACCAATATGGTATGAATAATTGTTTCCGATGCCCCTTTCACAAAGTTTTTTCGTTTATCTTTAAGAAAAGAGTTAAGGACCACTCGTTAAAGGCAGTTATTTATTATTAAGGTATTTAACGTATTAGTAATTCCTGAATAAACGATTAAAAAATGATTGAAAAGAGAGGGATAGAAAGAAAGCTGTTTATATCGCTAGACCTGCTTAAAAAATGAAGTACAGAATAATTTTTGAGAAAAAACGGATTGAAGAAAGGTATTGCTTTAGATAAAGACATGGAACGATTACAAAATTAAGACGTTGCTCCCAAAAAAACTAGAGAAGTTAATAGAGTAAAATGAATAATTCCACTCATATTCAGGATGATTCAATATTTTAACTAACTTATAACGAGAGAAATATATACATGTACCTAGGTCCAAGACTATCTGCGATGGAGAATATACAAATTGAAGCACATAAGTAAACCCCCGGCATCGCTCAACATGGTGATTCCTTCCTCTTTAGAAATACGTAAGTTTTATGGGTGCACGAAAAACACTATAATTACCAGACTTTTTTGGTTAATTTATTTTGAATGTTCATCATTTCTGAGGCGGCATATGGAGAGGATCTTAACTATATTTGAAAATCCTTATAATGCGCACCATTTGAAGAAATATATCATTCCTTACTTCACAGTATCACACTTACTTCACAGTAAGGCGTCATTCCATGGTCCTCCACGTTGCGTTTTTCCCGGTATTTTGCGAGGCCAAATTAGTGTCTGGTTATCGTATACCCTATAACCCTAATTCGTAAAACTGAAGAATGATAGTATTAAAGAAGCATTTTATGGAATTCTTAAGGGTTTACTTTCAAGAAAAATAAAAACAGAGTAAGGTACACATAAAATTATTATTTTAAATGTTTTTCTTAAGAATGAGCAAAGTGCGACTGCAAACAAAACACAATCCAGCAACTTACTCAATATCAAGTCCCTGTTCATCTCTGTGTAATTTCTTCTTCTTTTAATCCCTTCCAGCATCCCTATCCTCTTCCTGCCCTTTCCTCGTTTGCCTAACATTCTACCCTCTATTACAACCTTCAAAGTCCCACTGCCGATCAATATGCCCTCCATCCATTTTTTCTTCCTTTCTCCTCGCCCATAATAAATACAATAATTCTCGAAATCCATCATTCATGTATTCAATTTCTTTTTCAGTAAACAGATGGAAAAATAATGAATAAATTACCTGCACAAAACATTGTAATGGATACAGTAAGGAAAGAGATATACATATTCTATTAAAGTTTCAAAAGTAATAAGTAGAAAGTTATTCGATGGAAATTTACGCTGATAGTTTAAGGTTCAATATTATTTTAATTATGCCCCACATAATACGCTTGATATATATTATTTTGCATATTTTACTTATTTTGTTCAACAATAAACACAAAAAAAGAAAAATGAAAGGTTTTGTGGATATTTCTTTTAAACATAAAACAATTCTAGACAATAAGTAAACGAGGGGAAAAATTTCACAGTTTGGAAAAATAAGCGACAAAAATGTATTTCTTCTTCATATGATTAAATTATTATTGTAGCTAATCTATGGGCTATGATGGGTTTCGTATGGACACAACTACCAAATAAATATTTTGTTTCTCCTAATGAAATACATACCAAAATGCTAATCTACTACAATATCCTCTTCAGCCTCGTATACTTCCTTTCTCCCTTCATTCCGTCCATTATCTCTATTCTATTTCGGCCCCTTCCTCGTTTGCCAATAATTCTCCCCTCCATAACGGTCTTCAACAACATTAATTTTAATATGCTTTCCATTAATATTTAATATGCTTTCCAACGATTTTTCTCTAAATGTAAAATTAAAGCTTGGTCATCAGAAAACCTGTTTTTTACTAATTACCCGACGGCTTTCATTCCCATCTCCAGTTCTTCCCATTCCTATTTAATAATTACCTTCCAATATGTGTTGAACATCACAGGGGACTATAGACAACCCTGCCTTATTCCTCTTTCTAAATCTGCCCACCCTGAATCTCCATCCTCCAGTCGTACCTAAGCAGTCTGAGATAATTACAGGTTGCGGAATAGCCTCATATCCCTCCAATTTATTTCTATTTTCTGCAACGTACTTATTAGTGTTTCTCAATTCAAATGAGTGAATATTTTACTCTAATATTTTCGTTATTTCTATTACACAATCAATTTTCGCTCTGGAAACTCATTGGGAATAATAAACTAGGATTTGTAAGAGACAATAATAAGTAATATCACCAGTAGTGTTAGGCACAGAGGTTCAGTATATTCTCTGAAGATTTACAATTTGATGTACATAATTTTCAAAAAGTTGTTTTCCTGCTTAGGTTTCATGCTTATTCTCTTCGTTGGGTTCAGTAGAGGTATGCATAAGACTGGATTAATTCACCTCGTCATATATTTGGCAATTTGAAGGGCGTGGATTTAAGATCCGTCTCGTGTACTGGGTGTTGTGTTTGCACTCGTGTATTAGTACCTCCACGGTCAACTTCAGCTTTAGTAACTAGACTTCCTGAAGCTAAAACAAAAAATTAATCGCTTGAATTTCTCCTTACTTCCATGAGCAGGCACATGGTATACGTCTTTTAACAGTAAGCATATCCGTGTAAACTTCGCATCTAATTATAGAGACCAATACCTGCCGGGAAATGGAGGAATTGAAAGAAAATTTATTCCGAATTAACTATCATCATACCAAAAAGTACGGCTTTTAAACGAGAATCGATATCGTACGAAGGGAAGATGAAGAATAACAGAACGGACTGCAAGCGTCTAGGGAAGAATCGGGAAGAGGGCATACAGTTCATTGGGACGCACTAACCTTTCGTGTGTCCCTTACACACTCCGTCAGCTCGTTTCTCCCGAGATTATAAGTAATCCTCTTCAAATCCCCATCAACTTTCCCGCATTTCACACGCTATACATTTTTTCGTATTCTCAGAGACCGTCAGAGTGAGAGTGGTGACCCAAAAATTAAACCTACTCTTCACTACATGTATCAAGATGCATCGTTATTTAGCATGGAAAAAGAATGGCAATTTCCCAAGCGAACTCAAAAGTGGATGATGAGACGAAACTGAGAACAAAAGCATTTATTTTTCCATTTTTTATCTTCCAGAGGTATTTGCTGATCTTACAACGACACGGTAAAAATGTAAATTTTGTGACTTTACGATAAGTTACGGTAACTTTACGATAGTCATAACCACAGGGAAAAAAGCATGCCTACCCATAGCCGTAACTTTTAAATCACTCTCCGCAAGACGCCTTATCCAGGAAATTAATAAATTCATCTACTTTATGTGTTAGTAAATATAAAGTAAACATCAGCATCAGGATAATAGATTTGGACTTTTTTATGGATTTAACTTTCGTTAGGCCAAGCGTATCATAATATTTGTGCATTGAAAACTTGTTTCTTATTAAGCACATGAGTAAAGAGAGCAAGTAAACACGGAAGGGAGTAAATTGAGTGAAAATAAAGAGGCAAGTAAGATATTGGATATTAGAGTTGGAAAAAAACGTAACCATGATGCGTCGAGGGGGATGGTATTTGGGACGGAAGAGTTCCTCTGTGGCGCATGGTCGCCGCAGGGGAGATCGGAAACTCGAGATTTGAATAGGAGTGGGATGAGAACAATGGAGGCCGACCGCCAAAGAAAGTTCCTTGCAGCAGTTCGGCATAGACAGAGGACTTGTCAAATCCTCGCAAAGAGGAGCTCAAAGCATCTACCCTATATTAGCTTACTCAATTAGCAGTGTTCTCTTTCCTCACTCCGTAGGCTAGAGCAACGACGAAACTACTCGACAGCAACGACGCAAAATAATCGACTCAAACTCCCTATCTCCTCCTCTTATGTTGGTAAGCATGGCAGTGACTCAATTAATCCATGTTGAAAAGACCAAATCTAGTCATGAATTTATTGTACGGAGCCACACACAATCTGATACATATCAGTAGTACGGACTAAGTTAATCGTGGTAGTTTTCGTAATTGTAATAAATTGTGAGAATAAAGTTATCCCTAACAATAAGGACCATGAAATATTTTATTCTTTTAAGAAATGTTCATTATATAATGCATGAAAAGCATGAGCCTTACTAGCTAAGCAGAATTAATGTATATTATTAAAACATTAGAAAGTCGAAAAGTGCAGAATTTACAAATAAAACTTAAGTCAGTAATGCTAAGGAGATCAATACATGCCATATTAAAATTAGAATATGGGTGCGGAGATCATACTTAATGAAAGATCCTTGGAGCAAATCAGATCTTATTTTACCATATTCCGTAATCACCTACGCTAGTGAGCGTTCTAATGATATCTTGTATACTCTCAAATAAGTTTTCAAAATATCCTTGTCGGATATGCTTTATAGCATCCACCTCCCTTGGTTTACAACACCCAACATCGTTATTGTGTGGAGACGTAATAAGACAAAAATTTACGACATTCTGCAGAAGAAATAGGTGACCAACACAGATGTTGAAATAGGAGAAGAACAGGTACATCCCTTGAAATAACTGGGATCAGAAAAAACCATATACTTGAGTAGAGCTGGGAGTGTCCATATTCATCCGGATTTGAACACAGTTTCTCCGCTCAGAAGGCAAATGCAAGACTAAGAATATTAGAATGGTACCCAGAACTTAAGCACACGTATTCATGTTATGATGGATAACGACTTCGCCGTAAAAACGTTTTTGTGTACATACATGCAATAAAAGAGCAAAAAGGTTAATCTAGCAATGAGTTTTCATGGAATGGAAGTCACAGTCAAGGTTACGTACACGTAGAAAATGCGTTGCGAGTTATTTTCTGATGTTGTACTTACTAGTGTACAAATCAGTGGGTATATCTTTGTATTTTGTTCCAATCTGCCTTCAAAAATGGATCACAAATGCTCGGAAAATAATTAAGGGGAGATTTTAATAATTGAAAAAGAGATTAATCTCTTCTTAATTACTATATTTTCTAAATACACCTAACATTAGGGTAACATTAGTGATTCATTATGCTACCCATGTTGTGTCCCAGTTCCAAAAAAATTATATATTACATAAAACATGGGAGAATATTTTTTTTCAATAATTTCAAGGTTTCACATTCTAATAGGTTCTCTATTTCAATGATAACTTCAGACCCCTGTTTCGATTTCTTTGTGTTTTAATCCAGGCCTGTGTGACTCAATATTTTCTCTGATTTTTGGTAAACAATAGCGAACGACTAATAAAATAACAATGAAGGGACTTGACATCGCCCCCAGTATAATTTATAAGTTATTATACATATTTTTTCAAGAAAATATCTCTCTTTAAACAAGTGCTTCCAAACTGCCTTAATCCTGCATACTCCTTTCATCTCAATCATTTTATTACATTTCATATATGATCTCCTGTCCTGCAATTTAAAGTATTTCTTTTCCTGAGAGTCTCTTTGGCCACATTCTTTCGTTACTACTTCATGTTATCCCTCATCTATTTTTCTCTTTCTTCATATATCTTTTTGATTATTTGACTTTTACGCATTTAATTATCATCATCCCTCATCGTCAAAATAACGATTTTGCCGGAAATTCATGTTATGTGAACATTCCCCAATGATTATTTAAATTGGATTTACATATAATATATAGAAACGAGCCCTAGACGTAATGCGCGTGGTACAACACAACAACGCGCCGCGCCGGCGATAGAGAACAACGGACGGGGGTGGAGTCAGTGGCCGGGAACAGCATAAGATTCCGCACATTTTGCTCGCCAACCAAGGGGGTAAGGAACGCGGTCCTTCCCTCACTAATGAATGCCTCCTCACACATTCCCGTCTCTCGTTCTTCCGGCCCCTTATGCTCGCTTCTCCCCTCACGATCCTCGCCCCCGTCCGTGTGCATTCTCTCGGATGGGATATACGTGCCGGGGAAACGAAGGGAAGGAGAGAGGCGGAGAGAGTAGTGAAGTGATGAGAGGGGGGGCAGGGGTTAGGGGTGAATGGAGGGAAATGGAAATTCGACGGACAGTGGTTCGATGGAAAATGGACTGAAACACGATGAGATTGCAAGGGTTGGAGCGGAAGTCGCTCTCCCTTCGGTGAGTCTCTCCGGAGTGGTTGGTACTGAGGCAGTTCTTAAGATGGAGTCGGAGGAATGGAAGAGAATGCAAATGTTCCAATAAGGTCTCTCACAGCCCAAATTCAAATTTTGTAAAAAAAAATATTCAAATCATCACAAAAAATTCGATGGAATAGATGTGGGTATCCATTACGGAGTTGGTGTGGTTTATTGCTATTCCAAAGTGAACGCGTCCACCAATGTGTATTCTAGCACTCAGGATCAAGTATGAGTTCATTGTTAGGAGTACAAATGTGTTTTTGATAGTTCCCAAATGAAAATGTTCGCCATGTGAGTACGCTTATAACATGAAATTCCTTGCTGTATTAGAGATAGGGACAAATGGTTCAACAGTGAAATCGAAAAACTAATATTCGGAATCAATTTGACATTACTCATTCATTTATTTACAAATGCTTGCTGTTTTAAATTATAAACTCAGTATAATTATAAAAACTCAGAGTTAATGCCTTTGATAAACTGTGACCAGTCCTCTCTTGTCATATTCTACCCCATAAGTGAAAAATATCTGAATGTAAGGCACTAATAAGTATCTTATTTCAACATTCACCAATGATAATAAAGATTGTCCGTAAAATTCATACAAAATACTTTATTAATATTCTATCCATCAGAGAATTTGTTTAGTTCTTGCAAAAATATCGCTTAACCCCTTTCAAGCGGTTACGATTTTTAAAAAATCTATGAAAAATACTTATTTGGGACTGCAATGCAAGAAAAAAGTTATACTTGTTTAGGCTCCAAGTGCAGAATGCACTAACTATCTAATTTTAAATTTAAATTTGAATCGCACAAAAACGAAATACTTCATCACAATCCCACTTCATGGGTTTACTCTCAATTAAAATCTTTTTTAACCTACCTTGATAACAAAATTACTTCAAAGAAAATTCCTGTCACATTAAATATTAATTGTATATGTATATTAAATTGGTTGCTCTGGGATATTAAAAAGGAGGATTAATTTTGTATCTATTTTGCATATTATAATAATAATGCACGAAAAATAATGTAATAGAATAATTATTGATCTAACAAACAGTTCTATATAAATAAAAATATTCCCTTGCACAACCCAGCTGAAAACAGGAGAAAAGAAGAATCAGAATAGGATCATAACAATAACGAACAGTACAAGGAAAGTTTAGATAATGATGAAGCCGGAGAATCAAGAAAATATCAAGAGAAAAATCATGAAAGATGGTGTGTAGATAGTGTAGAGAAATAGATGTGTCCGGTTTTTAGAGGTATATTCTAGAGACACTTGGGATCACTATGGTAATATTTAGACAGTAATTAATAGTGGGCAAAGGAGAATCCGCTCTGAGTTAACGATGTATTTAGGGGGAAATCGGAAGAATGGTATTGAATATGAAGCCGCTGGTATTAGAAATCTGTAGAGAGAGAAAAAATTGACAGATTCAGTTTACTGGTTTTTCGGGTGCACGCTCAGATAAGTAAGTCCACTACATAAACCATTAGACGGTTTGTAAGGTCAATTAGAAGAAATAATTGGAAACGTACTAAAAGAAAGAGGGTACCTAACAATAATGTGGGTTTAGAATGAAGTGAAGCGAGGGGAGGAAGGGGAAGGGGAAGAAAGTTGAAGAGCATGGTTTAGGAAATGGAAATAATCGCAAGTAAAGATCAAACGGTGTTTTCTGATGTTTAATAATCTTGTGGCTGTTTCAAATACCATCACAGGCCAAGATACATATAGAAGATGCCAGGAGAAACAGGTAAGTACGAGTTATATTCTGTCATGCAGCGAGAAGGATTTAGAAAGTTTCATTAATTAAGCTCCCCGATTGTCGCTGCAGTTTTGAATCATAATTTAGCTGGTATTAAATACAATTCAAAATTGAAAATAATTAGTCTGTGCAAACAAATGTCAAAGTGGGATCTTAAGGGTTTTAAAGTAGTAAAAAAAAGGAAAACTAAAGCAATATAAAGCTTGTTAGATTTATCATATTCACAAATGTGAATGAGATCATGAGATAGAAAACGGTTGGAGGAAATTAGGTGACGTTTAAGGAGGAAATAGAAAGAGTAAAAAAAGATTAGAATGATAATAAATAACATAATAAAAATACGTTAGTCAGAGGTAATATGGTAAGGAGAAGTAATCAACTAACGGGAATACTTAAACGGGGAGAACAATATATGGGGAGGTGAATTAGGTGGAAAACAAATAGTATCAAGGAAAAATGGTAAAAAAATCAATGCATTGTATGGATAAATTGCCGTTTCTGAGATAAAAACTCATATTATTTGTAAAGAGTTACTAGGAAAGGAGGGAAAAACGTGAAGTTTAACGGAAAGTATCTGGTTTGGTTCATTCTTAGATAAGGAATACAATTACAACGATAATATCTTGGGTCCAAAAATACTAGATAATGAAATAGAAAAAGCGATAAGGGAAATGAAGTCGTACAAGACGGGTAAAGTATTTAATATCCTCGCAGAATTATGAAAGAATTAAAATCTGGGACAAATTTCAAGAAACTGTAACAGTAACTTTAACGGAGTCACCCGCTATGTGTGCATTATAATGCAACCATTTCAGAGAGTAAAAATCATTCGCCTTGACCGGGATTCGAACTCGGATCCCGGATCCCGGATCGGTATTTCGTCATTACATCTTGTCCCTTTAAAGCCCCCAAAATTTCAGAGTGTAAGAGGACGTCTCGGTAGCTTAATTGGTTAAAGCACTCGGCCGGATATCGAGTGATCCGGGTTCGAATCCCGGTCAAGGCGAATGATTTTTACTCTCTGAAATGGTTGCATTATAAGTTCTGGGACCTTAAATGATAGTGTTTCTTTGAATCATTTCCTCTCACTACAATATGTAATAAATATGAGGAAAGTATTTAGCCAGATTTCCTTAGGTTAATCTCAATGCCGAAAAGGAGTAAATCACCTCCTTGTGAGGCCTTTAGGTCAATAATTTTTATTTCACGTGCTAGGTTTCAGGAATATTGATAAAGTATACAATGCTTAAAAAAATTACCAAGGTGAAGATTATTTTGGCTTCAGATACGTTGTAAAAAAGGGCAATGACTATATATTGATGAAAATATAAGTGGAGAGAAATATCAATTAAAATCAGGATGTATTTGTGTGATTCGTGGGATTTGAGAAATCATTCGATCTAAATGACTGGGCAAAGTTAATAGACATATTGCTCAACGCAGGAGTAAATGAAACCAAAGGTGACTTGTGTGAAACTAGTTCGTGTATCAAAAGTTAAAGGTAAGTGTATCAGAGTGTGAATTGCGATGGGCATGGGTTGTCAAGGGAGTGAAACCAGTTGCCCGTTATCGTTGGTAGCTTTTATTTTATAAACTGAGAAAATGTTATGGTTATAATTGGAAGGTTCTGAGTTGAGAAAAACAGTAGGGTTAATTAAGGCTCCAGGTTATCAAAGGAATTCAAGTCAGACAGCAAAGAAATTGTAATTATTTTTGAGGACTTTATATAAACAAAGCCAAAAATCTTCATTCCATGGAAAGCATGGCATGAGGATTAACTGGAAGAAAAAAGTAATGAGTTACAAGGAAGAGGAAAGTTTAGCTTGATATTATACAAGGAGAAAATAATACGGAGCAGGTCGAGCATTTCGGCATCAATCACACAAGATATCACATCAATTAAGAATGACGCTTAATTGATGTGAGACCTTGTCCTTAAGGCAACTAGATGAGCGTAGGTTGGAGACTTATGAGATTCGGGTGCTGCGGAAAACGAAGAAAATAAGTAAGCCAGAGAGAAATATAAACGCTTAGGCTTGAAATAAGTTGGGCGAAGTGATAAATTTACTTGGAGCAATCCGAATGAGGCAAAGGGAGAGGAAAAAGTAAACAAGGGAAATGATATTTCAAGGCAGTTATAGAAGAGAGGACAATGGGAAAGCGGAAAAGGGCATAGGTGAGAGTCGGAATTTAAGAGAACATAAAAATTGTCAGAATTAAGGATGTAATAAAGAATACATATTTTAAGACTTAGAAATAAGTCGTTTTCACGATGATTAGAAGCTAATAGCCGTTCATTAACGTGAAAAACCTTCGTCGTAAAAAGTACTATGTTATGAATGAATTCTAAAAACCCATATATTTGCCTGGATCATTTCCAATACTAATAGCATACAATGATCATTTTCAACTTAAAACATTTTAGCTACGGGTTATTCGCAAAGGATTTACGTAGCCTTAATTATCACTATTCGAACTTGATATAACTCGTAAGATAATAGCATAATGAATATTGTCCACACAGTTTTCCCAATCTAAAATGAAAGTGGAGTAGCAAGGACTGAAAAAGCAGTTCGTGCTCCGTGAAGAGAAATTTTGATTTTCTCATGATTACAGACATAAATCGCCTGAGACAAGTTTAAATTTACCATTCAGCCATATGAGTTTTATTGGTTTTAACATTCAAAGCTTAAGGTTTCCCATACAGTATTGATGTGTGGATAGAACTAGAAGTAGATCAATAGATCAAACGCAAAAAAATGAAATAGAGAGTAGAGAATGTCAATTCATGTGTACATACGAAATAGGTTTGATAATTAAATAATCAGAATTTCGAAGCAAATATGACCTTATTTCAATATTAAAATTTCATTAAAAGACCGATTCAGAAATTGACTAGTAAAAATTTAGAATAAAATTATTTTCAGTTCTTTTTTAATAAAAAATTCATATATTCCAAAAAAAGAGAGATATTTCCCTTGGAAACTTGTGACATATTTTATTTTCCGCATTCCTTAGTTCAGTCGTTTCTCACTGTAACGGTGGAGCATACTAAAAATAATAAAAACACGGTGTAGCATAAACTAATAAATATGAAAAAAGATGCTTTTTAATCATTTTGCAAAAAGATATAGATTTTATATACTTTCACAGATAATACCATTAAATTTGCATAGCGAAAGTAGAAACAAAATCAAGAAAAGTAGGGGTGAGAATTAGAAGGGAATGCGTTGAACTTCATATGGGAAAGACGGACTAAGATAACGTTTAAGGCAAATAAACACGCTCGGAATTAATCCTTTTTTTGTTAAATTTAGCGTGCCTCTGGTGGCGTTTCCTGCACAGCACGACTCCATAATATCGGTTCACGCAAGAGAGCGTCTTAAGAAAGCCCGCCAGTAATTTTAGGGGTGGAATGATTTATTGTTCGCCTGATTGAATTACACAGTTATGCCTCAAAGCCTTCGCGGCTGATTTGCTCCAGTTAACGCTCCTTTCACTCGCGCTAATGAAATTTTCCGAGTGTTGCGAATTCCACTTTAAGACTATACTGTTGAGTTCGCCATCCTTTAAGTCCCGGCAACTTCGGAGAAGGTAATTATTTAAGAGTTTCTGACCTCCGCACCAAGTTGGCGTCAAGTTTGGTTTCTCTTCGCTACAGAGGAGATTCCAATACTGAGTGGAGTTTCGAGTTCAGATCGAGAAATGTTTCCACGTGTTCTCTATGCATTTGTGTTTCAGTCATTACGATTTTGCCCCAGATGAATGTTCTTGTGGTAGTGGTAGATACACCGATATCTACAACTAAAACTGTCTGCTTTAAATAATACATAAAATACCTGCGCTAAAGCTTTACTAAAAAATCTGCGCTAAGACGTATTCACGGATTTTAACGAGGTGATGATGACCTTTAAAAAGTTTCTCACTTCTCGTATTTCATTACGGAAAATTCAAACTGTAATAGGTTCATTATTATTAATGTTTCATATAAATTTCATATAAAACATTTTTAAAGCACTTCCTTAAAAAACAACAATAAAATAGCATCAGGAAAAATTTGTAAATACCATCATTACTTACTCGTAATTACGATGTAATTTATAGCTGTGGGATATCACCTGACGTTGCTCCGTGTAAATCAGTGAACTTACTGTAAAAGAAAGAGAATGATAATATCTCATTTAATGTTATGATGGAGGATGATTTTATATAGATTTTTTATCCTAAATTGACAAATTTAGAACATTAGAGAAATGTTCAATATATATCATTTTAGTATAACTGAATTGATCTAGTTTATATATTTAAATTAACGTGATTTCGACGAATACATAATTAAATATAGCTATAAAATTATAAAACTTACAAATGAATAATCCAGTTGTTATATTAATAAAATATATACTAAAATTAAATTTGTTTCCTTTTAAATTTGTCATTATAAACATATTTCATTTTTACTAAGAATAAGCTAAGCGGGAATATTAATCCAATTAAACATAATTTTGCGGACAAATGTCCGTTATTTGTTTCTCAAATGATTTTTATGTTCATTGTTACACACAATAATATTCATATTTGTAGCAGCTTGAAACTTGTAACAAGGCAGGACATAATTGGCAATACCAGTGACTGTACCGTCTTCATTTGGTCACAGAATCAGAAATTATCTATGATATTTAGAATATCTAATTGCTGGTAGTTCAACAAATTATAACTGACTAGCATGAATCATTTGAACAGTATTTATTTTTTTTAATTTGAAAAGGTGATAATTTTAAAGCAGGAAGTCTATATCTTTCCATCCGAAGCTTTCACACATTACATTGTTCAAAATGTTGTCTAAATAACAAATAAATCCTACATGTTTTCGTCTTCATGTAATGGACTGCCTAAACTGGTTTGAATGCAGACATCCACTCATCCCTCTAATATTTTAGTAATTGTTCAAGGATGCTGCCTTTACATCCTTTCCAATTAATGTAAAATAATATAACTAAAGTCTACTGTAGACATCCTTACCATTTACACTACTTATTATTTAATCGACTGCAGCTAGTTGGCTAAAGAACTTGTACGTCATTGACTGACTCAGTATTATATAACAGTACATCAGTATTGTTTAGTTTATATTTATTAAATTTAGTTTATTATAATTTACTATATTTAGTTTATATTGCACTAAAATTCAAAGGATCCTGTGAAAATCGAATGCCACATGGTGCGCTTTTGTGTCCTATAACGGAAGTTTAATTAAATTCACTAATTAATTACGTTATTCTAATGTCTTTTAAAGTTTTTTTTTTATTCAACACTTCCGTGTTACTTCGACGAAGTCATCTATATATTAGGAAAACTACACATATTTATATTGATGAAAATCCTATACGTGGGAATGAAATGCTAGTCGAAATCATGGTAGAGGAAGAGATCATGTAAAATTTGAGAGAGCAGAAAATCAAAATAATTCAACAAAGAGCGAGAGGTAGTCGGATAATAAATCCCGTGAAAGATAGATAGATCTCTGGGAAAGTAGAGTCAATTAATTTAGGAAGAGGACACAGTATTTGGAATTTGGAATGCATGATATTAAATGCGAAGTCAAGGAAATAATATCGATAAAACTAGATGCTTGTGGTAGTATCCAAACACACTACATTGTGTAATAGCTTTTGGGGCCCAGGAAGTCCAACGTTAACAGAAAAACTTTAACTAATGAAGTAAATATTAATTAAAATGAAATATGGAAGAATTAAATATCACGATTATAACTATCTCATTGTTTCTTATTTCTTTTAGATTCATTGAATCTCATCCATTGGTGTGCATAGAAGAGCCCTACTCTACTAAGATATCAAAGATACCCACGCACACAATTTGTTGTAAAAATGAAAGTATTTAATTAGGATCATGGTTTCGCTCAACGAGAATTTTAAATAAAAGTAGTCAAACCACAATTACTACCGATTGATTCCTTCATCCGTCTATTTAAAATCAAGGAATGCTGCTCTTAAGACCCAGAAAATGAGGAAAAACGACGAATGGAATCGCCGGAGGTGGTGCCAAAGGTTTATTTGGAGGGGGACTAGGAGCGGGTGGGGAGAAGAAGGGACGGTCCAAGGGGACGGTTAAGGACAAACAACGCCGTGCTTTTCCCCGATCCCACAACTCGGCGATCACCCACAACGCCAGCGTCGGGGGCGTTCGTCTCTCCCGACACCGTCACTACGCCTGCCTCCTCTGGGTAACGCCACACCGCGAGGCTGGCACATCTCGCTTCCCCCTGCCTCCCCAACCCCTCCTCTGGGGTAGGCCGCTAACCCCCTTATCTCTCCATCGAAGGTAGAAGGGGGTTCCTCCACCTCCCTCCGGTGTCCTCGCCGCCGCAAGGCTGGACGTGATCGCGTAGCAGATGAGCGGACAGTGTTGTTCCAAAGGCCTGAGCATCGGCGAGAGCCCCTTAAAACCCCTCGCTCCCGCACCCCAGACAACAAACTCCCCCGCCTCCATAGCCTTTGCCGGAACTTATCAGGAAGCTGGGACGCCCGTGGTGAGAGGAAGCTTTACTGGTGCGAGGGAATGGCGTGAGAGGGAACGGGGCCGCACTGGGAATTGGCCGGTCTAAGGCATTAATGGAGCCTCTTTCCCTTGCGGTTGGCTCTTAAGTGAAATGCGATAGAGGATGTTATACGAGGAGATGGTGAACGGGACAGAGCTGGAGGGTTTAGTGAAAATGAAAGAACATTTGGCGAGGGGTATCAAAAAAGACCGGTTCGATGCAGTTCCGATGAGGGATAAAGTGATTCCGTCGAGCTGGTGATCAAATTCAAGTCCAACGTGGGTTTTTTTTTAGTGTTTCGTAACTTGGTCTCATTGAAATACGAATGATTCGGAATTGAATAAAATGCAATGGCGTCTTACGTATTCTGGATTGTGGGTGAAATAAGATGAATTGGTAGCCTAGTACATTCAAAAGAACATTCTTGATCTGCTAGCCAAAAAAAATACCCGATAAGGTCTTAAATATAGATGTTGTTGACGGAATCAGTGATCACAGGGCTGTAAACGCTCAATTTTCTCCAAGCGTAGATAAAGTTAACAAACCTAAGAGAAAGGTTTATTTGTTCAATAAAGCCGACTATGATAGCTTAAAATGTGAATTAAAACGTTCCTTTTTTATACTTGACGAATTAAGCAAAACTACTAGTGTCGAGGATACTTGGAATAATTTTCTTGCGATAACACGTTCAGCAATACAGAGATTTATATCTAGTAAATATATAAAAGAGAATAAGGAACCCCGATGGTACAACTCTGAAGTACGGAAATCTCTTAGGTGGCAAAGGGTGTGCCATGCCAGAATGAAAAACGCAGTTAAATATTATTCCCCTGATAAAATAAACGAAACCATACAGAACTACGAAGCACCTAGGTCCACTGCCAAGAAGGCCTTCCGGAAGGCGCTAGCGGAATTCAAAAGGAAAAAATTAGGCGAGCATTTGAACGATAACCCAAAGATGTTTTGGTCCTACGTCAGGGAAGTGCAGGGAAAAAATTCCACCGTAAACGCATTGCATAACGAAAAGGGGGATAAAGTAACGAGTAGTTTAGATGAAGCCAACATATTAAACTCATTCTTCCAGTGTGTTTTCAACATATGCTCACAGAATATATCCGAGAACCTCGAATACACGAGAGTATTATTAACTGTATTAAACAATTCTTAAGTTATCGTGTCCAAACAGTCGTCCTGGACGGTGCATCATCCGATACTGTCAAGATCACGTCGGGTGTACTACAAGGAAGTGTCATAGGCCCCCTCCTATTCCTTATGTACATAAATTACCTCAGTACCGTAGTTAATATCAAGATCCGTCTTTTCGCCGATGATGCAGTAATTTATGGGGGCATTCGAAGTCACGAAGACAGAGTCGTGTTAGCCAACGACCTAGATGTAATTCTAAATTGGTGCGATACATGGCAATTGGAATTAATTTTTTTTAAATGCGTAGTAATACATTTTTGGGAAAAGAGTAATTCCCTCCCTTATGGTTAAAAAGTGAAACAAACCAAAATCGCGAGGTAGATTCGTTTAAATACTTGGGTGTAATAATAACTCACGATCTGTCCTAGGGAAAACACATACGAGAAATATGCGGTCATGCTAATAAAAAATTGGGATTTGTGAAAATAGTGTTAGGTAAAAGCGACGAAAAAGTGAAGGAACGATATTTCCTTTCCTTTGTCAGGCTCCACCTAGAGTATGCTGCCAGTATATGGGATCCTCAATATATAAATTAGATTGCGGAATTAGACTGAGTTCAGCAGAGGGGGGCTAGATTTGTCAAACATTGTTATGACCAACGCAGCAGCGTATCCACTTTGCTATACAATTTAGAGTGGAATTCTCTTACACAGCGGCGTTTACAATATAGATTAAACTTATTAAAAATATTTAAAAATGGGTCCTTTTCCGATGACATTATGGATATAATACGAACCCCAACGTTACGGTTGAAGTGATCACGAATATAAGATTAGAGAGATAGACTGCAAGACTGACAGGTTTAGAATGTCATTTTTCCTAGAACGATAAGATACCAGAATGCTTGTAGTCGAAATTCCCCAGAAGTTAGTTCAATACAATAAGTATTAACGTTCAGGTCAGGGACTACGCGAGGATATATATATATATATATATATATATATATATATATATATATATATATATATATATATATATATATATATATATATATATATATATATATATATATACATATCAATGCATTTAGATGAAGATGTAGATGCACATAAAACGGCTAATGAGAGAAAGGTTCTGGGTTCAAATCTCGGGTTAGCCAATCTAAATATCCAAATACTGCCGTTTTCTGATTACTAAGGGTCCATGTAAAATCGAATGCCAGCACAGGTAAGTGGCCCCAAGAACCCTTGAATATGTGAACTACACCCACCTTGACGATTAATTAATTGTATATCTACCATCATCAATTTAAAAACGTTTGGTCTAATCATTACGGTTTATTATTCATAAGACCTAACAATCATTGCTAATCTTTGGCCCAATTTTACATTTCCGCACTCATCCTCTATCACTCTTGCCCCTTTGATAAAATTTACACCAAAAACACCGTCCTCTCTAAAAGTTGGTCTCCATGATTTCATGATTGTTGAAATTTGTTGTCAAAATAATTTTTTTCATAATTTATACTAAAAAATGAATTTATCAAAGAAATGCAATTTTTCATTACCATTTAATGACACAGACACATTTACTAAATTTTGGATAATCATTCCTTCGTTGAGTAATATGATTAATATTATTAGTGTGTTTACGACCACCAAACACTTACGAGTTAGTCAAAAATCATAAAAAATAACAGGGCCTAATACAATTTAGCAGTGATTTAATTTAAAAGAACATATGCTTGGGGCACAACGTTGGGGAGAATTAATTTCATAAATTCAATTAGAAATGCAGAAATATATACCTTTGCAATAACTCCTTTATCGTCTTAAATAATTTTATTCTATAAAAAAATCATTTAATGCCCAATTCAAATTTAAAGCCTTTAAAATATATAGGAAAGAGTATCAGGATACAGCTATTTATAAATCCTCGTATATTTGAAACGCCAAAGTACCTAATACTATGCTTGAATTACGTGTGCATATTTTGCCAGCAGATATCAACATATTTATGCTTATCTTAGAGACAACCTGGTATATCAAAGTCAGTCAGTAGCATCCAGTATAAAATGGCGTGGTGCTGCATGATGGCACACGAGATTAACAGCGTACACGAGTGCACACCAGAAGAATGGTCATTGAGAATATTTAATGGGAAACGCTTTGAACATCCTTCGTAGAGTCCCGATTTAATCCCTAGTGATTTTTATCTGCCCATGTTCTTAAAAATCGTTTGGGCGGCCGTAGTTTACGAAGTTACTTGTTGGCTGCGACAGCAAACAAAAGATGTTTTTGCTGCCAGCTATCAACGACTTGTAAATAAATAGGATAGATTCTGAATGTATAGGGTAATTATGCGGAAAAGTGAAATAAATTTCAGAAAGATACATTGATTATTATTGCCTCTGTGTGTACCCAGTTTTGCGGGTTATTTATCGACTAACCCTCGTAGAACGTCCGCTTTTCCGAGTCATTTAGAACCAAGATATTTCTGACCCTCCCATTGCTGTCAAAACTGATTCTTAAGAATCAATAATCTTCAAATTGGGAATTAAACTTCTTTAGCTTAAATGAACATATATTTTCATTTCACTAATAGAAATATTCAAGCCAATATTCATAACCATGTATTGTAGCCGTATTGATATTTTGGCTTTTTACTAATGAGTGAATTTCGCTAAATTCATAATAATAAAATATGGCCTACCTAATTATGTTTAGCCCATGGCAGCAGTCTAAATATGTTTCTTACAGTAGGAACCATTTGTAGTCACACTAGGCAATCCACATACATTTCCAAGCAATAAATTACTTTATTCACTTCAACCAGAATTCACAGACAAAGAGGCAGGCGGTGAACATTCTACCTAAAGTATCTCACACTTTTCATTAGCATTTGTTAGTGCTGCTAAACGCGGAAATATTCCAATATTTGAACCTTGGATAAACTTTCGCGTTTCGGTTGTCGTATTGTGCCCAAAATAATCAAATTTTGCGCGAAATTTCAGATAAGTGAAACAATTTGGCACGCGCGCATCGATCGCTGGCACTTCGGTCTTCACCGAGGTCATCCTTCAATTACGACTGGGCGTCCAGGCATTATCCAGATGATTTGGAAGGAGAGAGTGGGGGAGGAAAGAAACAGTTTGGACATTGTCACAACGGGTTATTGTCATGAGACGTAAAAATAAAAATACAAGCTTCCATACCTCTCCTCAAAATCCTTTCTTCCACTTTCATCTCCTTTACACTCACACGATCCTTTTTTACATACCGTCAAACCAATCCCCAATAGATGGAAGGGGGCGTGTCAATCGACACCAACCCCTCAACACAAAACCCTCGTTACCGCGAGACATTGGATGGTGGTAGAATGGAGAGGGAGGGAAGAGAAGCGAGGGAGTAGGGCAATCCCTTTTGGATGTCGTCGGCGCGGAAATCGAGAGAGAAAGGACTCGAAGGGTCGTGGGGGATTGGAAAGGGAAGAGGGGGAGGACAGTGCAGTAACGGCTTAAGTGGAATAGGAAGTGGGAGGTGGTGAGGAGGCGTGTATGTGTGAGGGAGTGGGGGGATTCTTTTAAGCCCCGCGGTGACGCCGGCGATGCCATCGACGATTGAAATGCAAAATGCGGAATGCCCGCCCGCTCTGCTCCGGGGAGGAAGGGGGAGTTGTTGGGCGAAGGGAGACGAGTGGAGGAACAGGGTGTCGGGCGGAGGGAGAAAGGATTACAAGGGCGATCACCTTGGCGAGAAACTGTGCCTCGGGGGAAGGGGAAAACGGGCGGAGGGTAAGGGCTGTATGCCGCTGTCGCGATGGCGACGACTATGAAACATCAAAGCGGAATTGAATTCGTCGATGGGGTAGAGGGGAGGCGCGTCGATGGTGGGGTGTGGGTGGATGCCGTTGGAGGCTGGGGTTGCAAGGAGAAAATTTCTCTCCTCCCCACGGGACGGGAGTGTGCAAAGTGGGAAAGCGTTCGCCCCGCTTCCCTCGTCCCTCTCTATATTACAACCAGCAGTGGGGATACGCGAACCATCTCCAAATCGTGCATGCATTACCTCAAGAGAGAAAGGAGGTGGGGGTAATTTTGGAGGGAAAAAGGCACTACACCCATTTGGTTTGGTCTTGCCCTTGCACTACGCTCTCGAGAGAACGCAAGTTTTGGGTGATGCAGGAAGACATCCCTTCACTTCCCGTGTAATGAGGACCAAACGCGAAGGCTAATACCCGGGGCACAAAGGAAGAGAACCCTCTTCAGGGACAGGTATTTAATCCTCAATTCGGCTTATCAACATCCCTTTGTTAGGTTTGGGCATATAAATAACTTTTTTGAGGTTACTAAATCATCCAAAGTACACGTAACGATATTAAAAGAAGCAGAATACTACCTTGAACAAAAGGTTCCCAGATTAACCACCGTGTGGCGCTCCCATCGTTCCGATTTGAGTTCTGTTTTTTTTGTTCAATTGGTACATCTGTTGTTGATATTCCCTTTAAATCTTAGTGTCATAACTTGACATTTGCAAAAGTTACGTAGCCAAGAGTACATCTATCTCTGTGTGTGTTGGCGATTTTTTACAATTGCAGAAATGGATTTAAATTTGCAACAACGAACTTGTATTAAATTTTGCGTAAAAAACGGATTTAGTGGCGCACGGACGTTGGAAATGTTGGAAAAGTGTTTCGGCAACGATTCTCTAAAAAAAACGGTCGTTTACCAGTGGCACGAGCGGTTCAGAAGTGGTCGTGAGTCAATCGAAGATGATGAACGCAGTGGCAGACCATCGACATCGAAAGTCGGTGAAAAAATTGATAAAGTAAAAGAAATGTTGGTCAATAACCGCAAATTAACCATCAGAAAAATAGCGGAGGACTTGAACATTGCCTATGGATCCGCCCAAGACATTGTGGTTAATGATTTGGGTTTCCGTCGTGTAGCAGCAAAGTTGGTGCCAAAAGACCTCAATTTCATGCAAAAAGAGACCGTGTTGACGTCGCAAAAGACATGATTTGCGAGGCTGAATCCGATCCCACATTCATCAAAAGGATCATTACTGGAGACGAGACGTGGGTTTATGAGTACGACACGCAATCCAGACATCAGGCAAGTGAATGGCGTTCACCAAATGAGCCGAGACCAAAAAAACCACGTCGTTTTCAGTCAAAAAAGAAGGCAATGCTGACGGTTTTCATGGATTACAACGGTGTAGTGCATCATGAATTTTTGCCAGAAGGCCAGATAGTAAACAAAGAGTATTATTTGGGCGTTATGAGACGTTTGCGTGAAGCAATTCGCCGAAAGAGACCAGAAATCGTCGCACAGTGCGTCGAGACCGTCGCACAGTGCCATCATTATTCGTAATTTTTTGACGAAAAATGCAACAAATACCATCCAACAGCAGCCGAATTCACCTGATTTGGCTCCCTGTGACTTCTTTCTGTTCAATCGAGTTAAAAAACCATTACGGGGATCGCGTTTTAGCAGCCGAGAGGAAGTAATGGAAAAATCGCAGGAAGCACTGATGGACATACCGAAAACCGAATATAAAAAATGTTTCGAGGATTGGATCAAGCGCTGGCATAAGTGTGTTGCAGTCGATGGGGATTACTTTGAAGGGGACAATATAGATTTAGATGAATAAACTTGTATTTTTAATTTTCTGAATAAATTCCGGGAACTTTTTGATCAAGGTAGTATCTTATTCCTCTTTGAAATACCTCATGATGTGGGAAAACGAATATTGAAACAGAAATTATTTTTACGATTAATGACGCAAATACCGGATATTCTATCATTACGTGCAATAATTTTCGTTTGTAAAAATAAAAAACAGTACCAAATATTGTTGATTAGATCAATTTAATCGTGCTTCATAATATACAGTACTCCTGTTCACTTGAAACTAAATATCACATGTTACGGTTTAGTTGCATTGTAAAATGTAAATAATTATAAGGTACATATCTTAAATATATACTGACGAGTATTTAGGATAATTGCTTCATAGACATTTGCTATTTGCTATCAGTCTATGAATAGACATAAGTTTACTGCTTCAATCTTAACTTTAATTTGTAAATAATGGCATTTCTATTTGTCCATATTGATGAATAGGGTTTCCCATTTTTGTAAAATATAAATGATTAAAAACCAAATTGGTTAAAAGATTTTATAAGAAAACAAAATATCCGATTAAATTGAAAAAATCGTAAAATAACGTTAAAGTAATATCTTTCAAAAGAAGAGTATTATGGAATCAGTAAATATTTTTTAAAAATGAAAAACATAGCTCGGTAGTAAGTAACTTGAGCTAGCGTGCAATAGTAATAATAATCGTTAAATATTCAATTAAACAAAAAATATTTCTTAACTGAATAATGGAGTATTTATCAAAGTTTAATATACGTTATATATATATATATATATATATATATATATATATATATATATATATATATATATATATATATATATATATATATAGATGATGCGGAAGTACTCACGAGAGCAATATAACTTTTGGACGGCACTATAGAACACAGAATAAAACAGATAACACGTAAAAGGACACTCACACTGTAGATGATTTAAGCTTTCGGCCTACTCCGAGGCCTTCTTCAGGTCAGACTCAGTCTGACAGTCAGACAGTCTGACCTGTAGAAGGCCTCGGAGTATCCCGAAAGCTTAAATCATCTACAGTGTGAGTGTCCTTTTACGTGTTATCTGTTTTATTCTGTGTTCTATTGTGCCGTCCAAAAGTTATATATATATATATATATATATATATATATATACATACATATATATATATATATATATACACATACATATATATATATATATATATATATATATATATATATATACATACATATATATATATATATATATATATATATATATATATATATATATACATATATATATATATACACATACATACATATATATATATATATATATATATATATATATATAGATATATATATATATATATATATTTCAGCTAAAAGATGAAATTCGTTGATTCTGAAATGCTGAAATATTATAAGCTGAAGTCACTCAAGTGCTTTATAAATGTACGAGTTTTCAATAACTGAAAATATGGCTTCGTAGGAGAGTTTTACACCAATTATTTACGACACAGCAATTCTCACGAATCTCCACTATGCTCCATAGCTGCTGAGTAGAAGATAAAAGCGATTTGTGTTTCAAAAAGATTCACCCCTCCCCTTGATCCGTGCCGCCTAGCAGTTGAATTGTTCTCTTCCACAAAAAAATTAACTCAAACGACGACGCCCTTCGACGAAAAGAGACAAAAGCCTAATTAAAGGAAATTCAATGAAAGACACCAATTAGTGAAGAGCCCTCGGAAACAAAAACAGTTTCCGCTTTATTCATTCAATTCAGGCCGATGAAAAGGAGCCCTTTTTCCCCCTCCTACTCTACTTCCTTCCATCTTGACGGACTTAGTCTTTTATAATGAAAAGCACTTGGAATGTACTCATATCACAATTCTAAATACCTGGGAATGGGATATTAATGGGAGACACGATATTAGGCACACACCCTGAAAACTTTTCATTCAGTCAAAAATGAACCGAAATAAATTGAGTTCAATATCATGGTGAGACATGATTTTCCAGTTTAACGCATGAAAATACAAGGGAAACGTTGTAAAATTTTGGAAAAGTACTTATCGAGTATTATAGAGTATATAAATCATTTAGTAGATTCCCACACACGATCGACTCAGTCGACATGTACTTTATGTAAAGAAGAGAGTTAATAAAAGTCGCCATGAAACATATGTAAAAAAAGACTATTGAAATCATCAATATGGTTTAATAATTATGTATTGGTCATTGGGACAATAGGATATGTCTTTAAATTGGTCTTGAGATGTGAAAATGGAAAGGAATGAAAAGTCAATGGACAGGATGGACAATCAACGATTAAGTTTTAGGCATGGTAGTGGAAGTGAGTAGGTTGTTGGGATATTTTCGAAGGCGTGAGGAGTGAATAAAGGAGTTATTGATAAGCAATGGAATGCACAATACGGAACTAGATAAGAACATTCTGTCAAATATAGGTAGGTAGAGAAATAAATAGGCTTTTACATTAAATTAAAGGAAGTAGGAATTATATAGATAACGTACGAGTTATGAAATACGCCAATTGCGTTTTAGAGGTTTTGTTCGTAAAGTTTATCAGGGATTACAAATACAAAATCAGATGAATTCTGGGCCCTTGGTATAGGTTCCCAACCTGGTACAGTATCATTCCCGGCCCCGGTGGCGATGTATTAACGTACTCGTCTGCCAATCCGAGTTCTAGGGTGGGTTTTTCTTCACTTAGGACTTGGGTGTTGTGTACATTGTTATCAATGTTAATAGTCCAATGTAAAAGGACAAAAAGTGCTGTTTTCCGTCTAAGGCTGAATGAATAAATTAATGAATATTAATATTTGTAATAATGAATCTGGATTTCATAAACCTCAACTAAACTAAACCTCCTAGTAATTAAGCGTGCTCGATTGATGTGAGTTTTGGACGGAAAGAGCTTGGTATTTTGTTCTGAAGCTGCGTGCTAAATAACAGACTAAAATATCATACACTATATAACTCGTACAATTAGCGGTGAAACTGAAGATTATGCATTAAAATTGAGACCAATGCGTGAGTTCAATGAGAAGAAAATACTGAGTACGTTATTCCCTCATATAAGGGTATTAATGAAAAAGGGCATTCATTCCTAATTTATAGTAAAGTACTATTGAGTACACAAAAAAGAATTTGCATGTAACAATGAAATTTGCATAAATTACCACTTATCTGTTTTCATTGGAAACTTTTCCATTTCAAATTAAAATAAGCCTCGTACTTTACCTTGCCTATAATTCTTAGGGATTACTAACACAAACTATTGCACCAGTTTACAGAGATTATTTTTCCTGCCAAAAATGCGGATGAATTACATTTTAATCCAGAGAAATGAATTAGTCTTCTATGCCTCATTTCCAACGCCTAAGAGGTTTACAGTGAATAAAATTCCCTAATGAACGAAGAAGTTACTAACGCTCATATGGAAAAAATATGGTCGCCTAAAATGAGATTTACCTTGGTTAAAAGGATGTATGTGAACAGATGCATGGAGGACCTAATTCCCTAAAATCCCTCTTTTTTTTCGACCACTGGTGTACGTTGCACCTGTTAAGGCAAGTGAATTTTGAGTAGCCTCGTTTTCCGCATTTACTATGAATGGAAAAATATTTGCCGGAATCCCTATTTATTCCTCACTTCTAGTCTGAGTAATATTTGAGAGGAAAATTTTTGTGCCGGTGGAGTTGACGAGCGGTACTTTTATCATGCTCGTACATTTTTTTAAATTTTTATCATAATTTTCTTAGTGTGAAGTACGTTTTTGTAAAAAAATACCTAAATACCAGGGCACAAAAATCACATGCCTACGTACTTTTAAGTAGGCTGAAGTTTAGGAAGTAGCAAAAGTTACAAATATTGAATGTCAAATTTTTTATCTCATTTTATGTAACTGGTGAAAAAATCCCTCTTTTTTCAACCAAAATGCGTGGTGTGTGGCCGATAAAGCGGACCGTTTACAAACGAATCATCTTCACATTTTCGCCTAAATGAGACACCTTTTGTACGTTTTTGATGGCAAAATTAGGCTGAAAGGACGTTTTATCCAGTTTATTGCAGAATTAGCCTCTATTCTCACTGTTCAGCTAGCTAATTTGATTTTTATGCTCTCGGTTTGAAGTCCATCCTTTTTTTACCATACAAATAAATATGGGATGGCAGATTGTTTGGAGATACGCGGCGAGGTAGATAAATTGAATGCGTAGGCGGCACTGCTCCAGGGAGTAAGAGATCATGGGAACAGATGGGGCGGAGGAAAAGAGGAAGGGAAGCGTAACTGAATTGAGATCAGAGATATGAGAAGAAACCATTCGGGAATTGCAGTCACGAAAAGAGGTGAAGGAACAAGCGCACGAGATGTGGGATTTGAAACGCCCGCTGCGCATCGGAGGAAGGGCAAAACCATTCGTCCTCGCACGCAACACCCTCCCTTGCCGATGTTACGGTAGCCAGGAACGAATTTGAAACGAACAAACATTGCACGAGAAAGTAAATAAGTTAGGTTAATTCGGTGATAGGCAGCTCTTGGGTTTTGCTGTTCTTAGGCTTGGAATGTTACTTTTGCCAAGGATTTGAATTCCCCACTTATATAGAAAGAAGGCCAGGTTATGCAGTTCGTTTAGAGTAGTAGAGTACAAATCCGATATATCGGTGCCTTGGTACTAGTACCATAAACCATAAACACAGTAATCAACCCGAAGGTCGGTTTAGTAGGTGATGGTAGAGCTCACCCATGTACCAAGCCCGATGGCGTGTGAATATTCACACATCAGGGGGGCCAGTTCCTTTCCCTGTGCCGGTTATGTTTCCCAGGAAGATCTGGTACCCGAAAAATCGACTAGCTTGGGTGGAGCTTGGTAATCTAATACATCCTTACCTAAGTACTTCCATCCAGGGCATAAAACCTAAGTGCTTGCCGGTACCTGGATAGAAACACCGGTATCAAACTCTGATTAGTAAATAGGGTAGGAAAACTTGGTTCTAACCCTTACGGTATAGTATATAGGTACCAAAACCTATGGGAATAGTAAAATATTGTATTTACAAGTTCGTATAGGTACTACAAATAGGTTAAAAACTGGTTTTTTCCTAATTCCTTGTATCAGGTCCGGTATCAAACCATGGTTTAACGATATAAACTTAGTAATTTTTATAGCGTCACATATTTTTTATTCAATAACATTTACTTATACATGTATACTACTTCTATAAACCCATAATTAAACTTTTTATTTGAAAAAATTGACGATTAAAGCACTTATCCTTTATAACGCTACTGGTATTACCCCAATGACTCACCCGTTTAACAATCGTCTTTACTTAGCGTTTCCATTAACTTCCTCATAGCGCCTATTCTAATCTTTTGGTCTTAACAAAAACATAATGTCTCATGTTGCTCCCATTCCAACTTGTTACACATTTGCTAATCATGAGCCATAACATTTTTCTTCCTATGCTCTTTTTTGTTATCTCGTATTATTCATTTAACCCATTCATATGACCATCAGCAAACGTCCATCTGTACTAGGTTTCCAACACTGAGCCAATGGCTCAATTATTAATAATAAATAGGTTTTCATAAAGAGTTTTGTAGTCATAAATCAATTCTGCAGTCATCCAATAGTCCATGTTGCGCGCTGTGAGCAAGTAGTATTTATGAAGGAGTATCTCGTTTGTTAACGGCAAATAATTCTGAATAATTTTAAAATTATTTTCATTGAACAGAAATTACTGTTAATATCCTCAGGAGAATTTCTTCTTTGCTATTTTTACAAATATACTTACTGATTCGAATGTTCCACATGTACGCGAACAATATAAAATTGGGACTCGGGCTTATTTGAATAATGTTTTTTATTAATTATAGACACTTTTAATGTATTTATGCATATGAATTTTAATTTTATGACTCGTGATAAATAAAGCATTAATGCTAACGCTTGCGTCGTATCTTCAACCGTACCGACGATAATGTCCATTAGCCAACAAAAGCTTTCTTTCACTAACCGTTTCACTGGTACTCCGCCAAAATCTTAAGAATAGTTCAATTCCAATTGGTCATTTTTTGGCTTATCATAGCATGGTAAGTTGAAGTTTTCAGTTCATTTACCCTTCCCAAGTTACTATTTTCAAAATATAGAGACAGGATACGTTTTTTTCACTATCCACTAGGAATATATAAGATGATGATGATGAATAATAATTTATTGAAACATCTCCAGGAAAGATGGTTAAAGTTTGCAACATTGATTTTTCCACATCAATAAGCATAAGGTCTTTTTTTGGATTCCAGGAAAAGTAAGATATCATAAGGACATATATTTATTTTACAAACAATATTGCTCTAGGCTGATACAAGGAAATCAGCGCAGGTTAACCGCATTAACAACATGATTATAATTAAAATTTTACTCGCTGAGGGACTACTCACGAATCTAAAGACAATGGAATTGATTTCAATTGCAACACCACAATCAACAAAACCCAACTGGAAACTGCTGAGAAGAATGTTTAAAACGTTTTCATCCATGAGTTAGGCAGCTATGTGGCTTCCGCAGGGTAAGTATCTGATCGTATGATAAGTCCCGAGAACAAAGTCATTATTCTCAACCCCCGTAAACTCTCGAGTTTTCTTCTTCGCCTCTAAGAGGGAGATGCTAGCGGTTTGATAATGGTCAACCCTCTCGCGAGCGTGCCCCCGCCTCGTTCGAACAACGGGAGAGAACAACGAGTGTGCACTTCTGCCGAATGAAGGCGCAGATTGTATGGGAAGAGGCAACAATGCACCATCATTTCCTTCTCCTAATCATGATAATCAATGCCTTGAGAGATTTAATTATATGAAGAAAAGTTCAAACTTACACCATCGCTGTGAATATCAAAAATAAATATCAGTAAGCCTTAAAATAAATTATATGAAAATAAATTCAACTTTCGTCAATATCAAGATTAACATTTAGAAATGTAGCTATATTTAAAAAATGATTTTTTAGAGTCAGGTCCCTCAAGTATACCCTGGAAAGTAAATAATCGGTTGACAATTTGATGGCACTTCGCTGATTTACACAAATGTGGGGTTCCAGACACGCAAGTCTGCCCGAAAACTATTCAGCGATGTAATATTTTAAGAAAAATACCCTATCTGAAACAAGGACACCATAATCCTCTAAAAAGTACTTCCTTTGGGACCTAAGACAGTCATCTCAGGGTTTCTTTTACTTTTCAAAACATTTGGCAAAGTCCGCTTTTGGGATGGTCATCATCTACCTCGTCGCATTCCCCTTTATCTGGTTAATCGACTGTTGGGAAAACTGGGCTTTTGTTTCACGAACTTAGCCGTTGACCCATAGCTCATAATCCATGACTCAGACTCATCTCTAATTAAGAGTAATTTTTGAAAACTTGTATCATCATTTGAAGCTTAGAGTAGGTCCCCTGAAATTCTTTACATAGACGAAACAAAAGAGAATACGATGAGGCAGCTGATGACCATTCCTAATAGGGACTTCGTCGATTGTTTTGAACAGCAAAAAGGACGCTGGGATAAGTGTGCGAGAACCCAAGGTGAGTACTTCAAAGGTGACTCAGGCCTCATTGTTCAAGGTCGGCTATTTTTTTCAAGATAATGCACGGCTGGCTCCTTTCCGGACAGACTTCATGTATATTAACAGTTAAAATTTCGGGAAAAATATTAAATAGTTTAACAGTCAAACCGAAGTCAATACATTCGTGGTACTCATAAGGAGCACCGAAATATGTGGCGGTATTAGCGATTAAAAATTTTGAGACCGAAAGAAAAAGAATACAGGTAATTGGTGACCACATGATAAAACAATAGCGGGATCCTAAAATTAGGCCCGGGTGCATTCTTCTATTCAATCTGGTTAAATTAAAAGCTAGCCAAAACTAGGAATCATAGTAAATTCAACTTTTTCTTGAAAATTTGCTTAAAAAATAAAGTAAGGTGTCTTACACCAATGAATGAATATGCACCATCACGAAAGTATACCAACCTTTTACAATCCTTTATGTGAATTAATGGACGTCTTAAAGGAATGACACTTAATTACGAAAAATTCATTACTGCATCGGAGACTTCCTCTTCTCGCAAAACTAGCCTAATGTTTAAAACTTCCTTCCGGTCCATGAATTTCAAAATGTAAATCTAATTCATCTTTAAACGGGATTTCAAAGAAATTGAAATCAAAAATAGAATAATGGTGTCAGAAGTATGTTATAATCAATGAGCTCAGTTCACTTCCGAGGTTTATTGGTATAAATTTAAACTCTATTGCTTACCTGTTTCAAACTATTATGAATAAAATAAAAGAATAATGTTCGCTATTATAACTGAAAAGTAGTTATTTTATTCAATTCTGAACTACTTAACTTTCTCGACCTCATCATACAAGGAGCAATTTTTCCCAAATCGACGTTCCCCTCATGTCACTTTGGGAACTGTAGGGAAGAGAGAGGGAAACGGCATCTGCGCTCTTCCTCTTTTTCTTAATCCCTTCTCTCTCTTTCTCGCAGTTGATGCAAAAACTCATTTAATCTTAATTTGAGTTTCACGTTAATTCATTGGCGTAATTTTATCCAGAAGCGGACTTAGACAAGAATATAACTCGGAGAGCGAGTGGAAACAGAACTAATTGCAGACAACGAATAATTTCTTATTAAGGTTGCTGCTCAAGTATTCCAGGAGCGACAGCTTCCTTAATTCGTCATAATATAATGGCCGAGCCGTGTCATTTCCCTTCCCTCTTTTCCGGCTTTCAATACTTTATATTCATTACTTAACATTATAAAATTATTACGATCGCTCTAATTCATCGTTCGAAAAAGAAACAGTTATAACAAATAGTTACTAAGAAAGAAATAAGTCGATAAAAGTTAAGCAATATCTTGGATTCTAAATATTTTAGTGGAATTCCAACAAATTTAGTAAGAAAGTTAAACTTTATTTTAACATTTAAAACCATGTGCACATTTTTATGATTGACTTCCTAATTATTACAAATAAATTAAAGAAACCACTGTGTCCTTAACAAGGTTTTGTTCAAATAATTACATATTCATTTTCAACGATATACACGTATATACATGGCAAAAAAATTGAATACATGAAATACATGTTTTTACAAATGTTACTATGCTGAGTAATTAAAAGACAGTTTCTTACATGACCTGACAGATAACAATATGTCTGAGTGAAATAGTTCTGCTGCACTTTAACTTGGAAAATTTTGAGATAATTTATGCATGGCTGATTTCTTTACCACATATGTCACATGCATAATAAGTTATGACCTTGAGTCGGCCACAGTACCAAGTCGATTGACAATAAATAAGTTAATCACAGGTCTACTTTCATAAAGAGTTTAATACCTTCACATCAGCAACGTTAATTTCAATAAATGATTGTAGGCCACCATCAGCTCCTTTTTTTAGCATAGGGCGTCAGATTCAAAAACTTCCGAAGCACTGTATTTACGCATTTTCCGTTAACTGTTGCTAAGTTACCTACCGGTACTTTCTATGGTCAAAAGCGTCTAAAATCATTGAATTGAGGAGGAATCGGGGAAATAAATACTAAGAGAGAAGAACTCGTAAGACAGCAACGAAACCTTATCTTTGTACAACGATCTTGTTTGTCATGAGAAGTTAACAGCATGAGCTTTACCACCCAATTCGTCATAATAATTTTTTTTATGGACCAAATGTATAATAATTTGGATAATATGGAATCCCAAGATATATGGGACTTAAACTTCATGAATGCATTCCGTGAATAGAAATGACTGCTACTGCAACATTTTTACTCACAAAGAGATAAGGACAGGATGAAAATAATTAAACAGTATTCCTTTTTACCATACAGTTTCTCCTGACTTCAAATAAAAAATTGAAGAGCCGGTAGGGATAGCTATAACTGTTTTTTATAACCAGGAAACGTATTGAAAATATTAGACGAAGTCTTATAATAACATACACGAAGTATACCTTGAACAGCTATTAAATTTGTATAATTTGAAAAATAATGTGAGCATTTTGCAACTGGATTTGACGGTGATGGTGTTTTGATGCTTAAAATTAGTGGAGACTTTTAAACCACACTGCATCAGAGTTTCATGTTCCCGTAATATATCAACGAAAGGTATATAGCCTGATTTAACTCATCTCTAAACATTGATGTACTAGCGTGTTAATTTTACTTCAAAAAATCTCAGCTCATTTGTAATAGCAGAAAAAATACACGTGTCAAATTTCAACATGGAGTCTTTGTGCCTATAGGATTTTGAGCTGCATCAGAAATTGGGGTTAGGTTCCGAATCTTTGGTTGCGGCCCCATCAATTTCGTATTTGGTGTTTTTTTTTCGACCACTGCAACGCCGCACGAATTCAAAAATAAAAAAATTTTTAGGACTAAAAAAATGAGCGGAGCGAGAAAGCCTCCTGGGTGGAAACTTTCTCTCCCCTCTCTCTCACGCCATTATATTCCTTCCCCGCCGAGAGCGGAAAAAAAACACGAATGAAACCATTTCCTCTTTTCCACCGTAAGATTTATGGCTGACAATGATATTTTTTATCCCTAAATTCGCGTTTTCCCGTTTTATCCAAAAAAAAAATAACAAGCTATATTTCATTCTCTCGTTGTAACTCACGAAAAAACGCCGAACGCATGAATTATCCCACAAAACTCACGGGGAAAACTGGAAGCGTTACATAAAAATTTTGAATATGTATATAATATCGCATAACTTCAGTGAACAATATTTCCTGTTAAGCGACGTCATTTGCAAACTACTTAAATCTTCTCCCCGCCCGTCTATATTTGAAATTATTGGCTTCAAAAACTATAATACATTAATTACTGATGAAATTCATATCACGCTGATATTCATAGAATTAAGTATGATATAAAAAACGGATAGAATATGAAAAGGATAAGATACTACAGGGTGTTTTACTTCTGTAATTTACGAATTACTCACGTTATTCAAAATTTCCGAGTATATAAATATATAGAAGTGACTGGTCTGTAAAATCGGTGATAAAAATCGTTCTTTCTTCAAATGTAAACAATTGTGGTAAGTATTTTTATAGAATCATACATTTTCTAAAAACTTGTTAATCCTAATTCTTATTCTAATTCTTTTCCTCGTCTCTAACTATTTTATGTTGGAAGTCATCAAATTTATTTGATCACGTGCACGTGAATTATAATAGAGGGCAGAATGTATACTAGGCTTTAGAGGGGAGAATGTTAGGCAAACGAGGAAAGGGCAGGAACATGATAGGGATGTTGGACGGGGTGAAGGGATGAAGGAAGTATACAGAGATGAAGAGGGACCTGATGTAGAGTAGGTTGCTGGACTGTGTTTTTGTGAGAGGACACGGGAGTTGTGTCCATCCAAAAACCTACATTAACCGGTAGATTACCTAAAATAATAATGAATTATACGTGGGTGGTCTGAAAAGTGTCCGACTCAGAAAATTTCAGAAAAAATATCTTGTATCTTTGTTAGGTCGGAAACTTTTCAGACCACCCTTGTATACATATGCATTTACTAATATTTCTTATTTTTAAATTTTTATTAAAAGTATTGAAATACGTAAATAGAGATGTCATGAAAATGTGTTTTTTCTTGTTTATCCAATATACCATTGACGCAGTGACTATTTAGACCCAATATCAGAGCGTCCATCGTCAAACTTCGGAAAAATTAACTTTTTTAACTTTCAACCGCTGAAACACCTCAATTATTGTCCGAAATGTGACACCAACGGACACCATTTCACTCGATCACTATCAATGGTAAACCGATATATTTATGTTCAAAATGTTGTCAAATATCTTTATCAAGTAAAATACTCATTTTTCAAGAATTCGTAAGCTAGAACCTCGGCTAAATTCTCTCCGGGAAATGGGGAATGCAGAATTCGAAGCGCCTTTCTTTCAATGTACCTTTGCACAGCTGAAATACTGAATAATAAACATACTAAGTCTGAAAATAAAACTGTTTTCCATTATATTTAACACTTTCATTTAATAAATACCATTTACTAACAGAAAAAAGATACATTTAAATCAAACATTAAAATCGAACATTAAAATCGAACATTAAAATCGAAAATATGGAATCTGCCACTAAACTTAACCACGATGTTCTGTAGGAGTTGCACTTCCTACAGAAAATACAGCAAATATTTTTAAAAAAGACAAGCAAAACGTATGCATCGTATTCTTACTGCCAGTGTAATTTTTGTCTTTTAACCTGATATATAACCGGTGGTGCATTCTAGATAACCATAAGTGTCTATTCCGATGGTACGCTGCAAAAATTCGAAAGATTGTCAATGTGTGCAGGTGGCAGAGGTGCCAATGTAATTATGGGCATAGGTTTAAAGACGCTTGTTAAACATGGGGATGTTTGCTCATGTTACACTAGGTCGTGACGATTCTTTGGATTATCCGTTTAGTAAGCCTAAGTTTTTAATTGCAGTTTGCACACTTCGAACGTGAATCGCAGTCATATCAGAATGAAAAACGGAACGGAACACTGTTGTGCCCCAAGGCAGCATTTTTGGGAAATAAACGTTACTTCTCACAGGCGAGTTTTGTATTGCATTGACGAGTGTCATCCATGGCTGACATTTGCACTTTCTGTAGCTGTGAGGTAGAAATAAACCAAAGTTTGAAACTCATTCTTAAAAGGGTGATTTGTGAACTTGATACATTTCATAATAACCTACATGATTATCAGTAATGTTTTGCGGTCACTAGTGGCCCTTGTATTTATTGAATATCAATAGCACCTTCTTTGGTGTTAAAAGTAAACCTGAGTGGTTTATACATGTTTAAACACCAAATGGCACTCTAGACACCTTTAGCAAATCTAAAGCAAGCACAGCATAACTACATCCTTCTGGCAACATACACACATAGTTCCTGTGCTCTTTGAATAGTAGCTAATGCATTTATTGACACTGCTTAGAACAAACGATACCAGATTATTAGATTTAAAACATATTCTAATCGATCAGATTAACACATATTCTTAAGTTTTACTGACCGATGTTTTATTCGTTCCTTTATTTCAATTGCATTTTTCCAGCAACTTGTATACATTAAAGAAGTTGCCTAATTCAAAAAGACTTGTAGATACCTTTCGTTCATTTAGTTTTAGATTCAGTTCCTTGCTCTGTGTAGTTTTCCTCTTTTATTCAAAATCCAATTGACAAGAATGTATTTTTCATTTTTATAAATACCTATTTTTACACATGTGAGCGATAATGTATTACGAAGTAAACGGTGATACAAAACTATTGAAATGAAATTTCTTTTTTGGCTCAATGAGACTGCTACTGCAACGTCGGTTTTCTTTACAAGTGTCCAAAACCCCCAAGGACCACCTTTGCAAGATACCATGACTGGGGTCGTGAAACACAAACATGAAAATACGGATTTATTATTTATTTATTTGGTAATCTACCGGTTAAGGTAGGTTTTTGGATGGACACAACTATCAAATAAATATTTTGTTACTCCAAACAAAACCCAATCCAGCAACCTAAACTACATCAGGTCCCTCTTCATCTCTGTGTACTTCTTTCCTCCCTTCATCCCATCCAACATCCCTATCCTGTTCCTACCCTTTCCTCGCTTGCCCAACATTCTCCCCTCTATTACTTTCTTCAACATTCCACTATCGCTCAATACGCCTTTCATCCATTTTTCCTGAAAATACGGATATGCATAAAAATATAGCATAAATGTGTTCTGCAAATATGCGTCTAATTAATCCCTCTGTGAAGATAAAGGGAAAGTAAAAGGGGGAGGGAGAAAAAGGAAACGATTCGTTAGACTAGACCCTTAAAAGTTCCGGGGATTCTCCTATCGCTGCTCCCGCACTCCCGTTTAATGGAAGGGGCAAGGGCAAGAAGAGATTTCCGGCCGAATGAAATGACCTGTTTAATTTTTACGACCTCTCCTCCGACACTTCGAGACTGCACGCCTAGGACGGGAGGCAAGACAGCAGACAGGCGAGAAGGAGGAACCAGAGAATGAGGGTATGTCATCGGAATCCTTCGTAATGATCCGGACGACAAGGTCTATATATGCGCATAATTTACGAATTTGTAGGATGTTTTTGAGCAGTTCTTTTAAACCTGACACTATTCCAATTCTTAGAGAAACAGGACGCTTCAAGGCTTATGATAAACACATACTACAGCCACGGGGGGAATGAAGAATACTATATTCCATTTCTCTACTTTTTTATGAGTCAAGGAACATTCAACTGAGATATTTGGTAGAAAAGCTATGACGGTGTCCATAAAAACACACTTATGTTTGGTCCAACACTCGACGAGAAACAGTAGCGGATTTACGAACTTGGATGCCCAGGTCAAAGTAAACTTAGTATTTGACGTATCTATATCTCATGCAACCAATCTCTGTCAATATGCTTTAGTTTACAAGGCCTATCGAAGCCTGGAGGAGCAATTATTGACAGTCCGTCTACTCAACTTCAATATTTCCTTGCTCTTTTTAGAGATTTCTCGTCATGGATAGAAAATGAAAATGAATGAAAATGAAATGATGAAACGTGGATAAAAAATAAAAAAACGATGCATAGGCAAATTTTCTCAGGAAAATTTTTTACACCACACCTTGAGAATGGTTGTGCATTGCATATAGAGAGGTTATTTTTATCGTTTCTTCTTCCACTGCATCATGTTTGGCCCACCTGGTTAAAATGAATAAGATTTCGAAACCTCGCGTTGGAGCTCTTGATGTAGAGCAGGTTTTACACGCAAAGACTTGCTTACACTAACAGTTTGGAAAACCTAATCGAATCATACGGAAAAATAAAGTTAATATGATTTACTTAATGAGTACTGTCATTAATGATATAGAATAACAAGAATTACTGACATATTACACACTATAAAGTAAATGTGGATGTTCTATACCCGTAATACAATTTTCAGCCTTCGCAGACTTAAGTTTAATAAACATGCTAAATCTGTAATCAAAATTGGATGTTTATGTGAGGAGAGGACGTAGAAAGTCTTTGTTAGGAAATAGGATTTTGAATGTTTGATGAATATAATATCCTAAAGACTAGAATTAACAGCTAAAACTATCGTAATATAATATAGGGAATCCTATAGTAATTTTTTACTACATAAATTAAAACATTTAGGTCCTTGTGGATATTACAACCATTAACATCCGTTTTAGCAAAGCCTTAGAATTAATAGCATTCAAGCAAGTTGTTTTTCGGTGAAAAATTCACTATATATGTATATATATATATTTATTTATTTAGTTATTTTTATATAATTATTGAAAAATCTACCAATTAGTATAGGTATTGAATGGACATAACTACCAAATAAATATTTTGTATCTCTGCAGAAGTACAAAATGAAAATTCTGGTTGAATCCATAAATTTTTTTATTCATCATGTACACTAGTCTGCAAGACTTCCCCTCAGAAACTGTAAGTTACAACTTCTTCTGATATAACTGAATTATTTCAGTGAATACAATCAAATAAAAAAAACCCAGAAGATATCGAACGTTAACAGGTTTAGTATTTGCAAAAGAAAGTATATTTATTGTCTGTGAAAATAGTAATTTAAGCTTCCACGATTATGTTTTTAATATAACGATTTAGGGGTACACAAGTTAGGTCAAGAAAGTTCCTTTAGGGAGCCTAGATAATCTTTGTCAAATTTATGTAGCCAAAATAAACGGAAATAATAGGATGTAAGAGAGCTTTACGTTCACGCCAAAGAGTGATGATTTAGAGTTTCTGCATATATATTTATCGCATACGGTAGCATGAAACTCAATTCCAAATCATTTGTGGATTTACAAATGAAAGAATCATAATTGAGCTCTAACTTATCACTGTATTGTTTTCATCTAATATTGGCATTGGTTAACAAGTGAATCCCTTTGAAACTCAATGCTTACAGCTTCCCAACTCGAACACAGAGCAAATCAAAATTAACGGTAAATTGACCTTATTGTCAATTTAAACGATTGGTCAACGAAATCACTTCCATTGATACGAGAAAAAGTTACAGTTAATTGGTTTGGAGCTCAGTATTTTCTCACAAGTAATTCAGCCGCTGTACATTACCATTGGTAATTAATTTAGTAAAATTGAATTCAGATCTAATCATAAATTAAAGTTTTACTGAAGAAAAGAAACTTTGAGAAACAAATTTACAGTATAAAGTACTTACTTACGTGTAGGTGCTACATACTTCATTTTAATTGAAAAGAGAAACTATGATATTTATAGTGGCTATGAATGAACAGTATTAAGAATCATATGCATTCATTAATGGAAGCTCGGAACTAGGAAGTTAAAGATAAAGAGTGGTCTTGACACAAACGCTTTCCAAATCCACACACTTTAATACGTTCAAAGACCTTCGGCAGCACACCTTGTTAAATTAGAATACATTTATCATATAGCTACTATTTCCTCTGAATTCGCCATCAACACAAAGAGCTTCTGGTCTATGGCCAATTACCGCCGCAATTCTGCCAGCACAAGACTTATATCACTTCGCTCAGCAGTGGTTTCTGGTCCCCAACGTGTGGAGATATTCAGTATTTTTTTTTCAAATCACATTCACGGCTAACAAGCATATGGATACTTTTAAACTTCCGTTTAAATGTATTTGTTCCCATTCTCTCTCATCTACTAGCACTTCCCCAGATAAATGTCTTAAACTGCTTATCTCCATTAGAACCACCATGCAACCAGCTCTGATCAGCTGGGTGCTGTGCTTCTAAGAAATATCGCTCCTGCCTTGGCCATCCCCGTTTCCATTACGATATTTTTAACCGTTATTTCCTAGCGGTATATTTCCCCACAATCTGGAAAAAAAGGTAACGTTTGCCATTTCATCAAATCTGGTAAAACCTTTTCCGCTATGTCTTACTGGCCAAAGTCTTTTACGCATTCCGTCAACTGTATGTGAACGTATTATTCATCTAAGACTTTTTTTTCCACTCTTTCCTCCATTTTTGATGGCCAACATGGTTCACTTCCTGGATCGTCGACATTTCCTTCAATTTTTCAACACCAATGTATTCAGGCCTTCGAGGGCTCATTTTATTTCTAGGTCTTCTACGTGGATTTTGCAAAAGCTTTCAATAAAATAAATCACCAAATGATAATCTATAAACTGGAGAATCATTTATATATTCACGGGAAATTTCTGGAAATTTTGACTTCATTCTTACCAAACAAGCAGCAACGTGTTTGGTAATTGGTTGTCTGGTAATTGATGTTGTTCAATCCTCTCTTAACCCTGTAGCGACTGGTGTTCCCCAATGGAGTGTCCTGGGCCCAATGTTATTTAAATTATACATAGATAACTTAGAACAGTTACAACTGCATCACGCTGAATTCTTCTCTTTGTAGAGGGCTGGAAAAGTTTCTAACAAGTCGACTACATCGATAACTAGCATCATCCCAAAATCACTAGCTTGCGGAATGTCCTCAACGCCCTTGCTGAATGATCTGATAACTGGCTCCTAAAGATAAATCCTGAAAAAAACAAATATTCTATCATTCACTCATTGTTAATCAGTCGTAGCATATGATCAGGTACCACAACTGCAAAAGAATTAGGTATGAAGTTTTCATGCATGACCATGAACTTCACCTTCGTGATCATACAAAAAGTTTTTTTTCTAAAGCCATTTCACTGGTGGACTTTATATATCGATCTTTTTGCCAGCTCAGCGAATTTTTTTTTACCTTTGATTCTCGTGTTTTTTAATATTTCTCCCAAATTTGGGCCACAGCTATAAAACTATTTGACCGCATGATGAATTTCTTTCTCTCAATCATTCGCCGTCGTCATTAACACTTCCTTAACTTCTCTCTGGATTATATCAGCCATTTTCTCGACATTTACTCCGTTACAGATCCCTGTTCCATGAAATATATGAAGGTTTTCTTAAAAATTATCAATGTTAATTGTTAGTCATATGAACTTCTTTCCTTCTTCGAGTGCCTTTGCGTACGACGTGGTGGAATGGCATCTCTCTTTGTGCCATCCCTTGCCTCTCAAACACAAAACGCTCATTTATCTTTAGACCTCCATGAACCTGTAATGCCATGATGATGAAACATCTCCCTGACTTCAACCCGTTTCAAACTCCCCATTCCGGTCATCCCTGCGGTGCTATCTCCCCTTCCAATTTTCTTCGGACCTCCGTCTCCTTTACTAATCATTTTGTCTCCCTCATGAATGTAAACTAAACGTCTTTTATGTGATACTTTTATTTTTTTAGTTTGTTATTTTTTACATTCTTCAATTTCATTCTGATTCGAAAAGTTTTTATTGATGCCACTTGTTTTCCTTTGTAATTTGTCCGATTTAATTGGGGTGATATTGTGTTTTGTCTAAATAAATATACAAAAATAAAACAGAATCCTTTTTTTTCGTTACACTGTATTTTAAAAGCCTGCACAAGAATATGCAATTCTCGTAAAATTAAATAATTCAGAAATCAAATAATTACTTGTGAGCCCATGGCAGGGTGTATTGGCTAAACATCCAACTCTTCGTCTTGGTCCCTATTTTGGTCACCAAAGCGTGTGTTTAATAGAGTCCTGCAAAGATAACTACGGGTATATACCTAAATAGAAAAACTGAAAATACCTAATTGATAATTTTCAATTTTTTTAGCAATTTTGCCGTCCATTGCTGATTTGATGTATGACAATAATATAAAAATTATTACGTTTTTATAAATGTTTCTCAAGCAATTTATATTTTGATTTTGATGGGTTTATTCCTAGTGCTGTATTTTTACCATTACATCTATGGTTTTCTGTGAAAATGAATTGTGTTTCGGCAAGTTTAATAGCATTTGAATGATTATTAATAACATAAAAATTGAATACATAACGTCTATTATATTCAACGCTACATATTAATAGTTGTTTGAGTACTCGTCAACGAAAATGAAGTACCCCGAAATCTAGTGGAAGGGAGATAAAAATAAACACTAGTGTTAATTAACTCGACAAATGTGAGGACTCAACCACAGGCTTTATACATCCAATCCTCGCAAAACCTTAATTGGTATCCAACGAGTTACAGTAACTAGGCCTCTCTATAACCACGATAATTTGTTATTCAAACGACAGCAGATCCACTGAATGATTCCAACCAAAATTTAATTGAATTCACTACGTGTGAATAGTACATTTGCATATATAGGTTCTACTAAAACAGTAACTTTTACAGACCTTTGCGTGGATGAATGCCATTTTTTTAAGCTAAAATTCGCTATTTTTTATAATCTGACTGCCCTACTTATTCGTCCTTACACTTTTTCAACTGAAATCCGTCGATCTGAGTTTGTTTAATATTCGAATCACATGCCCATCGAATAATATATGACATGACCTGGTGGGGAAGGACGAATTCAAAACAATTTCCCAGAACTGGGACCTTCGATGATGGATGCGCGACTCTGCGATGCTGAATAAATGCGAAGGACTTGTAATGCGATTAAAGACCAGCACCACACACGTTCGCCATTAGATTGCGGCCGTTGCATCGTCACTAAGCATTCACTTTCATCGAGTCCCGTCCATCACTTCAGAGAGAGAAAGAGAGAGATCCAATTTTCATTCGGTTGCTATGCCACGCCCTGTAGTTTCACATTAAATCCGATTGCTGAGGAGCCTGCACGGGATACACACATTTGTTCAAACTAATGGCGAAAACAGCGTATGTGGATGGAATTAGATGTAATAACCCTCAGGGCTAAATAAAATTCTAGTTTTTCTTTCGTCGTGAATCGAATCGTTGTGCAGCGGTGCTCATTAAGAGAATTGTTTTTTCTACCTCTGCAATTTCCCATGAACATTCCTTCCTGAATCGGTACAGTTCTACCTACTTCCAATCTCACATATATGAACGTGGCTGGTAAAAATTGTTATTATATTCCAAGTAGCACATTTCATATTTCTCTAATGCCATTCAAAGGAAATATATCCTCTGATGGAGTGGAATTGAAAAGTTAAGCAAAATGGAGTTTTTGTACCTACACCTATCTAAGGATTATTCAAATAGGGGAACAATCCACTACATTTTTTTGTGAAAACTAAATAATTTACCTTCCAGGAAAAGAACACACCTGTTTTCAAATAAATGAGTTGATTTCGCAAGTCATAATTTAAAATGAGGCCTCCTTTTGTAGTGACTAGATTTCAATTATACATGAAACTTAAATAAAAGGGAATACTTTATTTCCTTTTGAAATGTATTGAAATTCAATGCAAATGTTGAAATGTTCTCATAATATGGCAAACTTAGATAATTGATTTTTCTGTCATTGAACTAAATTGTAATATGAATTTCAAAGTTATAACAAAGGTACTCAAACAAGCATCAATTTGTAACGTAGATTTTCATTTTTGCTGTGAAATTTTGCTTTTTGTGTGATTCGGCGACCTATGATTCTTTTAACACCTCTCTCAGCACCACTTCCATCCCCAACGATAGATAAAATAAACCCTAGCGTTAGAATATGCGAACAAAAGATGGAAAGTTGTAGCGAATTACATTAAAATTTGTAATACTAATGTAAAGTATTTTCGTGTGCTCAAAGTCGCGCACAAAAACTAATTTGACTAGCTATACCTGAATGTTATTCTAGTACCTATGCACCATGTTCATCAAAGAGTGAAGCAATGAACCCCAAATTACTCGCTGTCATAATACTCGAAGGACTTTATTGCCGATGAGCCAAGCGTATGACTTCACTTGTTCCTATTGTCAGTGAAAAATCATTAAATTGCTGGGTCGGAGGTATTCAAAGTATGAGTCAACCTTATCTTCAGGAATGATCAAGGTTTCTTTTCCCTGGTATTTCTATTCTAAAAGGTTATAAAAATCAATACAGAAGAATTTGAAATACAACTCTCCTTAAATGTACCCCTAATCATGATCCCCTAATGCAAATGCTAATTTCTTCGCATATTGTAGTAGAATGGACCTGCGAAATTTCAATTGTAATTCTAGAGAGACGCTCTTGTTAGTTAACTGCACCAAGTTCTGAAATTGTCCTATCTCGGTGTGCTTATTAATTAAGCGTACTAATCTGACAAATATTTGTTTAGTCTATTTAATATTTGAATACTTCTTTCAATGAAATATATATTTATTTACATTTATCCTTATTTTTTATTTGATACATTCTTTATATTTATACTTTAATATATATGTATAATGTACTCATATATTTAAGTTCCCCTGCAAATGAGACAACGCGTTTAATATCAGTTGGGAAAATAGTGCTTCCCTGTGTATGTCTTCACCTGGTAGAATTTCCCATAGCTAAATAAAAAATTATTAAAACTTGCAAATCACATAATTATATAATATGTACGACCCGGGTTTCGACAACTCAATCTTGATGATATCTCAAAAGGGACGAAAAATGATATTTAAATAGATTCGTGGAATTCAAAATAACCAATTTGTTTTCGATGAATGTCGTAGGATATGCTCATGCTCAGAGTATTATGTGGGTGGAATCAGCAAAGAGATATTCCAAAACATGGTATGTGTTTTCAGAATTAGGGGTCCATCTAAAAACGTCAAGAATGAATTTGGTCGAAGAGACAATAAAAATGAGAAATATTTGAATAACCTTGAACATTAATGAAATAATAAAGGAAAAATATATACAAATGACTAACAAGGAAAAATAAAAGGAAGGAGTGCATGAAATGAAATAGAAAAGGTATTAAGCCTTTTGGAATAAATTAAATGGGAGATTTTTTAAGTTTTAATATTGATAATTGAAGAGATTGCTCCATGCGTAAGTGTACAAAATCGGGTTTCCTATCATTTACCGTAACATTTAGTAAAAACATAAATCAAATATGATGTATTTTTCTCTTACGCATATGCCTTAGGGGATGATCTGTTAATTTATTGAAATCTTATTTATTCTTAGGAGGAAGGACTGAAGGTTTTATAAATATTTTTCAATGTTGACCTTTTCTGAAATTGTAATCAAACACACCGTATTGTAAATAAACGAAGTTTGCAAATTTCATTGCCATTGGCTAAAGGAGATGGTAAACATTTCTCAGAATAGTTTCATATTCTACAATTTCTATGCCACTTGATGGGATTACGCTCTCCCTTAATTAAAGCAAAATAGCGTAAGAAAGACAAAATAAAGCCAATTCAATACTCTGTGAAGTGCCGGCGAATACACATTATAATTTTCAGAAACAATATTACTAAAAATTTATGTTTCCATTACAGAAATTGCTCCTTCCATTTCGCTAAACCCTACCTTGGATTTTACCTATGAAATCGTTTACCCTAATCTCCAAACACATTTATGATTTTTATTACTACCTAAGCAGTTTGCGAATTTAATCTAGCTATAATGCATTTATAGTCCTCACATTTTGTTATTTAGATCCTTTTTTAATGATAGGTACTAATTGGCAATGAATAAAAATAAATTCTTAGGTGATTATTGGTATGAATAAGCAAATATTTGTCCTACAATAATTGTCACATATATATTTCAATTAATATTTTCAATGCTAAATACAATGTGCAATCATTTAGTGTTTTATTATTTATGACCTTGAAAAGCAATAATCCATTTCATATTAAAACGTGTTATTTATAATCCATTGGGTGCTTTTCCATTCGTATTGGCAAAATTTTAAATAACGGGGAAGACATCTCAAATAACTTGCAGGAACAAATGTGAAGAAAGAACGGTCTTATTTTATAACCAGTTTTTGAAAGTTTAGCGGATAGCGAAATTTCAATGAATAGTAAAATATTTTATTCTCCACTCTGGCATTTAATGATTATTATTTCACGATATACTATTTGTTGTTTCACAAAAACGCTCGAAATTGAAGGCACTAAAAATTATTACTTGTCACAAGAGATATACAAAAATAAGACCTAGTTACAAGTTAGATATGTGCCAATAACTTTTGTATAAAAACAGCGGTTTTTTGTTTTATTTGTGAAAGCAATAACTTAGCTGATGTAATAGTCCTAGCAAGAAAAACTTAACGGTAGTAATAACATATTCAATTCAAAAAAGGGACGACAAATTGGGAAATAATGTAAAAATAAGCTTAGAAACTGATTTTACATCTTATTTATTCTATTTTTAAAAAATTATATAAGGTAACCAAACTTTGAATGCATGTTTCGGATTAGCATGGATTGAACACTACTACTTTCCTCAGCCCCACCCAACGAAGAATGTGCTGACATCAAACTCAAAAATAAACTATTCTTCAATTCCGCATATATTCTATTATTCCATCAAATGTGTCTATTCTTTCCCTGCCTACCCAATGTCCTCACCTCTATAACAGAACTCAACATTCCATCACCGATTAAAATGGCCTGCTAACACCTTTCCAGTATTCTTTGTATTTTTTCCCAACAATTCCCTTTCCTCTCCAAGAATATCTAGTACATACACGTTTGTTTTCTATAACCTTCATTTTCCTTTCCCATTCTTCTTCTCACCAATATCACAGAAACCTCCAATCTACTACTATAATGCTGCCTCAGCAATCAAGTTGCTGCACTACATAAAATCACATCCTAAATCAATGCTTTCACTATTTTTATTCCTTCCAGCCTTATAAAACTACCTGCCATCAATAATCCCATTCTTGTGAAAGCTTCTTTACCTAACGCTAACCTTTTACCTACGCCCTTACGATTTCGACCATCTTGGTCCAATATATTTGCAAGACAAGTAAAATGCTTACACTTTTTCTAAAATTTTCCTTTATATTTTTACTTAAAAATAGACTTTTTCACCATTTTGTTTTCATTGATATTCATCCCATACCTAACCATTGATTCTCTAATTCTTCTCTGTACAATTATTGTAACAACTTGTCTGACTAACGAAACCTGGGTAATTTCAGGATGTGATAAGGGTGTATGATAAATTTCAAGAAACTACGGGAGATGCCGTAACAGTAACTTTTAACGGAGTCATCCGCTGATATGCATGTCAATGCAACAATTTCAGAGTGTAAACATTATTCGCCTTGGTTAAGGCGAATGATTTTTAAACTCTGAAATTGTTGCATTGAGGATGTATGATTTTATATACTTTTTATATCAAAATTATTAATATCGTACGCAATATATATATATATATATATATATATATATATATATATATATGTATGTGTGTGTGTGTGTACATATATACATATTAGCTTCATACATAAAATTTATTTTGAATGACGAAAAAATACAATTGACTAGAAAGAAACAATGAATCCCAGTTTTTATTCATTTAAATGATAACTCTGGTTTCTTCTTTGAATTCTATAAAATGAAGCAAATATATTCAAATTATATATATGTCAAATTATAAAATCAATGACGTAATTCAGCTCAACAACGTTGTAAAGTTATCTCAGTCAAAGAGAGACACATGAATAAATATGCAGAAAAAAATATATATGATTACACAATAGTCAAATGTACGTGATTTCAGCATCTACAGATGCAATGGAAGACCTTGAAAATTCATTTTTTTAATAATTATTTTTTAGTTAAATCCATACAGGTTAAGAAAGAACAGTTCTTTCACCAACTCTATAGATTTTTTCACGCTTATCTACGTTTTTTGGTGTTTTTGCTTCGCGAATGAACAGAACCAGTTATTTATTTTATATTAATGCTAATATATTCTGATATTCAAATGGTTTAATAGCAATTTTAAACTATGCTATGGAATATCTGTAAACAAAGTATTTTTCAAATATTATATGTTATATTCAGAGTTTATATGTTATCAAAGTCTTAACTTTTCATTGTTTTACGGTGACAGTTTTACTTTACATCCTAAAACTTTTGTGTATAATTTCTAAGCAATCCATCAAAGCAAGGTTTGTCTACACGCTACATCAAGCGTGAAACATGAGCATACCTATGCCTTCAGTGGGTCATATTCCGCTTCGTTTAATTCTTAAATAAAAAAACATCTACTGTCCTTAACCCAAATAAAAAGCCACACTTTTTATAGTACAAACTTCGCAATTTATCTTCATTTTCCTATTCTCTTTTCCAGACTAATAAAATGGGATTGAAGTTTGTCTCGAGACGTGTGCAAGTTAAAACCCCTCGCCTGCTCCCGAACTGGGTTAAGAAGCTAGGCGAGGGATTAAAGCTTTAACATCGTCTTGGAAAGGGAATGGGAAGGGAAGCCCCTCAGGAAGATGGCTCCCGAGCTTAATAATATTTACCTCCTTTTTTATGCCTCTATCCCCAACAACTTCCCTCCAACCACCTAAGATCCACAAGCTCCGGGAAGAGAAGGCGGAAGGTGGGCACCGAGGGAAATAAAGGTCCGTGTGGGGGGGCGGAGATCTGTCGTGTACCTATCGCCCTGAATATCCCACTGCGGAAAAAATTACGATCTCCCTCTGCACGCCGACCTTAAAGGGGAATCACCGGAATGACCAAACAGTTCTGTTAAAGGGATGGAAGAAGAATACGGGTGGATGCAAGGAACAATTACACCGTTAGAACGCAAACCCGTGGAGCGTTTTACAGAATTCCAACGTGTTTGGACAACCAAGGCGGGAACAAAGAGTCGCCGATGTGAGGTAGCCCATCCATGGGAAGATCTTCCATGACAAACAATGCGTTATTCGTCCGTAGTCCGTATTTTACGCGTCCTGATAATAGACAATCGCTGTGCGTGAGGAATCAGTACTGTTGGAAAATATGAAGGGGCAATTGACTCAAATGCAATTAACATATTCGTATATCTTATATTGTTGTTCTCGGGTTGTTTGGTTTGTTGGCGAGAGTTGGGGAGCTTACCGACTGCTAAGGTCATTTGCGCCATTAGAGATGGGTGGGAAAGGAACCCGGCGTCGGCATTAGCCTACTCTTGTCGAAAGGCGCCAAGGTGTCCGCAGTTTAACGTCCCATCTGATGGACGTCGTTCTCACCCAAAGTGCTCTCCACAAAGCACCTCAAGTAGGAATCATAGTAAAAATCAGAGATCGGGATACCACTGAAAAATATTTGTTGTCTCCAGGATTTGAACCCCGGCCGGCTAACCGTACAGGCTTCTCGCGGTGGGAAGCCTCCGCACCATCCCGATCCCCTTGTTGTTGATGATCCAAATGTATGTACTAAGTTATCAATTTTCTAAGCAGTGAATATAATAGCATTGCTTGGTAATCTGTCATATTTGTTAATACTTTTCAGAAAGGATACACTGATGCATAATACCGCTAGGAAGTTGAAATGATTACTGTTTATTAGAAATGAAGTGTCAATTCCGCTAGACTAAGGCAAATCATTCCTTATCTTTAGTCTAAATTTTGTAAAAAATAAGACTATTATGAAAGTGGTTTGTATTATTCTAAAAGTTTATATAATTCTAGACGTTTCTGAGACTTCAGTTTGTCTGAATTTTCTATTGAAGATTATCAAATCACTTAGTTCTAAAGTACAAAAATTATCGCAAATGTCGATGGTTTTAAAAGACATCAAATATGTTAACAAAACATCGACACTCTGATATTAGTTATCAATTGAAACTATATTCGGTGTCTATGAACAGTGTTGGCAAATGTTAGAAGGTAATATTCGTCATCATTTTCGTTAAATTTTGTCGATAATTTTAAAGAGGAATAATAACATTCCTAAACCTCCGTATATTCTGCACCGCCTACATTGCGAGTCACAGTCATAATTATATACGGTCCAATGTGTATATTAGGCACAGCTTTATGTGTTATCTAGTGGTAAAATAATACGATTGTCGTTTAAAGTGAAGATTTTACTGGGAATAAATTGCTTAAATGGTAAGAAAAGCATGGAATGAAATATGATCAACGGCAAAATCATTACACGTAATAATCTATTGAACCCAGATCTCATGTCAAAAATGTTATCAATTTTTCAATTTATTGTTGAAAACGTATATACAAAAAATATATATGGCTAGATTACCCTCTACTATGGTGCCATTCGTTGTTAGACACAATAGGGATCATGCTCATTCCAGACGTTGAGTCCTACTTTACATACATGCTTAGGCTAATAAGCTGTTGTAACATTTTATAATTTAATGTCTCTCGTCTTATATTTCAGCAAAGCATTTTCTTGATTAGTGTGATTGAATGAAAATAATATTGTAAAATGGAGGAGTGGAGGGAATTGGAGGAAAAATGGACGATAAACGGAGAAAAATGGAGTCCAAAGTAGTTAAAACAGAAAACCGTCTTTGTAAAGTTTAGAGGTTCATATTAAGTTTCCTTGTTCTTATGAAAAGGGAACAAAGTACCACTACCATACTTGCGAAGGAAAAATCGAAGGTAGATCAGTTTTTGTTCATCAACATTGAGATTCTCACTCATGTAACCTGTACTTGAAATCTTATACTCACCAGAATTAACGATGTAGTATCTTCAATGTATACCAGAATCCAGACAACAATACACAAAAGTTACTGAAATTCTCAAAACACCTATTAACAAAACGCCATGGACTCATTCACCTTGAAATCTAAGCTGATACGCCCTTAATCCCATAAAGAGCAGGTCATACAGCTTCTGGGTACACAAAAACGACCACCGCGCTGACCAATGTAGTCTTTTCCCTTGAAATATATAGTCGTGTCGCAGCAAGACACTTAACAATGATACCTACGGATCCAAGCGGCAAAGCGTGCTCAAAAGGAATCCGGGTCGAAAGGAGTGTGATGGATCGCGTCGTGCCCGGCATCACGTCACCCTTTAGAGGAATGTTGTGTCCTCGTTGACCTGCGGGGGTGGTGGGTGCGGGTGCCCGAGAGGCACGTGACCCGTACGGAGGCCACATCGTATGCTCAACTCGAGGGAACTGGAACGAAGGTTACGGCACTCACAGTAACTCTTGAGGTCACGAGGGAAAGGCGGATTGAGCAGAGAAACGAGGAGGAGAGAGAGTTAAAATGAAAAATATGATTGAATGCATGCATTGGGATGTGGAGGGAAAAAATGGGTCGGTTTGCAAGGGACGTTCTGATGGGAAGGCGTGACGTTGAGATAAAAGCTCAATGCTGCGGAGAAAAATACCACACACTTTCTCGTATATACTGAGGAAAATATTGGATATTTTACGCAATGGAGGTTCTAGTTTGTTGAAATTTAGATTGATGGATTTTTCTTTCAGGAGGATTATTCATTATTGATGAAAATTAAGACTAAAGAATTGGCCAGATGAATTTGACTTATTTCCTGCACATTGATTCAGCTTTAAGCAGTCAATTTATTATGTGTGTGCACATGGTTTATACGATTCTTAAAAAGAGATATATAAAAACTCTGCTAATTTAGAAACTAAACCATGATAAAAAATTAATTGCTATCTAATAAGAAGCTGGCAGTAGCATATATCATCAATGGGGAGCAATAAAACATTGATTTCATGAAATTAATTTTAAAAGTAGAACACCAAGTATCTCTTCGTATTGGAAGATATAAATAATCTTGGATATATTTTACTGAATTTTATTAGCTTTTGAAAAAGAAGCTAAGTCCATTTCGATGGATAATTGTTTACTTGTTTTACAGCGGAAATGGAAAAGCAAGTTATAAAAATCCTTAGAGTAGTATTGTAAGCACATGTTAGTAAATTAACTGTACATAACTAAGAAATAACTGCATTAGAGATGGAGAATCTAACATAAGAGGAAGGAAAAAGGCAACTTGCGTAGTAAAATTTCTAAAATTGATCAAAACCCATAACTTTTTTCAAAATAACTACTTATATTAAATGGCGTAATATTAAAGCATAGCCTTTGGACTATCTTTCACAAATATTTCTAATAAATTCCGCAAAGAGAAAGCTAGGAAATCTAAAAAGGGAAAAAATATAAACATGTCTAAGGTCCTAAGGAACATAATAATATGTCATTTCCTTCGTGAAAATGAAATTTTGAACAGAAATACGAAATAGGAGATTCAATTACACTATATTACACTGGTATACCATTGACGATCCTATTTAGCTATAACACTTCTTAGTCACATGCACACAAGTTAATTAGTAGAAAACATACACTTAGTCCAGCGCTAGGGACTACACAATCCAATCCCCTTAAAATTAGTTTCCTCGAAGTAATTTACTAGAACCAAAATCTAGGTAATATTGATCGTTGAATATTTCTCATTCACCTCCTCACGTGGAATGCTCAACCTGAGATGTAACGATTTAGAACATAACTATATTAGTCAGGGTTTTATCCAAATAACATATCCTACAATAAAAACTGTCTTCGCTGTTGAATTGTTTTGTTGATTCCAATGGTAATGGAAAAGAGATTAGAATACCAGCGGAACAACATAAAAATTACTTAGCTTGATCAAAAGCAACTGTAGGAACCACTAGAATGAAAAACTCAAGGAGAGATTTTGTTTCACATTACTTGGAGCCTAATTGAGATGAGCTTTTGTTACTGGGTGCCAGCACAGAAGCATTCAAGTTTTAGTGCAATAAGCTTCAGCAAATACCCACCTCTTATGCTAAAAAAAGTTCATGTACGAAGAGAAGGAATCCACAACTACGGAATCAGCTTCTTGGATATAAATTTAAAACCAATCCATTACATGATGGAAAATAAATAACCCCAATGGTCAACCCAGTCTATGGTTTGCTGTACGTCTGATAATTTCGTACTCGGCAGTATGTGAAACTATATCAGATTAGGTTTTCTTCCCTGCACTGCATGTGGTTTTCCATTGAGATCAGGGGAGCTAAAAATTTCACAGGTTATGTTAAGCAGAGAGTTTCAAGAACGCTCCCCCAAAATCAAACCCATGCCCTTCTGTGAAAAATTCATCCCTTTTTTCAATTAACTAGTTGTTTTCATTTTAACAAAAAGGAATGAACTATAATAATTATATATATTATATATATACACATATATAATATTTTTAAGTGGAAAAGATACCAAGGGGCTAGCATGGAATATAATGATTACATACAAAATGTTCAAGGAAAAAAATACTTTATACTCAAGAATTGTGATCGGAATTGTAGAAAATCTATAAAAGGGTAGCATTTTCTAAGTATTTGAAGAAAAAGTGCTCTGACTATTTCTTCTTAATTATAAATTAGTACGAATGTCTGAGGACCTCTACTAGTCTACTACTAGCACTCCATGGCACATGCATCTGTGAAGAAATTAACGCAAATAGCCATAGATGGCTGCGCCGATAAACGTTCCAGGAGCTTAGCTTAGAATGCTCCGACCGGGATAGCTGGTTTAGCAACGTCGTCTGATACGAAGGTCACAAGAGCCAACGCCGTCTTAAGAACACTGTTTGTATTTCGTATTGGAATCACTATTGATCTAAGGATGAAATAAAAGAATGATATGACTTTAGGATTAGGCTCACAAAAGTTATTGGGCATTATAAGGGCTCACAGAAACAAATAAAACTATCTGGCGTACGGGTTGGCAACAAATTAATCACGGGAAAAAACACACTAATGAACAAATGTCAAACAAGAGCACAATCCAAGGACTCGTGACAGCAGAACAATCTTCAGCTTTGTTCTGGAATTGTAAAGTAGTTAAACTATGCTACATTTTACTGGTGCTTCATGGAAGTATGCGAAAACGCCGCTGTTATTTAACAATGTTAAACTACACAACATTGTAGGTGGTTAATTTCTCTAAAATTTTATTTATACTACCATTCATATGGGAATTTTCTAATGGTTGCCAAATTTTATTCACTTCAATATTTTAAAGCTTATAAAAAAACATTTCCTCTAGGCCATCGGGAAACAATTCCTTGACTCTGAGCAGAAGTTACGCGCTTACATGCACCAAATGGTTAGCAGCTAATATTGCTAAGCAAAAGAAGTCAGCACTTTAGGTGGAAATCGCTCTAATTTTTTCAGGAGTTAAGGCTTCATTCCCATTCATGTTAGAAAGAAAACAACCATGTACTCCTAGGCAACTGATCTAAACACCCTGAGACTCCGATTGGCTTGTATAATAGATTTCCTAAATATAACTCTTATGATGTGATTCAAAATGCAATTAATATAATGCTATTTAAATGGAAATTAATACCAAAATATTAATGTAATATAGTACTGATAAATAAATAATAAAAGCAAGTACCACTCACTGAATCAAAAGTCAACTGAAGGACGGAATCATCCGGAAACGTAACATGGAACATTACAGTGTGAAGGATATTATAAAATTTCCACTATACATTTTAATTATCGCCTACCAATGCCGCTTATACGAACTCTTTCAAATATTAGGGCTAGATTATATATCGTATTCATGGTATTTCTGAAAAATATACTTATTATTCTAATATTTTCACCCATTTTAAATGGTATTGTTCGCAAGAAAAGGAATTCCCTGTGTGAAACTTAGTTATAACTTCGAGGCACGAATTCAGATTCATTATTCAAATTTAAGGAGTTTTGGCTTTTGGGAAATTGTGTGGAATAAATAAAGATTTGAGAAAGCTACAATCAACTGAAAAAATGTTATTAACCAGAACATATTAACATTATTTCTGCATTTAAAAAGAAATTAGAATTTCACCATGAGATAATTAAAGAAATTTAATTGTGATCAATTTCGTATGCTATACTTATATATTGGATACATAGGATCTCTTATAATCGATATAAAGTAGCAATGGTACGGAAACGAATGCCGAATGGACTTAAGCAGATGAAAAGTGTTATTACCCACTTCAAGTGAACCCACCACAAAGAAGCAAATGGATTGCCCCACAAACAGTTGGATGGTTGGTGTAAGAGTGGCACTGAGACTATAGAATTCAAGTAAAAAACGAAGCAGGGAACGAGAGTGATGGGAACTAGGCTGCAAGAAGCGACTTCAAAGTTCTAAACACATAGTAACTTACATGAAGATGTCTGTATACATGTTTGTGGAAGCTCCTTTATAAGATTATTAATTAATGTTTATGAAATGCTTCTCTCAATATTTGAGACATACTGTAAATGGCAAAATCCCACACAATCTTCAATGAAGTCACTTCAAGTGCGTTCTGTTCTCATTTGTGACAGGCTCTGAAGTAGGCCCATCGTGATAATAACGTGCATCGGTAGCAACGGTTGACAGAAACAAAATAATGTCATGGTGATTTCCATAGGGAGGCAAAAGTATCGGCATCCCGCTAATTGGATGTCACATTATGATAAAGAGACCCCAATAAAGTCTGCCGAAAGCAATTGTTCACCACTGCAATGAATCTCGTACCAATTAGTAACAATGAAACGATCCAGATCGACACTTCTTTTACCACATTAATCCTTCACACAAGCCCGTGAACGTCTGTACTGTCAAGGAACCGTAATTTATGGTGTAAATGTCAAATTATCGTTGTTAAATAAGATAGATTCACGACCTAATTTAGTGCAAATTTTCCACTTGAAATTCATAACAAATTTAACATTAATCCTTGCTGCTTACGAAGTTATAAATCAAATATATTTAATACATATTGAAAATTTTAATCTTTATTTCATTATGTACAGTATTTTCATTAGAGAAGAGGTATAGAAAGCTTTGACAAAGGTGAAAGCGTTAAGCAACCCAGGATGAGGATAGCCATGTTAGATATACTGAAGTGTGGAAAAAAGTATGCGGATTTGAAGAAGGGTTTATTTTAGCAGAGGATTTAAGGTTATATTTTGTATGGAAAGATAAAGAAATTAATTTTGCTCATTATGTACCTATCAAAAACCAACCTTAAACTATATAATACAAATATTAATATTTATTTTAGATATTTCTTAGTGTTATTAATAGTCACCATTGACATAATATAAACGCAAATACTTATCTATAAATACGTGTATACGTATTATGGATACACGAGTAAGTATTCTATCGTAAATGGTTTGTTTTCAATGAACACCGGGTATATATAGCTACATTCCTTAACTGGCAAGACATTATATGACGACCTGAATTATACTGAAGTCTTTATCACTTCTGCAAAACATTCGATCACCCTTATTACAGCCAAATACCTATCCTTTTCCCAACCCTATCTATCTCTATTCCCTAACCCTATCTAAAAGTATCCCTTATCTGGGAGATAAAATTTTTGGTAGATGAAGTAGTAAGAATCATATTGATGCAGAAAACCTAGTAGTAGCATGAAAATATGGTTTTGCTCCAGCAAATATAGATTCCCCTAAGTAAGTTAAAATATTCATATAACACTAAAATATAAATCATTTAAAAGTTCAACGACTAACGGCGAATTTTAGGAAAGAATATAGAAATGGAAATCAAAAGGTGAATTGTTCCTGATTATCAAATTATTTTCAAAACACTGTTATTCTTATTAACATATGTTGGTGGTTCCGACGATATTTTATGGAATTTCATGGACTTTTGGTTTGAATAAGGTACACCTTGTTATTCCACAATGAAAATTTAATAGCTTACGACCACGGTTTCGACGGTTGATGTCATCATCAGGTGAGCTATTAAATTTTCGTTTTGGAATGACAAATTGTACCTTATTCTACCAAAACATATATTAGAATTATAATTGTGCCATTTTGGTGCTCGTGGTACCTAAAAATATTTTAAAGTGATATCAGCACGCTATTTTCAGAAATATTATTATTGTTAATTGTTTCACGGTCCAACAAGTCGTAATATAATTTTTTTACTTATTAAAAATTTAAAAATATTTCATTATTAACGGTATTTCTTCAGATATATTGGCATAAAATATCGATCTTAAGCACATTTTTGTGAAGGTTAAAGTCTTATTCATGGTCATTATTTTGTATTCAGTGACATATAGTAAACCCCAAATTCAATCGTTGTAACACTGAAATCCTATTATTATTAGGTAATCTACCGGTTAAGGTAGGTTTTTGGATGGATACAACTATCAAATAAACATTTTGTAACCCCAAACAAAACCCAATCCAGCAACCTAATCTACATCAGGTCCCTCTTCATCTCAATGTACTTCTTTCCTCCCTTCATCCCGTCCAACATCCCTATCCTGTTCCTGCCCTTTCCTCGCTTGCCCAACATTCTCCCCTCTATTACCTTCTTCAACATTCCACTACCGCTCAATACGCCTTTTATCCATTTTCCCTGCCTCCATAGGATTTCTCTCAACATACCCCTCTCCTCCCCCACCATCTCTAGTACTTCCTCATCTGTTTTCCTTTCGGTCCATTTCACCTTCTCCATTCTTCTCCACACCCACATTTCAAAAGCCTCCAATCTACGTCTATCCTCCTGCTTCTGTGACCTCGTGTCCGCACCATACATAGCTACGCTCCATATCAGAGTTTTTACGAGTCTTGTGTTAACATCCCTACTCAACGTCCCCGTCATCAAGTCCTTCCTCCTTGAGAAAGCCTCCTTGCCTAGCGCAATTCTTCTCCTTACGTCACTACCACTTTGACTGCATCGGTCCAAAACACTTCCGAGATATGTATACTGTTCTACCTGGTCTATTTTTCCCCGCCTTTTTTAATATTTAGCTTAGCCTTTTTCTTTCTGGAAAATCGCATAACCTTTGTTTTATTAATATTGATTCTCATCCCATATTTATCGCATTGAACCTCCAATTTACTCGGCAATGCTTGCAACCCCTTGGCTGACTGAGCAACTAATGCCCTGAAATCCTATAAGAGCATTAAAATATTTTTGTATACCTTTGATATACAAAATAAACTGAGGGAACATAATGAATAATGAAATCTAGTATATATTATATTTGTGGAATTTGCCATAATATGTAACCAAATAATATTGCTTCGTCCGTTTTCAAAGTTTTTTTAGAGTTTTGAATATTCCAATGACCTAATTATTTATTTCTATTATAAGATTAGTTATAATGGATCTGAAGTCATTTACCAGCTCTTTTTTTAATGTTGACCATCTTTATTTTACATTCTGATAAGCACATTATATTCAAAAGAACCATCTGTTAAATTCTTTTTGGCATTTGATGGATGACTATAGGTTAAAGCACCCGCAATGCTCGAGAAAATAAATGAGAACTTTTTTTGTATAATTTTTATGACCAAATAGGTCATATATGCGCATTACTGAACAGCCCTTACCCGGCGAAATTTATGGCGATTCAACCTGGATTCCTTAGACTAGCGGGGCCGTATTGAAGAATGTGATCGCAAATGATGGAATTACACCAACCATGCCTGTTTGCTGCGCAAATAGGAAAAACCGAATATAAATATGCATTGATTGGAAAATATATCCGATCGATCTCTGAATGCATTCCAATTAGCGAGAGATTGAACAGTGGAATTCTCATTGGAATTTTGGCCCTGTATCAACAACATCAACATTATTAACTGCAAATGCAATTACAATTAATTGACTTAGAGATTGGCATTAGCTTGGGGGACTATTCGTAAGAAATTGTTGGTACAAGATGAAATATGAACTGGAACCGTGCACAAACAAGTACACCTTACTACCATCATATTGTACGAGAAACTAATTAGACGTGGGTTTAGGCCTATTCTTTACAAATTTGTCAATCACTTTTTCCGAATAAACCATTCTTTTAAAATCATTATTATATTTTTCAATTGGTTATACATTTTTTTCATCTCTCGTGCCCTCCCAAAATATTATTCTCTTCCTTCAAAATTTCAATTGTTATTTTAACGCTACTCTTGAATATTTTGCTATCGTTCAATAGTACCAACATAAATGTTTTTGTGTCGGTTGGTATGCTCTCTATTCAAATGATTTACTCCATTCCTCTCCATCGTAACAGGAAATGAAGATCTACTGCTGTTCTTCGGACTCAAGGACCAATATGTTATACTATATAACACTATGCTCCGTAGGAATGTTATCAATGAGCAGTATTCAACATGTTCACCTACTCGTTAAAATTTCTCTCCTATTTTGAAAAAGTTTTTCTGCAAATAAAACTCTTCTTTCAAGGGTCTATCGTTGAGCAAATTTTCTTATGAAAGGTGAATGGCACAAGTACGTGAACTATTATGGCTATAATTTTTTTAGTATTTCCTACTTTAATAATTAACTTATCATTATTGGCAATGACTAAATCTTTTTGACAGCCTAAAAAAGATGCAAGAAAAAACCGAATAACCAGAAATTTCAGCCATGAATCCGAACCCGTTAGCGGCTCATGTTTTGCAGCACAATTTTTTGTTATTATTTATTTAATTTATTTAACATGAAGGAATACTCTAGAAGGAATATAGTAAGAACTCTTAGAAACAAATATTAGGTATTAATATTCATGTAATCATTTGAAGTAAAACTCCTCTAAAAAGTCACCGAACGTGGCAAACTAAAAAACCTATTACCAATTGCCAATGAGCAGTTATGAACGTTTGCACCCGTGTTAGAAATTTTCTGGAACTTTCTTAGAACATTAGACAAATTTTTGGCTACCTACAGCAGTTATCATTAAACCGACCCGTCGTTATTTATTTCTAACTTTCTTTCCTTTCTACCTTCTGCGTTCTCTGCGAATAAACCTCCCTATCATTCCAAAGACTAATAATAATTAAACTGTAGGAGAGTATCGCCTCTGCCTCTTTTTTGAATTTACATAAAAATTCATCAAGAGTAATCAGTAAAATATTAAGTAGAAAATCGTTTTTATTCCACAGGGAAGATTCAACATATTAGTTTCATATTCAAATGTAGCCATAAAATGTTTCACCCCACGTTATATAGGGCAGACGGAGACGGGTAAGATGAAGTTGCAAAGTAGAGAGAGGCTGGCACCAAGAAGATGAACGGAGCAGATGAGGGCCAGTTGATAAGGAGAGGAAGTGCAATAATTCTTTTTAAATGTACTTTAAAGTAAAATGCGCTTTGTATTTAAAAAAACAGTAAGGAAATAAATATGAAGTATTCCCTTTTTAATAACAATGGTCAAAGGCAAATGTAAGAATGAGAAAACAAATTTTGAACTTTTCCGTAAGTTTCCACAAGTAAACTTGAGGAAAAATGCAAAATATTTTCTAATAATGACGAACTTCCACTACAACTCGTCTGAATCTGTCGAATTCAAATGTAAGGAGTTATAAACATGAATTTCAGTAATACGTCTAATGTACTAGGTGAAATGAAAGCCTACCTGTATATCACGCAGCTATCCTCTTCCAACTAATCCGACGTCAGGTGGGCTTTTTGCAACAATGTATTGACCCTATCATTCCAGCCTGCTAATTATCTAATTGGTTTTCATCTAATCTAATTATCCAATTATTGCTAATTTGTCAATATTACCAATCCTCCTTCTCCGCCTCAAACCATAGACTTTTAGCCCTTCTTAGCTCAACCAATCCTTTCTTTCCTACCTCCTCTTCCCCTACGCCCAAAGATATGTATATATACTGTGCTTGACTTTCATTTTTACCTGATGATGTTATGCTATAACGAAACCTGGGTCGTGAAAATAAAAAGTGTGAAAAAAAATATAGAAAAGTAAAGTGGTTTGATTTATAAAAACGTCAGTATGAAGATTTTCCACCAAGTTACGCCAGAAACTGTTTTATTTATTGAATATCTATTAACGTTTCTGTTCTCTACTTCCTTTCCTACTTTGAAGAAGGACATTGTGCCATCGAAAATAATTCTCGTTCCAATTTCTACCTTCTTCTTTTTGCTCTATGTTTTTATATACTTGTGTGTATCATGTCTGTGTTTATTTGCGTATGCTGGCGTGTGTTTGTACAATAAGTTAAAGAACAACATCGCGAAATGTATTTTACCTTAACCAAAGATTTTCTACCTCACTTCGCTCGTTATTTACACACCATCTTCGCTCTGTACATTGAAAATGTTATGCTGAAAAAGGAATATAAAATATTGAGTTTTCAATGGAATGATTTTAATAAAGATAAATAGTAAGATGAGATTTTGACATAATTTTTTCCAAACATTCGCAGTTCCCATACATTGACGATCAAGTGATCTTATGGCGCGTGGAAAAAAGAGAGAGGGGACGTAGACGGTCAAAACACGAGTGACAAAATGGGCACATAAACATGCCCTTTGCCTTTCGGTTCCCCGCGGGGCTTGGACTGTTTATATTGTCGCCGGAGCCTTTGTATTTGAACTCTTGTGCATCCAATCATGCGATCCGATGGCGTGATAGGCAGATCGCCAGGATGCTCGCGGAAGGGCGCCAATGCCGGTGGTGCGCGTTTCACCCGCAGCTAAGCGCGCGCCGAGTGATTTCCTGGGTGTCAGGTTTACCAGGAGGGAGTACAGAGGGAGGAATCTATTCACGTTCCATACTCAATGCTTTAGTGCTTATGCAAATATATCTCGTACTTGCACATTCCCACTCATTAATTCGACGATTTATGGGATTTCAAATATATTTTTTAATTAGGGATTTTATAATTTCAGGATAAAAGAAGCATAAAAGGTTTGTATTTTTTAACAATTCTTTAAGAATTTATTCTACACTATATTTACAATACTTAGGCAATCAGATATAATAAAGAAATGTCCATCGTCTTCTCCGATTTCTCGATTCATTGATTTTTCACCAAGGTTTGGAAGGGGTTGCGAGCTGTTCAAATCTGACACGTTCATTCCGATTCTGGATGTGCTTCCTACCATCACTTGAATTTTTCGACAGTCAGTGGTGAAAACAAAAATCATTGGTATCGGCGGAGTTCCGCAGTCAGTCAAATGATGGCCGAACTTCCGCTTCACTACGCCAGAGGACGATTTCCGTAGGGTCCAACCGCATGTTTCGCCCGTGCGTAATCCAGCCTTATCGACGTTTTGTGAATGCCGTTTGTGACATATTGCGACATGCATTCAAAGTTGCTGTTTATTGTTTACGCTATTCACCGTCGGATATTTGGAGTGATTTTCATATTGGTCCGCAAAACCGCTCACCAATCCGTGTTCAGTCACTCTTGTTCGCGATTTTCCCGAGCAGGATATTCGAGTATATCATCCATTTATTATAAAATTTCTGTGACATCACAAATCCCTTTTCAAATGTTCTTGCTGAGGGAAGAATCGCCTGAAATGTTCCCCATCTTTTACAGTGAAGGAAAATTGGCCTTCCATGCAAATTAATATTTAGTACTACAGTTTGTTTTCATATAGTCCAAGAATTTTCATATTCCCCTTCTGCTTTGATTATTTCAAACAACTTCCTTGAAGAAATGCTATTTCAATAAAATATACAAATAAATCTCTGCAACTTTACTACAATGATCATCCTTTGGACAATTTGACTTCAGTTAGGTGCCTCATTCATTCGAAAAGTTACAAATACGCTCTCCAGATGCAAAAGGCTAATGGTAAAATATGTTCAATATGAATGAAATTCATGAGATTAGCCATGGTTCCCCTTATAGAATGGTTTGAAATTGAGTCAACATGCTTTAAAACAACTTTTGTGTGATAATGTTACGACGGTAAGCTACGTGAGGTTTGATTAAAATATTATCCTGAAACTGGATGACTTTGAAATTTTAAAAGGTGTAATGCGGGCGTAATGAAGTACAATGCAAAACTCATTAATTTGAAACTGAGAACCTTGACACACTAGCCTATAAATGGGTACACACAAAAAGTATATTCTCACGATAACATTGTTTTTCTTTCATTATATTGATATGTTTAACTCCCTTAACAAATAAAAGCAGGATACTTTGGTGATAACCTAAGCAAATAATCTATTACACTTATGAAAAAATACGTTTCCTATGCCAAGTTTTGGATAAATCAAACTTATAAAGTTTCAAATTGGTAATGAATCTGACGAGGGTCTCATCATTGATTATAACTTAAATGTTAAACGAGGTAAGAAATTTTTAGATATTACCAAGCTATATACATTGAGCACTTTGAATTATGAAACTTTTAAAGCCTTCAAAACTAAAAACTTTTGAAAAATAATAGTAATTTTGTTAAATATTTTCTGTTCTTACATATTAAAAGTAAGTTCAAACATTTAGGATACTTATATCCACCGTAAAGCGTTCGTTATTTTCATGTCAATGTGACGCCATAGTGTAACAACGGGGACGTTGCACTGCCGAATGCTTATCAAAGACTCTTCCCGATACTTAAATATATGATATCTTGAATAATGATTTTATTAAATTGTTATCATGTTGCATTGAAAATATTTTAACTAACGTTGACACATCCGATTAAAATATTTTTAGGGCTTAATAGTTTCTTATGAATATATTTAATGGAAAATTAGCTCATTTAATTACCTAGGATTAAATTAGGAGTATTTTTGTACTACTTTTGAATTTAAGTTGACAAGTAAACAGTTTACGAAACTTCTCTAGCTTACTATTTAGCTTAAAAAATCGTACAAAATAATAGAAGATCTATAAATTATATTCTGTTACCAAATACAAAACTTTGTGAATGTAAAATTTCATGTTATACTCATGTATTCCTAACAAAATATTCAAAATTAGAAGTGGGAAAAGACTCGAAAGAAAAAAATTTAAAATCCTAATTAGTGATAAACATTTTATTGAAACAGCTATGGTTACCAGCAAGAGGAAGAAAACATACTTGGGAGAGCAAAATTGAGATTCTTCAAGGCGATAATACAATGATGAAGTTTTTAGAGAACAAAAAGTGCAGTGTAGAAGGAAGTGAAATGGGGATAAAACAGCAAATCTATCTCCTGAATGGTAACTTCTGGTTACAATGATGAAATCAAAGTATTTACTTATTATAGTCGTTTAAGTGTGACTCAAAGAGAGCTACTAGGACCAAATAGGAAAACATTTTAGCAATCTTTTCCCGAATTAAAACACATTTCTTCTTTCAGCCTTAGATATGCTAAAATTATCTCAGTCATAAAAAAGTCCATTTAGTCCAGCGTAAGAGACAAGTTACCGGCGATGTAATGTCTCTTACCATTTTGATAGTCACTAGATCGTTTAAGTACCAAGCTATAGCAATGCACGTGGAACATTTTATGTCTTAGTAGTAAACCTAGAAAAACCCCGGTAAAAAACTTTACGAAATGATAGCTGTTCCAAGATTCCACATATATGGAGTTGAAACTAGTTTTCAGTGAAACGGAAGCAAAGAAAGCGCAAGTTGCAGAATTGAAAATGGTGAGATTTTTTCAAGGGTGTTTATTCGTAGAAAATAAATAATACATCGAGAGATGAATCAAAATACTGTGATTCTTGTGCATGGTCAAGACAGGTGAAAGGTGCGTGGTCAAGAAGAGTACGGTGGCATTAATTAAATTCTAACCAGAAAGCAGATTACTAGTAAAGGAAAGAAGAACTTTAGCAAACCAAAAAAGAAGGTTCTGAGAAAATCCGACAAAGACCTAATCTCTGAAGGGAAGAATAAAAATAAGTTAAAGAACGACGGAGAAAATGAGAAGACAACTGGACCCATAAAACGAAAACACCACCACGCCTTACGCGACTTCGATGCAAGGAGTAGGTGGAAGACCGTCTACGTCATCGATGACCCCGGAAAACGGCGCCAAAATGAGAAACAAGGGACAATCGATGAAGGTGGGGCGTGGTGGTTTGGGAATATGGAGCGAGGGGAGAGAAACAAAAGGAAGTGATTAACGTTTTGACGGGGGATGGGATGGCGTGTGGATGCAGAGAGAAGGGGAAGTGACGTAGGCCGAGATGGAGGGAGGGATTAGTCCAAGTGACGGCCGACAGGCGGCGGTATAACTTGATCTTTCAGCCTGTTGGTGGACCTTCACGAGGGCCTTTCGCCTAGTTTTCTCTTTTTCCTCGGTTACTCCTCCCTATGGGAGAGGTATAAAGGAGACTGGGGTAGTCGAGGTGGTTTTCAAGAGGGTGGGGGAGAGGGAAGGTGGTAGGTGGTGGAAGTTTTGGAAGCAGGGGATGGGCTTGGGAAACGGAGAGATGAGGAGAAACGCCTTAATTCAGTGCCGGGAGCGGATGAAGCGAGGGGTTGGAGGGTCGCTCTTCTCTTGAGACGTGTCGTTAAGCGGTCCCCCGAATCGCCCCTGGATTAATTGGGCTTCGTCCAGGAAGAAGGAGCGGGATTGCGAGTCAGAGGTCTACGTAAGGACGGAGTCATTCGCGTCGTCCGTCCGACGTGAGGTCCAGCCTGCCTGTGTAAGGAAGCGAAGGCATGTCCGACTTTGGGAAACATAGAGGGGTGAGTGGGGGAGTGAGGCTTGGAACCCAGGAACTGATCTTCGGCGTCCAGGAAAGCAAGCGTATCTCGAAGATCATGTGATCCTCGACCGCTCGTTTCGGGAACATTTTGTGGGCAACTCCCATAAGACTACTATCTCACGGAGAAGGTACAAGCACACCCTTTTCACACTCAGCAAAAACTCTTGGCAGCCTAAAATGGCCAAACTCAGGACGAATCAGAACCAAGACTTCACCTAAAACAAAGGAAAGCAATAGACAGAGAATTGTGCAAATTTAAGAAAATTTGTCTACAAAAATCTCATAACTCCAGTGGAATTTGAGGAAATGACCACCTTTTCAATTCTGCTGAAAGATCTAGGTGGGAAAGAGTTAATGACAGGCATTCTATATCAAGAAAAAATTAAAACAATGGGACTCAAAACAGAATGACTCAAACCGATGCTGCGGCACTTTCTACCTTCAGAACTTGGCATTTCAGGGGACTGGTGTGACACTAGTAATATTTTTAGTTTCAGAAAATGAAAGAATAAATAAAATGCTAAAGAGAGAGTAGGATAAGAAGGAATTAATAACATTTGTTAAACTGAAAAATGAAATATTTCTGTATCTGAAAACATAAATTCGTCTCATATGCTTTTCCAATTCATCTTACGAATATTGAGTTAAGGTAAATTGTGATACGTTGAATAGTAGCCATTTAAACAGATTACTATTCACCTAGGATGTGATTCAGATTATTTAAATTCAATATCCTCCCTGCCGTCCTTGAAACTTTTAGTCTTACCAATCAAAACCGCTTTACTCGGCGAAATGCATCTACTCAGTTTAACACTATAACAACATGCAAGGAAACAACATATCAATAACATGTTTTAACACATTTCAATTTTCATAAAGTCATAGCTAAAGGCACTAAAAATATTTTCAATTGAGAAAATGTTCTTAAAATTTCAAAAACTATCACTCATGAAATTATTTGCTAAATGTTTCTTTGCGCCCAACACATAGGGTTGTGCCAACGAAAAATCAATCCTATAAAGACTTTCTTTCCATTTTTTTACTTAATGTTTGTCGTTTTCTAATGACTAACACACTTTTTCTGTTATATATAATTATTACTACTCTTGGTATTTCACCGGTTTTGTTGAATTTTGAATGGACACATATTATACAATTGCGTATAGCCGTGCAACGATACACAAGACCTTGCCTCCTCTACGAAAACAGATCCTTTATTCCAGTGCTATAAGAAACCCATCATTTGTTGACACATACATGTCCCAAGAAACATTATTTACTAATGGTGTATAAATAAAATGCGTGAACTCACAACGAAACATTTATTTTAGGTGCTTCGTAATCCTCATTCAGGTTTGTTTTATTATGATATTTCCCTCACTTTAAGAATTTTAGTTAGTGACTTGAATACTCTCTTTCACCAAAATTGTTCAACTAATGGAATAAAATAGTTTTTATATCTAGAGTTCATAAACAAGGCTGGCATCAAACTGTACTCTAATATTATAGCGGTTGCTAAAAACATTCAATCAGTATGTTGAAAACTTCAGTTGGGTGGTCCGGAAAAATTAAAATATAATAAAATTAACAAGCCCTAAAGAAATTGTCTTTCCGTTATATTCCACGACACACTCCTTGATTGCCGTTCTCATAATTTATTTCTTCGATCATCGCTTAGTATCAAAGTTTAAGCTCAGACTTCTTTTTGTGAACCAAATGAAAGTCGTTCCCAACTCTGGTGTGCCTCAAATTGCATTAATCGATAGTCCATTGAGAGAAGCATGAGAATTTTTGTTGGAACATGGGATGGGAAATTCTCTCCTCCCTCATCCGTGCTAGCCTTCGACTTCATCGTCGGGAACAGAAACTTTATTTGCGGATGGCGTTATAGTCCTTTTTTGGTCGTTAGCTCCGGTAATGAAGTTCAACCGTTCTCTTTCCATTTCAAATGAAAAGTAGTGAAATAGTTTCCGAGTTTCCCGATGTAGGCGGGAGTTGGAACAAGATCTTCTTCCTCCCGCAAAAGTTATCCTTGTAGCGTGGATTAGTGACTCCCTCCAAAATGGCGAGAATGACGCATCTTAATTTAGCGTGCATTAGCCGAGTTCGTCGCCACCCTAGTCGTACCTTAATCGACATGTGCTTCAAATTTGCAAAAGGTAGGTTTTTTGTCTGGCTTTTCTTTACTTCTGATTATTTTGAAATGTAACTTAACCACGACATCGGTGCCACAGAACCACTGATAAATGGTACATTTATGAGTTGATCCAGTTTATATTCAAATATTCTATTATAGCATTTTTATGAGCGAATATGTACTTCAGTTTGCATATAAGTACAAAGGCAGATTTTTATTCTTAATTGATATCCCTTACTTAAGCAAAATCCATGAGATTCCCGTTGAAATATGTCCTTTGATTATTAATACTTTTCTTTGAAGCCTTTTGCTTCCAAGCTCTCTCCATTACATCTACATCAGCTCGGCAATTCATCGTCCGGGCGAGTGCATGAAAGTGTAATGGATTCATACAATCATTCATGCAATATTAGGATTTCAATCAATGAACTAATGTAATAATATTTAACTTACATTTCCACTTTCAAGGAAATAATATAACTATTGTTTTGCTGACATTTATCCTCTTCCCACATTTGTTGTACTTGCCGTCCAATGCGTGCATATCAACACTTGAAATCCCTGAACTACGGGCTAACTAAAGCTTGATCATCTGCAAAACCAAATGAATTTATGAATTCTGCGTAAATTTTATTCCTTTGTCGTTTTTTCCACTACTCTTTAGCAATTTCCTCTTCATATCTATTAAAAATTCAGGGTAATCATGGACACCCCTTCCTTGAGCCTCTCCCTAATAATGTGCATACCGACTTTCTACCAGCTACTCACAACTGAGCGTCTATACTTTTACAGTATTCAGATAACAGGCCTATGCCTCAAATCAATTTCTATTTTCTGCAATGCATTCATTAATTCTATCCAACTCATTCTTAAGATCACTTCCTCGAAATCAGTGTAACAAAAATATAAATGTTAATGTTATCCATGCTCATATCTATTACTGGCTACTCCACTCCAATGACATCACGTGTGCCACTCCGTTTCATAAACTCAAGCTGATCGGCCGATAAGTAATCACTTCACATGCTCTCCATTCTTTCAATGATCATGCTGAGTACCACTTTAGCTGTGGGCGAAATCAAACTTATTGCTCAGTCCTCACAGATGGCTGACTTTCTCTTTTTGTGATGGATATTAACAATGAACCGAGTATATTTGGAGTTATGCCAGTCTCATTTACATCATATTAAGTCTCTATGTTTTACTTTACTGACAGTGTCTACCCTATTTATCTTTTATGCATCTATCATCTTTTTTTATTGAATATTATCTTCTCCAATTAATAATATTCCTGTCTCTTCTTTGGCACAGATTTCTCCTTCTGAATTCCTAGTATAAGTTTTGTATTCCAATACAGGACATCCATTATAATATTTATCTATTTACATTCCAAATCCTCAAACAGCGTCTTTCACCGCTTGTATTTTGCTATGGAAATTTTCCAAGTGATTTTATATTCAATTCTTTGTACTTTTCTCCAGCAAAGAGTTGTTGTTTAATTGTTTAAATTCTTCCATTTCCATCTCCCCGCTATCTTTCTGATTATATTTTCTGTGATCGATCTGTATTTCATCCAGCCAGTAATAAATCTGTAGCCAAAGCAAACGCCACGAACGAACTTCGGAAAGCATTAAGCGAATTCAAAAGTAACAGATTATCAGAAAGTTTAAAATAGAACCTGAAATCATTTAGGACGTACGCTAGAGAGATTAAGGGAAAAAAGTAAATTCACTCAAAATGAAGGTAAAAGATTAACCTGCAGATTTGAAAAATCCAACCTGTTAAATTTCTTCTATCAAAACTCCTTAAGCAATGTCTCACCGAATATCTATAATAGTTTATCAAATCGTGCCAGGCAACCGATACCGAAAATTGAAATCTCATGCAATGGAATAGGATTCGCTAATTGAATTCGCTAATATATTCCAAGGTGTCCAGTGATTGGAAAACGGCAAATATAATATGTATATTTATAAACGGAGACAAGGAGAAGCCAAGCAATTAGAAATGTATTTACTTCACCCGATCAAGTCTCCCATATTATGTACGGTCATGGAATATAATGTTGCTAGTTTAATTGTGACACACCTAGATAGGAGTTGTGGATGAAAAATCAGGGTGATTACCTTAGGATAAATCCTGCGAGGCACAACTTGCACTTTTTGTTAATGATATCCTTATTTCGGGAGAGAGCAATGTTCTAGTTGACACGGTTAGTCTAGATTTTAAAAAAGCTTTCGATAAAGTTTCTCACAGTTAACTACTCACAAAACTGGAAGTATATGGCACAGATAAAAATTGGCCATGCGGAAGATCTGCTCTAGACTCTTCCCGAAGGCCTTGAGCGCTGGAAGTTCCAAACGTAATCGACTACCAGATGAAAAACGACATTGTGACGATTCCCCAACCCCCTTACAGTCCCGACCTGGCACCAACAGATATTTCCTATTAAAAAAAGAAATCATCTCTCAAAGGACATCACCATGGGAACCTAAGTGCCGTCAAATAAACACGCGTACCCTTGAGGCCCTTCTGGAATCCAACTACTAGTAAGCCTTCAAGTCTTGCATAAGCCCCTGTCAAAAGTGTGTCGACGCTCAAGGGATGTACATTGAAGAATTTTGAAGTATTGCAGCAATCTCCGATATAAATCTTTTTTCCGACACTATTTACACAAACTATCTATTGCATGTATAAATTTCCAATTGGAAGCTACACAGTTCAAATAAAATACTTTCATATCTGTTTCATGATGCGTCATTTTAATTTCTAACAACATCCCTATTTATTTAGTATCGTCGTTAAGTGAGCTGAATTGCAGGAATTTTCGCAAAAATTGTGACGAGACTAAACGAGAACATAAGAGAATAGGAAAGCGGAAGCATAAAAGTTTATTTTATGCACTCACTGCTATGGATGATAGGTAATCTGAGGAGTTATATACTCTCTTGAATTTTCCAATAATAAAAGGCAGTCTCTATACTTCGTAGGACTTCCTGAAAGGAAGATTTTCTAAAGTTCCTTATGCAGTACTACTTAGGCAGAGCCATGTGAAGAAACGACCCATTATTTTCAGGAATTGCAAAATTGTCTCCAATCCTAACTGACAAAATGGCCGTCACAGAAGGTATTTTGAGGACCATAAGCGGTCAGGGAGTAGTTTTGTTTTATACCGTCTTGATATACACTCCTAAAAGATTTCCATTTGTTCATATGACAAGATATTTTGTCTTTAATTCTACATTTTCAGTTTGTGAAATAGAAAAATTACCCCATTGCAGGAACGGGTATTAACGAATATATTGGACATTTATTTTTAGCCAGTTTATCATACTTTTATTAAAATATGCATCGTGTATATAAATAAATATAAAATAATTTCCTTTGAAAATGTCATTATTTGCAAATGTTTATTGTTACATACTCAATTTTCCAGAAACTCTCAAGGTATTCGAACAAATAAATACCCTGTGGTTATGCATATGTAATATTTAACTAGAAGGAATAAAACATTTTTGCTTTATAATTGCGAGAAAAAACTTTACGATAATAGTCGGAAAGAATATATGGCTGTGGAAGAGAAGGAAATAAAACTATTCACTCATAGTTTATGAAGCATCTAAATTCTCAAGACAAAAGATTAAAGAGTTTAAAAGATTAGTAGTAAATAATATAGGGCATGAATTTCCCAATTAACTATAAAATATAAGCTAAATTAATAATTATCGAAAAGAAGAGAAAATAAAATTAGAATTATTTCCATGTAAATTTATGATTACCATGTATGTTAACGAATGCCCTCACTTGATATTAAAAAAACCTTCTTAAAACAAAAAGAATGGGATTAATTTCCCTGAGAGAAAGATTTTTAAGCAGAAAGGACAGAAGACACGGATGAAATCTCGCTTACAAAATGGAATTTTAAAATACAGTAACCAGGATGAGGAACTTGTCCAAAAGATAGGATTTAAGAAATCATTTTCCCTTTTGAAGAATTTTTAGTTGTGCACTTCTGGTTTTGATCAATACAAATATCTATCAAATGGCGCATTTATTCGTTAATTTTTTTGTAAATATTAATAGTGGTTCTGATTTTTGTCCATTTTCTACGCACGTTTATTTGATATTTAACTCTCATGACGTTTCCAATTAAGAATTCGAAATCAAACCAAAAATCGAAAATTAGCATCTTCCGTCCTAAATATTTCCTAATTTGAAATTTGCTTCCTTCTGAAGACGTAATCCATTAAACCTTGCGTTTATGTAGAGTAATACAATTCTACATTACATTAAATTGTATTGGAGTTGATTAATGATGCATGCTAAAACATTCTCAAAACAGCTTTTGTCTTTGATAATAAGATATACCTATTCCCCTTTTTTATTTGCGGAAGCAACAATAATAATGAGATAATTAAACTGTTTACGCAATATTTAGTCAATGAACAAAAACTTCTATTGACATATATAAATAATACGGCATGACAAAATTTCTCCTTCCCATTCGGCATCAAACAGATGATACATCAAATAAAAGTCATTAAGTTTTGCCACATAATGCAATCGCTGGAGTATCGTCCTCTTCGACTGCCCTTAAAGTTATCATCAGCTGCAAATTAACGGTAGATCAAGCTAAGTGATTGGAAGGATTATTCTGACAGGTCTAGAATCCAATACATACATATACTATATCATTATTAAGCTTATGACACTAATTGCCACTACGGTGACAAGTAGCGCGCAAACGTACGATTGATTGCTATGCGTAACTTAATAAAGCAAAACCTTAGTTTGACAAATAAACAGTAATATCGTTTAAAGATTCTTTTAGTAATATTGGTCATTGTTTACCAATATAAAGCTTAAAATACTCATTTACTTTATTGCTTAAAAATTTAGAACCCAATTCCGTCCGACAGAGAGTAGTAAAATTTATTTATTAATTCAATTCATTAAAAAATTAAAAATCAGTAGCATCACTTAATATTTAATCTTATGTATTAGCTATGGTTTCTGTTAGAGTATTGAAGTTCTCACATAGTTTTTATCCCGTGGGAGCAAAGAAAAAACCAAGATGTTATAATCAAAAAATTCAATTAATAAGAAACTAAATTTTCTCGCCTATGGCAAGGCGCGGTCAAACATCGCATCTTCGCAAGTGCTGATGAAATTATTTGAACTCCAGAGAAACCTTAGGGGTTGATATTGCAATCGAATCAGCCAATTGGTAATAGTTTATACTCAGGGTGTCAAATCGTTTCAAACATTAGTTAATAAAAGCCGTGTTCGTTAACAACATTGTTGCTGAAAAGAGCGGCATTGAGATGAAAAGCAAGTGAAATCAAAGAAAATGATAGGGGTAGTCAAGAGGATGTTAGCAGTAATAAATGGAAAAATGACTGGAAGACTGCACCAATCCCATATTTGAATTTATTAACATTCATTGATGATGAGTGAAAGTCAGATTATAATATCCTACTCAAGGCGGAGGGACAAACTGAAGACGACCAATTAGAAAGCGAACCTGGAGATATTTTCCATTACTAACGCACGAATTCATGAATATAACTAAATTAGTGTTAAGACTAGTACAAAAATGTGATTCTTGTGTTCACTACGCTTACATATTATCACGGGAATTAATTTACCCTATACATACCTCCTTACATACCCTGAGGAAGTACTGGAGATGGTGGGTGAGGAGAGGGGTTTTTTGAGAGAAATCCTATGGAGGGTGGAAAAATGGATGAAAGGCGTATTGATCGGCAGTAGTGGGATGTTAAAGAAGATAATAGAGGGGAGAATGTTAGGCAAACGAGGAAAGGGCAGGAACAGGATAGGGATGTTGGACTGGTTGAAGTAAGGAAAGAAGTACACAGAGATGAAGAGGGACCTGATGTAGATTAGTTTGCTGGATTGGGTTTTGCTTGGAGTTACAAAATGTTTATTAGATAGTTGTGTCCATTTAAAAACCTATCTTAACCGGTAGATTACCTATTAATAATAATATACATACCTTTTAGCTCAACGTCTTTAGATTAAATCATACATATGCCAATATAGATATTGTCACTAATTCATATTTTTATTGAAACTGTTCGGATAGTCATAAAGCTCCACTTAATCGGGAGGGCACCTCTGATAAATATGGACAATAATTACTTATGCAACTATTCATAAAAGTATATCTTCAACCATATGTTACTCTGTGTAAATTTAAAATTTCCAAAACTTTCCTTTAGTTGGGGAAACCAATGTGAAGAAAAAATCCAAATTTTTAATCACATAGCAATATGTCATATATTGGATGGGTATAAATTAGAGATATGAGCACAAAAAATCATTTTATAGCTTTAACTACCTTAGTAAGCAAGTTTCGATACTAGCACCGTGTAAATACAAATTGAATACACAAATCCATACAATTATTGTTAATTTTTCGATTTCTAAAAATCATCTCGAATACAATCATCTGCAAATAGTGGAGCAAAGAGATATAATGTATAAATTATAAATATAATTTGTCTTGTCAAGTCCAAATTGGCAATATAATATATACGAATTCCACTCAAAACTGTGAAAATATTTCATCAAATGATTCGTCACGCATACCAGTCATTAGATAAAATAAAACACCTCTCCTTTGAAGAAAAAACCAGAAGAAAAGAGAACAATCCCTAACTAGCCGAATGCCAGGAAAATATTTCCTTCATCCTCCCCTCCAAGTACCGATATAGGTTGGCACAAAATTACGGACACTAATAATTGGATCGTGCATGCCATACCACGCAAGCAGGACGAAGAGAGTCGTCAGAGGTACCCGTGGCATACGGGAAAGGAATCCAGTCGGGGGAGTGGGGACACCGTATGATTTCCGCCCGCCCATGATATCATCCATGGCGCGCATACTTCATCCGACCCTCCCAGACTTCCACATAGCGCACTCTCACCATCTTCCTCGTCCCCTCCCCAACCGCTGTGAGAACGCTGAATCAAATCCAGGAATCCTACTCCATCGCGTGAATATTTTCCCTTCTGTCCGACAGAGAGAAAGAGAGAGAAACGGAGGGGGAAGGATGCGTTTTCCCGCGAGGACAGACCCCACGCCCCGGGCGAAAAGAAGGAATTCGGCCCCCACACTCTCCTTCACCCGCCACCTATGGTGGGGTTTGTTCTTTCCCACCCCCCAATCACCCGCCCTCTCACCCCCTGGGGACCCGATCCCCTCTTCCCATTCTCCTCTTGCATTCTTCGCCACCGACGGCCAACTTCCCACCCCTTCACCTACACCACCCTTCCTCCACGCCGCAGAAATGCGAATGCCGTTTGGAGAATAAAAATAAAGGAAGGTTGTGTCATGCCTTTGACGGGCTTCATTACAAGCTGGATTATTTTCGTCCCGAGGGCTGCGGAGTGAATTTTCATATGGAAGGGACAACCTTCCGGAACGCGCATGGAGGACGAAGCGATGTGCTCCATGGGGACTAGCTGTTTGTGAATCGGCGAGTCTTTCGGTGTTAAATTCGAGCGTTTTTCATGCATGAAAATTTCAAACAACTAGCATTGTACGTGTTTCTATTTTCGAATCACTTATTTGTTTTTTAAATGTTCATTCTCTTCACTGTAAAAATAGTTTATTTTTTAACAGCTGAAGAGAAAATACTAAAACGTCCTTACATTTGATGAGAAACAAACTTTTAGCAACATCCTGATGCATAATAATGCCTTTCTAAATGGCATTACAACAATTTAGTAGTTTTTACATGTTCCCTTTAAGTTAAAAACGTAAAAGCATAATATCTGATAAAATACATTAAAATAATATATTTTTAAGTGTAACGTGACTTGATAGTCTTGAAGATTATCTAATGCAGAAAAAATATCTAATTTGGGCATTCAGGTTCCTATTATTGAGATAAATTTAGAAAAAGAACAAGTAAAAATTATTCCAATTTCTAAGATCATACTAAAATCGTTATACTAAAACGAATTTACTGCATTGAAGAAAATCGCGTAAAATATTTAAGAGATACTGAGGATAAAATTTGGGCAAAATTCTTAAAAGGGATTTTTCAACTACCAAGGCGTTGAAATCATACCAAATGGTTTGCATGATGCATTATAACGACATAAATAACTATAGATAATTACTTTTCTCTTTGTATGGACATTAGGGTAAAATATGTCCTTGTTTATAAAATAATAATAGTATATAATATATATAAAATATTTCATTAAATTTAAAAAAAGTTTTCATTCCAGCAATAATTTAGAAAATTTTCCAAGGATCACAAAAAACAGCAATATGTAATATGTTTGCTTAAAATTAAAGGCTCAAATAATGAAATATATCTCAATAGATTTTCTATCTGAAAGTAAAACTACCAAACTGAATTGAGGAATATTATTTTCACAAGTGAATAATTTATGATCTTGGTTGCTGCAAATTAAGGAGTGCAGCATTGACCCTCTCTCAAATATGTTTTTTCTATATATTCCTTCATTCTTAAAATATACGAGTAAATAAACCATATAATTTGGCGCAATATAATCAAACACGGGAATCATATATAGTAGTATGTGAGGGATTCATGTATTTGGCTGAATATACTGAGAGACCGAATCACAATTGGTATACTAACACAGAATTAGCTGTTTCGCATAACAAGTTTTATTTATAAGAAATTATCACTCACTTCAATATATTAAGTTTAAATTATATTATAAAACGAAAATTTTTAACGAAACTTATTAATCTTTGCGTCACTTTCTCAGGAAGAGATTACAATTTTTTTATTACAAATCTTGAGAGTAGGTATATGACATTCCATTATTCAAATAAAAAATTTTGGGTGATAAATTTAAAGTGGTGGCTTACTCCAGTGAATTGCCTTAACTATAAATGGTGGTGTCAAATTAATGTTATTTTAAAACGCAAAAATAAAAAAATAGGAATTTTGAGGAAATCTAAATCAATTATTCGCTCGAGAAAATGTCCTCACCGATTCGGTTGGAAGAATTCGTCGTTGCCTAATTCAACGACAAGGGGTTCTTACCTTCCGGATTACAAAAATAGCTCATGCAAAGAATTCTAACCGCTGTTCTTTCATCAACGTAGGGATATGTGCGGAATTTGGCGTAAATACTAATAACGTGGCATTCGCAACGATACCATTGTTGGCATTCCCAACGCTCGGGATCATCGAAATTACATTACCACGGAGGCTGAAGTCTAAGTCATTAGACTGGTATTTCATAGAAGAAAGGCAATGCAAAATGTCAGGCAGGAATGGCTCGTAATTTGAATTCTTTTCATCCTCACTTTCTTGATTTCATCAATCCATAAGAGTGTATTCGGCGTGCAGAACATGTGACCAGGTAATGCATAGCTCTCTATTTTACAGTATTTACCTTATTATATTTTTAGTAAGAAACTAAAAACAAACTTCTTTCACTGGGATTTTAAATAATCCTGGAATAAACTCAAAACCAAATAAAAAGGAATCCCAACACATAATATATACGTATTTAACAGTAATTATCGCCCCTACTCTCAGATCTTTGCAATATTTTTAATGCATAATAGTGTTTTAAGATATAAGAATTATAATGCAACCATTTCAGAGAGTAAAAATTATTCGCCTTGACCGGGATTCGAACCCGGATCCCTCGATATCCGGCCGAGAGCTTTAACCACTTAAGCTACCGAGACGTCCTCTTACACTCTGAAATTTTGGGGGCTTTAAAGGAACAAGATGTTATGACGAAATACCGTACATACAATATCACAGGCATTAGTAGGTAGCTTAAGTGGTTAAAGCACTCGGCCGGATATCGAGGGATCCCGGTTCGAATCCCGGTCAAGGCGAATGATTTTTACTCTCTGAAATGGTTGCATTATAATGCACACATAGCGGGTGACTTCGTTAAAGTTACTGTTATAGTTTCTTGAAAATATCAGAATTAATTGTGTTACGATGAATACTTGTAATTCAAATGAAAAATTATTTCTAAGTGATGAAAATATTTTATTCAGCTTCACGAAATACTTAATTAAACTATTTAGTGTAGTAAATTTTCCTGGAAACTAATAATGATCCCAAATTTTTCAGTTAAGTCGATGCTTCCTTAACTAAGTTGCACGTTTCAAGTTCCATTTGATACTGTAAAGTTATTTCCTTGACCGGTACTAGAACCACGGATCGTTAGAATTTCCAGGCTCATACCACTTGAGCCATCGAGGAAACGTAATTTACACTGATCTACAGGGGGATTATGCAACCAAATGTCCCTATTTTTAGCTCAAGAGATAGCGTTAGTGAGTTATTTTACACACTAAAGGAGAAATAGACCACATAAGAGAAAGGAAAACATGTAAAGAAATCAGATGTCATAAAGAATAGGAACTGTACGTTTCGTGGCACGCATAGCCAGGAGAAAGAGGTGAGCTAAGATACCAAACATAACTTTATGTTTAGGCATTGAGGCCGACAGTATAAAGCATGGGTGACTAGGTTTATGAAATTTAAGAAATAAATATATGCTTCTCATATTGTTAAGAATGTCTATGTAGCAATTGAAGTCACAGAAACAAATAGATACTATATCTATGTCTCATTAAGACGAAACTCCGCAGTAATCTGCAAGAGATTTAATCTGTAAGCTGATAGTACAGTTTATTATAATTTAATGTTGTTCACTATTATAAATTTCTTTTTTAATAAATCATTCCTTATCTCTTTCTAGTGGAAGTCCCGGATTTATTCTTAATAATAGACATGAATGTGAAGAAATGTTAATATATTCCAAACGTTAGAATGATATCAAAAAGTGAATTGGTAAGAAATGGCGCCCATTTTAAAGCTACTATGACATCACCAGGTGAATTCTCGGTTTCTTTATTGCTTAACAGGACGTAGCGAAGGACCGTCGTGGCATTTATTGTTGCTTTTATAAAATAAATTCACCAGTAACATTCATTTTTCCAAAATAAATTTAAATAAACAATATTTAAAGACACACAGGCATCATCACGGAAATAGAAAAGTAAAGAGCGTAAGTAATCTTCTGGCCAAAGATCTCCAATAATGGAAAAAGCCCCGCGAAAAAATTGGAACGAGATTTCGGAAACTCTAAAATAAAAAAAGCATAAGAAATCTTTTCCGACGGAATGAATTTTCATTACGGGCGTTATGCGAGGGCAGTAACCATAGCGACGGGAATTCCTTTTAAATGAAGAGGAAGGAGAGTAGAGAAGGAGAGGAAAGCTAATAAAGGAAACAGTCAAGAGAGGGGGAGAGATAGAAAGCGCCAAACAGGAAGTTGTGGACGGGAGGGGAAACAAGAGCGAAGTAAGCGGTCGGTGGGACTGAAGGAAATGACGGGTAAGTGCTGGGAGTGCATGGTTGTTCGCAGTTAGATCGGAATATAAAAAAAAAAAGATGCGGAGGGATGGAATTCAGAATGCCACCGAGCGACGCTAACAACCAAACGAAACCTCGGTTAGGAACTTCGCCTCCTCTCGCGTCTGCAAAATATACCACCCCCTTCCCACCAGAGGCTTACTCTCCCCCCCCCACACCCACGCCTAGCCAACCCCCATCAAATAACCCCTTAGTTTTCTTCCTATTGCGCCTCCAACCCATCTGGCCCTCAGAGCACTTTTCCATTCTGTCCTAATATCCGGCGCGATGAATTCTCACGAATACAGCCGCGTCGCCGGCCGCGCACATTTTCAATAATACCCAATCCACAGAAATACGCACGCCAGAGCGTACCTTTACACAGTGTAACCGCATGGCGGTACCCTAGATTATGGAACGTCCTCTTACAAAAATAAAACACTCTCGATTTTTGGCGTGGGAGGAGAAACTCCGACGATGGAAATCCATGGTTCATACTAATATACTCATAACAATAATAGCAGAACAACTTATTCAATGATTCGCTACAAAATGTAAGAAATATAATAAATAATATAAAATGCATTAATAATATATACATTTATTTACATAAAAATATAAATATATATATGCACGTATATATATAAATATATATGCACACACACACACACACACACACACACACACACACACACATATATATATATATATATATATATATATATATATATATATATATATATATGATGCGGAAGTACTCACGAGAGCAATATAACTTTTGGACGGCACAATAGAACACAGAATAAAACAGATAACACGTAAAAGGACACTCACACTGTAGATGATTTAAGCTTTCGGCCTACTCCGAGGCCTTCTTCAGGTCAGACTGCTGGCCTGAAGAAGGCCTCGGAGTAGGCCGAAAGCTTAAATCATCTACAGCGTGAGTGTCCTTTTACGTGTTATCTGTTTTATTCTGTGTTCTATTGTGCCGTCCAAAAGTTTATATATATATATATATATATATATATATATATATATATATATATATATATATAAGTCACTTTCTTGAAAAACCCACGAACGTGCACAATAATGTAAATTCACTAACTAGTCGACAAACACAGCAACTAAAGCATATAAAAGAGGGACTCACTGTTTCTCGAATTTTCGGTGGTGCAACCACCTTTCTCAAGAGGAATTAGGAACAGAACTGAGCAGTTCTGAATTAGAAACAGAACTGAACAGTTCTGTTCCTAATTCATCTTGAGAAAGGTGGTTGCACCACCGAAAATTCGAGAAACAGTGAGTCCCTCTTTTATATGTTTTAGTTTCTGTGTTTGTCGTCTAGTTAGTGATTTTACATTATATATATACATATATATATATATATATATACATCCATAAACACAGTAATCAACCCGAAGATCGGTTTAGTAGGTGATTGTGGAGTTCACCCATGTACCAAGCCCGACGGTGTGTGAATATTTACACATCAAGGTAGGGGGCCAGTTCCTTTCCCTGTGCCGGGTATGGTTTCCCAGGAAGATTGGGTACCCGAAAAATCAACTAGCTTAGGTGGAGCTGCAGGTGCCCAGAGTGCCTTGCCCGGGACCCTCCTGTCAGTAGTCCAACGCTCTACCAACTAGACCACCGCGACCCGCATATGTATATATTTATATATATATATATATATATATATATATATATATATATATATATATATATATATATATATGCATTTAAACACGAAATCCCGCCATAAGGCAAACAAATATTCATTCACATAGAAATAGATATAAGGAAAGTCCTGTGTTCGACTTTCATGTGTGTTCCTATCCCCTTTCCAATTATCTATTTCTATATGAATGTTTACATATATATATATATATATATATATATATATAAATTGCAATTTTCCAGAACGGAAATAATTTGAGGCTTCGGTAATTATTTTATATCTAATTACATCTTTTGGTTTAAAACAGTTATCCCATGTAATGAGAAGATTGCGGGAAAGAATAAACTTTTTTTAAATGTCTTTTACACGAAGACTAGTGTTTTCGTTGCATTGCAATATAATCTTAAATAAATTATTTAGAGACATCCTTTGTGTGACGTTAAAGAAAAATTTTGAACTCCATGATTTGTCATAGAATGCAAGAATTTTGAAGTTTAAAAATCATGAGTATTGATTGAGATCCCGGTCAAGGCGAATGATTTTTACACTTTGAATTTCTTCTATTATAATGCGCCTTTAGGGGATGACCCCGCTGAAAGCTACCTTCGCGCCATCATCTGTAGTTTCTTAACAGTCGTCGTAAAATTCCACTGGTGTCAGTTTATCATTACCAAATTACTACCACAAAATTTGCATGGAAAGATGAATACCCATAAGTAAGCTCATTCTTATGAAGTTAAAAATATCAGACATTATTAAACCGTGGAAATCTTCCATGACGTTTAACGTGTAGACATATAACTTGGGTTTATAAAAACTTTGGTTTGGTTTGCAAATGATCTGGTAGTAGAAAATTAATCATCGTCTGTATGCAGCATTAGCTCCAATTTTTTTCTAAATTGTGAAAATTTGTACTCTTCATTTACGATATGAGCATACCTGTTCTAAATTCTAACCCGTCATGTTTAACTACGACGTATTGGAGAGAACTATGCAGTTTTTCTTTCTAAGAGTAGTAAAAACATTCCACCATTAGATATTCATATTTCTGACGAGTGTCTCTGGCGCATATCTAAATATGAATAGGAAATGAGTAAGCTATCACCATATTAACTAACATAAAATTCTCTTGACAATTTGCGCTAAACTATCTGGAAGTTGAAGTTAAATATGAGACTAATAACTAACAATCTGGGACTATTTTAGGACAAATCCTCCTTGAAGACATAACATGTATCCTTAACTCATTTACCCCATTGCAATAAGTCGATGGACCATTTCATAAAGCTGAAACTATTTCCACATATCCCAGATAAATTTAATTTATAGCTTTATGATTCTTATTTATTATTTTTCTATTCAAATACAAGCATGAAACATTATTCATTGTATTTCTTCATTTTTAGTTTTCCGACTTACATATTTTCTTGGAATTTCTGTTCACAGTAAGGATCAATGAAATTCAAATGTGTTTTGTAAATATAACGCTTAGAGTTACATTAAACTTCTGGATAGAGTTTAATGTCAATGAGTATACTCAAAACCGATGACTAGTTTCAAAATTATACGGTACGCTTAAGCATTTCTAACGGTGATTAAACACTTTAATTTGCCATGTGACTGCGATATGTTACAATAGGTGGAGATGTATTCCATGAAACGCATCACAACACTGAAGAAACATGCTAAACGGCAATTCTTTGCTCCAAAAAAGACATATTGTTGTGCGTATAAGTACATAAGTGCATATTCTTCCATCAAATAAGCGAAAATTACATTTTAATAAGTGCAGAAATTCCAAAAAAATGCACCCCGTTCTCCTACATTCTCGCAACCCTTTAAATTTTCTGTAGTGTTTCGCAGACTAATTTAACGATCCAAAAGATTACATTTTACTCTCGATTTATAAATTTAATTCGCTGGGTTAGTAAAACTTCCTTCATGACATCACTTTTCATCAGAGTACGGTCCCTCCATATTTGGCTATGTGCGACACCTGCGGAGATGGGGGGAAATGAATTTGGAGTGACGTCATTCGTGCACGGCGCTTTAGGGTGAAAAAAAGAATCCATTGGGAACATTAAACAACCCCGATAAAACTGAGGCCTCCGCCATTCTCCTACCACTTGACCTTCCCGCCATTTCCATACCACTCCCTAGCCGCCTTCCTTAAAAACAAAGTTCCAACCCTCCCACCACTCCTCCCCTCCAGTCACACTCTCCATGGAGGCACGTCCGGTTCCCAGAGGCGTTCTAGGTGGTTAGAGGTGTTGGGAGAGGGAAGAGAAGGGATAAATGGGGGGGGAGGGCATAAAAATAATATAAAAGAGAAGAGACTTCGCAAATGTCCCCCGCTTTAATATCCGCACCTCTGGAGGCGACTGCATCATTATGATTTTTTTCTCCCTCTCGCTCTCACCTCCTCTCCGGGGTTAGCGGAGGGAAAATCGACCCCTGAGTGTATGGGAGCGACGGCGTAATGGGGAAGCGAAGCAGACAGGAAAACGGGTGTTAAGGCCGGGAAGAAAAACGCCGAGTGGGCAAAGTTGAGTGAAATAACTCCCACCCCAAAGGGGGCACCACCCCCTCCACCTAACGGGATTTACACTCGCGCATTCGCCTTATTTGCGCCATTACGAGAATGGGATTCTGCATCTCATGGCAGTTGAGGTGGAGGATGTTCCGAGAGGAAGGTGAAGAAATGCAGGGACCGAAACGGAGGCAGGCCAGTTTTCTCCCGTTTGAGGGGGCGGGGGCTTGGAGGATTGTTTGCCTTCACCCAGGAGGAATCTGACGCAGTAATAACTTTAACAAGATTCCAGTGATTTGATTTCCGCGTCACACAAGTACACGATTCCTTGGAATGCATCTTCGTGAGAGGGTTTACTTTCGAGGGCTCGCTGCTACATACTCTGCGCCCCACCACTTCACTCCCGCTCGCTCATTCCTTCCACGTTGCAGGCTGTTTACCAAATATATGCAAGCTGGAATTCAAGCTTCACAATAAACAACCAGTCACGTTAAACTTGAAAGTTATCGAATTAATAAAGGGTAAATTAATAGCTTGAAAACCAAACAGCGCTCTGTTTTCCTCCGTCTAATGATACAATATAATAACCTCAAAAACCTTACGTAATTTTCAAATATCAATGTTTTTTACGTACCTAATTAATGTTTGTCAGGATTAAACGAAATTAAAATGTCTATTAAGTACATTTACCAGAAATATTAAGGGTGGATGTGGATTAAGTCTAAAGGACTGCGAAGCAGATAATAACCATTTAAAAAAGCCGATTGTTTTGAAAAATAGAAAAGATGCTGGGATAAGTCTGTGAGGCCAAAGAGGAGTACTTCATAGGGAACTAAGGTCTTATTATAATTTGTAGACAATGTATTTTTCTTAAGATATTGCATGGTTGGATATTTTCCGGATAGACCTCGTAGACAGCGCCTTCCGAACGATTTCGACACTGCTCCAAAACTTCTGAAACCGATATCGCATGCTAATATTTCACTTCCTATTTTGCAAAAGAGGATTGAGAATGACAAATTTAATGGTGGAGTTTGAGTGAGCATCCCATTCAATTACGCAATTATTGAAAAAACATTTATCATGAATCAATTACTATTACTATTATTATCACTAGAGATGGATTTGGTCTTTTAAATTTACTTAGAGAGTTTGTTTCAGAAATCTAAATTATTCATTTTGTTACAAATTTTAAATCAAACTCAACCCGATTCGAGGCTCATGAAATTATGTTTACGTCTCATTTTGATTACACATAATTTTCTACAAAAAAGAAAAAGCATTCCCAGACTATTCAAACTACGCTATTACATCACATAAAAAAACCATAAACACAGTAATCAACCCGAAGGTAGGTTTAGTAGGTGATGGTAGAGCTCACCCATGTACTAAGCCCGACGGCATGTGAATATTCAAACAACAGGGTAGGGGGGCAGTTCCTTTCCCTGTGCCGGTTATGGTTTCCCAGGATGATCTGGTACCCGAAAAATCAACTAGCTTGGGTGGAGCTGCAGATGCTTAGAGTACCTTCCCCGGGAATCGAACCCAGGACCCTCCGGTCAGTTGTCCAACGTTCTTCCCTTGAACTACCGCAACCCACATTACATCAAAAATTGAAGCTGAAATTAGGGCCTTCTGAAGACCCAGTAATTGAACATAAAAAGCAGAAAATTTTTGTTTGTGTCATCTACAACCCATAAATCTGTTAAAAATTGAAGAAAAAATAAATTTTGATTACTTTTTATGAAAACGTTTAAAAAGATAATTTTTTCCATTAGTACTTGATTAATCAATATTTTGTAAATTTTATCTAAAAAAATAACGTCAAAGGATAAAATTTTTCCTACAAAATTTCAGTTAAACCTCAAGTATAAAAAAATTGGGTCATAATGTCAAGAAAAGGCTCGTTAAAACTTTCGTATGGAGCATAGTTCTGTAGAACGCGAAAAAGGGGCAATTGAAACAAGACGTTCGATATTAAATTTCTTATCTAGGATGGGTGGGAAAAAGGAAGAAAACGGACAGAAAGGCAAACAAACGAGGATGTGCTAGGCTAAGGTATTATCAGGAGAAATCCAAAAAGGCATAATGCATGGATACCAAGTCTTCTAATATACAATAGAATTTTGAAGGTTGTGATAGTGAGGAAGACGTTATCCAAGCGGGAAAAGAGTTGAAATAGATTATATTGTTGGACGGAATAAATGGAGGAAGGAGTTTGTGAAATTAAAAAGAGGCTTTGAAATTTCTGATGCCAGGATGCGTTATGTCAAGCCATGTAAAAAAATGTATTCCTCTATCGTTGCATATTCTGTTCCTATCCTAAACCAATCTTTACAGGCAGAATACATATAAAAATAATATTTGCGTGGGTTGTCTTAAAATTTTCCGACCTCAAAAATTTCAGAAACAATATCTTGTGTCTTGTTAGGCTGGAAACTTTGCAGACCAACCTTGTATATATCTCCCACAAATACAATCATTCCGAGTAAGTACTCTAAGTAAATCAATCTAATATCAACATAGTCAAACAATCACGAAAAACAATCTCCTAAAATGAAAAAGAATGGCCAACGAGACCTGTCTTTATTTCATAAATTAATTTAATAAAATGTAGGTTAAAGATTTTGACTGATAAAATACTAGTTTTTCAAAGAAAACAAGTTTCAAGTGATGCGCTGATGCTAACCTTCACATTAGTCAAATTCACCTTAGAATAACTAACACAATTTAGATGGTGAATTATCAGCTGTATATGATGACGACAGACAATATTGGTTCATTTTCTATATGCAGTCACTAAGCATGATAATTCTGAAAACCTTGAGAACATAAAACCAAAATACTAGAGATGTGCGTTAATTATGTAACAGCAGCGTTAACTACAATGAGGTTTTCAAATTCAAGGACACCCATCTCGGAAACCGATTGAATTTCAAATGCATGCGCATACGTTTACAAAAACCGGAAACATTATTTCCATCGTGTCAGTGTCTTTGCCGCAAATCCTTAAAAAAGTTCATGAGCATTGGAATCCTTCCCTTTGTTAGTTGTTACGGATGTGCGCAAGCAAAAACTCCTCAACTCCTCTGGAGACCCACTTATACCTACTTGGCAATTACGTGAAACACGACAGACCGTTGGCTCGGGAGAAGGCAGGAATTGTAGCTTCCGTCACCAGTAGGGATTCCAGTGTCTTAGCGAAGTGTGTATCAACTGCAAGTTGCACTGCGAGGACCCCCCAACGGTTTTCCAGTTAGCTTCTAGTCATCCCACGTGGATGGATCCCTAACGATTTCGCCTCTTCGTGCGAGCGCTACGTTCCTTTTGCCATCACGGAAATACGAGCTTGGGCCCAAGGAGTGAGGGGTTGGGGACGGTGAAGAGGAGCATGGGGTCTCAGGGGTGGATGTGGGGAATGGACTCGGGCGAAAAAAGCGGGATCGTTTAAAGAGAGCGAGGGGATCGGATGGAAGGGATATGGCTAGTAGCCAGAGGCAAGGAGGGAGAGGGGTTGGAGGGAAAGAGAATACCTGAGATTGCATATGGAAATTGAAGAAGTCGAGTTTTTACCCAACCCCGTTCCCTTCAATTTCCTTGGACATTTGCATACGCACCACGCGGCGTTTCCTTTCCGTACGTTCAGCTTAAAGTGAATTTTCGAGGCGGGAGAGAGAGATAGAGAAATCGAAGAAAGGTGGGGAGAGAATGAGGTAAGGGAGGAATAGCACTGGTTTGGGAGAGGAGAGTTGATTGTAATAAGCAGAGCCGAGGGATTTCAATGTCGAATTCGGTTACGATGGAGGAGATGAATGATGAGTTGGATGAAAAGGGATGCTGAGAGGGGCGTGGGAAACAGGGAGAAGGAAGAAAGGATAGGCATAATATCCTTGGGTGGTACGAACCCTAGTCAGCAGCGAAGCATGAAGTTTAGAATTGGGTGTGTGGAAGAAGTGGTTATATGTGTAAAGGGATGAATGGAAGCTCTCCACCTAGAGTCTTCCTTACGATGTATATATGTATATTGGATGCCAAGATATGCATACGGAGTGCGATCCGCGATTTAGCCAATCAGGCAAAGGGGGCTGGCGGAGGAGGGGACAACTACGTAATCCCGGGTGTGTATTGTAGTACGTGCCTATTGCGCTGACGCTAGCTGCATAGGGGATCGCGCAGGAATGACCATCATGTGATCAAGAGAGGACTGCAACGTTCTGCTATTTACCCGAGATCATGCAACTTAATGGCTTCAGTTCCTCCAAGTACAATGTAAACAGAAGGGAATGGTGAGTATTAGGCCCAATTACGTCGAATCTACATTTTACGGAAAGTTAGACACAGACAGAGTCTCTGGACCGAGCACATAAGAGGACGAAAGTAGAAAGAAAGAAATGGGTTTACTGAAGTTAAAAAGGCAAATATTTAAGGAAGAAAGTAGAGGACTACATAGATAATTTTTCTACGGCATTCAAAAAGATTATACTCTCCGAAAGCATCCAGGATTAATTTGGGTAATGTTGAAAATAACAGTATGAATGGATATGTTTTACCGAGGACAGTTTTTCCTTTTCGTTTATTATTGCAGCTCAATAAGGTTCAGTGAATGACTTTATCAACGTTACTTTCCACTAATTACGAATAATAATTAATATTGATTTTCAATGGAACCAAAATCTCTAACTGTAAGTGTTACCTCAATATATTCCATTAAAGAGTCGCCCATTGACCAGGAATGCACTCTCATACTGGTGTTAATGATAAATTATATAAAATAAAACGGATTACGATGACGGAAACCTTCCAATTCCTTTCAGTTTTAGCAATTAAGCTAATTACAAGAGAAATGTTTATAATGCAAAATAAGTGTGTTGACTTGAAAATAAAGAGTTGATGGTAGAGAAATTAATATCGACACCCTTGCATATAGAAAAATGTAGACAACTCCTTATTTATTGACGCTTTTAATAAAAGAAAACCACATTGCTTTTCCACATAAACTAAGAGTTTATGTGGAAAAGCAATGTGGTTTTATTTTTTTAAAAAACGTCAATATGAAGATTTTCCACCAAGTTACGCCAGAAACTGTTTTATTTTTCCTTATTAATTAATTATTTGGCACATTTAATTATAACCTTTCCCATGAAAAGGCGCAGTTTTATTTACGTGCTTATACTCACCAACTATCATTAGAGCCTATAACGGCACGAATGAATATTCGTATTACAGTGAATTTTTGACTTCTAACACTCCTATAATAAACACTTGTGCCAGAAGCAGAATTCGGAACTGGTTCATTTCACAAGGGAATCTGATATGAAATAAGAATAACAAATAAAAGATCATCACGTGTTCTTCTGAGTAAAGTGTATACACAGGAACGGCAAAAGTAAGAGTGTTTTGCATTACATTCAAAATTTTAGCCATCCATAAAATGTCTAAGTGTACTGGCGGCATCTATGACTAGTTACTTAGTAAAACTGCTGAATTTAGGGCCTTTGCCAGAGAATTTTCCAATTAATATCTCATTACATACAGTTTTCCCTACTTTGTTTGATAATTAATCGGAGTCAATATCACAATCGTCTTTTGGAAAAACACCTACTCAATTAATAATTGTCCCTGTAATTCTTTGCGACAACAAAGAAGTGTAGCTTGATTACGATTTTTTAACTACGAATTGATGGTTGACTTCATTTAGCAACCGATCATCTATGTCACTAAAGCTTCATCTCTTAAGACTGCCAAATTACATATGAATTCTGGGCGACTCTAATCAATATGTATCGACAAATAAGTCGAATACTGTTATTAGGTAATCTACCGGTTAAGGTAGGTTTTTGGAAGGACACAACAACTATCAAATAAACATTTTGTGACTCCCCACCTAGCAAACTAATCTATATCAGGTCCCTCTTCATCTCTGTGTACTTCTTTCCTCCCTTCATCCTGTCCAACATCCCTATCCTGTTCCTGCCCTTACCTCGCTTGCCCAACATTCTCCCCTCTATTACCTTCTTCAACATTACACTACCGCTCAATACGCCTTTCATCCATTTTTCCTACCTCCATAGGATTTCTCTCAACAAACCCCTCTCATCAACCACCATTTCTAGTACTTCTTCATTTATAAGTCGAATATGGAATTTTATTTATTTTATTACCGATTTTCATTGAGAGACAAGTATTTTGTAAATAAAATGAAGCAGGATGCTATCTTTAAGTAGTTCTTGCTACTTTTTTGATGGCTTCATGGTTTTTTAATAGTTTTAATTCGACCGAACTTCAGAATTTGGATCAAAAAGTTTCATAAAAGCATGTATATCGACCAAGTGGAAGCGAAATGACCGCGGCCTCATAGCTTTTGCCAAACCGATTCCCATTCAAATTTCTGAAAGGACCACCACGGACATAATCCCCTTTTGACACAAGTAGGAGAGGAAATGAAGTAAATGTACGAGATTTGCGTCAATAACTACAAGAGAAAAGCAGAGAGATGGAGGTACTGCTCACGATTTAACTAAATGCAGCTGCAGTGATATAAGGGTAAGTTTCTTTCATCGTAGGGCACAGGTAGCCACAAAGGGAAGACGGGAGATTGACAGAAAGCCCTTGCATAGGGTGAAGGTGAATCCTCACCGCCTGGTTGAGTGCTCAAAGAAAAGTACAATGAGGCAGTGGGCGGAGAGCTGAGAAGAGTTATACGCACGTTGGGGATCTGATACGAGCGTCACGCCGAGTTGGAAAGTCGCAAGGGCGTCAAAAGGGAACTGCGAGGAAATAAATGAATTGCCAGAGCCATCTCTGGTATCGATCCTGGTGTGCAAAGCTTCGAAGTGGTGAATACTTGACTTCAGAGCACTGACTGTTGAGATGTAATCAACCACTGAAGGCTGCTCTTGGGTGGATGAGTTTATTGAACGACTCAGCGGAAAAACCATTACGCACTAACCATGTTCAGACCGAAAAGCAGTAGGACTATAGGACGCCACCCTTAAACATGAGCCGACACCACAAACATCAACCACCACCCGAGCACTTACTAATATCTAAAGAGTATTTTCACCGGTCGGTACAGAAACCCCATGAATGCTAAAGACTTTTTACTCTTCATTTTCAAGATATAAAACGCATGTAAGAATATAGTAGTTTTGGCTAAATTACAATTATATCGTTCATATTATTAATTTGTATTAAAATTCGTTTTTTAAACACTTTAACCCAGCTTCAATTTCAATAGAATATTTATAACATTATTATCAACTCCAAATTCAACTTATAGAGACGATATATCCATAGACTGCTTGCAGATCTGGGTTAATTTATTATCCAGTCATATACCACCACGTAACTTTTTGTCGCTCACATAATGAACTCTAAACGACACTTGATATATTTAGCATATATACTAATGAGTACATATAATAAAAATAATAAAATTAAATTAAAAACAATAAAAATCATACACATCGGGCATTGTGCATAAAACTCACTTCAAAAGTGAGGTTGTTCGTTAAAATAATTTCCAATTCAAACGTATTACAACGGAAAATTTAGCACTATTAATATTAAATTATTAAATATCGTATACAGATATGGGTATGCAGCATGGAAAAAAATTAATTTTGCTTCAAAACCGTACATTTGTTAGTCAACATTTTATTGCTGTTATTATTAAGTGTAAAAAATCATAACATATACAATAAATAAGTTGTATAAGTATAATGACTTCAATTAAGAATTGAATTGGAGCCTTACGGCTAAGGTTAGATATTCACAGAAAAGGACTCCATTACTAAAATGTAGATACACTCATTAAGTAAATAAGGAGATATGAATATACTCGTACGAGGTCTTTTTCAGATGTGGAATAAGGGGAAATACACGGAATAGTAATATTTCCCTTGGATATATTTGATTTTAACTTTAACTAAATATTTTTGGCGTAACTGTAAGGATTACTTAATCAAACTAAGAGCGGTTCACATATTTCTAAAAATAATAATGATCGGCAATGTGTTAACATAAATATTTCTACCTCAGTTTTTAATTTGACATAGATTTGAGGGATTAATCATTTTTTCGGTAATCCGAAATAGAGTAGTTTTTTAAAACATTTAAGGAACAATCAATTGTAATTTTTATTTTCGTAAGGCATCCAATATTCCAATTACTAACGAATATTGGCGTTTAGAATACAATTCCAACCTAAGGTAAATTGACTTCCCTGGAAATAATACACATAAAATTTCAGATGTCATTTTAACTTATTTTCGGAAAAGTGAGTTTTGAAAATTTAGTGGGTTTAGTATATTGGATTCATAAATAATGCTGAAACAGTATTTTATGATTAAACATTCTGTTTATGTGTCCAAAATTTGGAGATATATTTTCATTATTTAATTTCTGTGCTTGGTGTTCACTTAGATTTTGCTCAGTAAAAATTATGGAAATTAAAATGTCGCTTATTTTCATTATTTCCTCAAAAGTTTTTCTTGTCTGAACCCTTTGAAACTCTTTCCGGAGATGAATTAATACTTTTCGGTTTGCGCAATATTGTAATCCATTATAGATAAATATAATTTGTCATTGGAACCAGCATTTTTTATTTCCTTCTTCCTCAAATATTTACTTTTCCTGTTGCAATGAATGTTAGAGGAAAAATAATGCAATCTCAAAGTTGAAAACATTACATAGGCATATGTATTTTGTTATCGTCATTTTGCTGGAATATTTAATATTTGAATTCACAAAATCATCTATAAGTTAAGGCCGGATGTTTTATTTAAACTCTCGAAAAACGCTTCAGTTTTGCAGGATTTACCACACTCGATTGCAAAGCGTTCGCGTAAATAAATCTTGAATTATAAACTAAATCTATGAGATCATCGTTGATTTAGAAATGGGAAAATTCTCAGTAAATACAGCCTGTGGTAAAAAACATTTATTCGAAATTGGAAGGATTTCGATATTACGAGATTTTATCCTAAGCAAGTAGAAATTATTTGAATAGGACTACTGGACAATTCAACTAAATTCTTTCTTAAAAGATAATTGCCATTAAAGACAGTATAATCGCCAGCCAAGCGCCCATCCGACAAATGACGGATTTCAAACCATTCGAATGTGTGAGTTCGGATTGAAGCGATTGGGACGGAAGGCGGTGCATAGACATTCACGCTAAACTTTCGTGCTTTTAGGCGCGGAGTTACAGCTGAGTTGGCGCGTACCGTTGCCCTTAAAATTCTCGCCCGGCAAACAAGGGAAAGCAGTTTTGTTGGTCACCCTCCCACCTCCCTCTCTATCTCTCTTCCTCTCCTCCCCTCACTCCGCCATAGGTTTTCCGAGCATTTTTCACACACGGCGAGAAGCGTTAGCAAACGATTCTCCCGGAATCGAATGTTTGCCCGTTCCCTCGATTGTATGCACACGCTTCGGACACTCTCGTCCAATGGAGGGGAGGAGGTGGGAAAGAGAGGAGGAGGAGTAACTTGTGAAAGGGGTGAGTAGGGTATGCTGGGGAAGATGGGCGCCGGCACAACGCCGATCGCGTTTCCATAATAAACAAAATAAGAGAAAAAAGAATCATTCCAGCAGGACAGAAGCAAGCCGTTCGAAAGTCTCTCCCTGCGCTCACAAACGGAGGCGCTTAAGGGCCGTCGCTCTTCTTCCGCCGCGCAGACAGCCACTACGGTTGCGTCAATGATGCAGTAAATTGCAGAAAAAAATCAGGTAGGAAAAAAGTCTGAAAAAAATGTCGAAAACTTGCTCAAGAAGTGGATTAAAAGCGATCAGGGAGTGTGCGATTGGAGAAGAGAGAAAGAGAGAGGAAAAAAAAACGATTGAGGCTCATCTTGGATGCGACGCGTTGAGAGGAACCGGAAATAAAAAGTGAACGAAATCGGGATAGAGGCACATGAAGCAAAGAAACTCGAGTCCTTTGAAAGCAGAAGACTTGGATTAAGAAAGGAGTGGAGTTGGTGTAGGGAGGTAGGGGAAAGGAAGAAGATAGGCGAAGAGTAGTGAGAGAAGGATAGTTCGTTGACTGAGAGTGGGGGAAGAGAGGGAGGAGCAAGTCCGTGTATTTGGCAGAGATTGCGGTGGATTCCCTGTGCAAATGTTTGCCGTAACAGCTGCCGGCGCAAAACAACTGAGACTCGATGAGAACGGGTGGGGGATTGGGCAGGAGGAAAAGAGTGCGCATGGCATCGCTTCCGCTCATTGTTTGGTGCCTGGAAACACATATACACTACATAGACACACACGTACAGGCCGACGTACACACATATGCACCCCTCATCTCCCCCCCACCTAACATCCACCGCACTATCCGACTACCAAATACTTTTCACGGCCAGTAAACACCCTCGCGATTCTTCCTCCACTCCCCTCACCCCGCCAAAATCGATGGGAATGGGAATCTGTGGCGGAAGAGGTTTCAGTTGATATTTGCGGAGACGGGGTGGGAGGGGAAAAAGAGTCGCGGGTGTGTGTTTGGTTGTGGGAGGAGTAGAAGTGAGGTGGGAGGGGTGAGGGAGGTGGAAGTCGACCTAACCACCCGACCATCCCTTGGCTACCCTCCCCATGCCCTATCATCCCATCCCATCCCCTTAGGGATTTCGATCGCTCCTCACTCCGAAACGCAAATAACGACCCGTTCCTTTTTCTCCCGCCGAGAAAAAAGCGAGGACGGGGAGGCAGGCAATCTTTTCGACAATAGCGCTCGAGAGGTGCAATAGCGGGTTATCAAAAGCCATCTAGCGATTCACGGTGCAACAGCGGTGCCATTTCGGTGGAAGGAGCGCCAGAGAGGCGGGAAATTTCGCTCCGGCTTTATTCTCGGTCCGGCATAAACTCTGTAAAATAGCTTTCTTCCGTTCGGTAGCTTCATGAATCAGTTACGCTGCGGCAAAAATTCTATTTGAATTACTTTCCGTGTGAAAATAGTTCCTTGGTCAGCCCATTCATCCGCGAAATAAATCTATATTCATCATCATATAAAATCCTTAAACATTTCATCCCTTAAATATTAGGAAAAAATTAGTGAGTTAAAAGTTTGTCGTATATGTATGGATGTACATATATATACACATATACATGTACACACACATGTATATATACATACATATACACATATATATATATATATATATATATATATATATATATATATATATATATACAAACGCACATACATATCCGATAACTCCAACAACTGTGCTGGCAAGAGCAATGATAAATGCTCCTGGTAAGGTCACCCATGTAAGATAGACCGAAGGATAGAAGCCAGACGAAAAGTAGCCCATGCAGCTTCTCTTTCTTAGTGAGATGGCTGCAAAGGTATCTGACCCCAGTGTGGAGGCAATTTATTGATGAGTCATGTTAAACCTCCTCAATTATCATATACTATTCCCAAGATTTCTATGATGGGCAGTATAGAAAGAATTAGTCCTGGCAACTACGGGACTCGGCTCAATTGAACATGTATCTTGACCGGCTGCGGGAGAGGCGAGGCTTCCGCGTTCGTCATCTCATTATACCATTGCAAGTCAAAACCGACAGCAGAGGCACAGAAGACCGAATTATATAGAAACTATAAAATTGGAATGTTAGAACAATATTGAGAACAGGAGAACTGAGAATATAAAGCGAGAGATGGAAGGAGGAGATATACGAATGTAGAAATTTCAATTCTATGCTAGGTGAGATAGAAGGAAAGCGGGGCTTACTGGAGTGATAGTTTTGGAGGAATATATCTGTATTTGTACAGTTGAGGGGACGAGGGGTCGCCATAATATTGGAAAAAAAGGTAGGAAGAAGCGTGGGTAACATTGTTCAATCGACTAATAGAGTATTAGTAGAAGTAAAAGCTGGCCGAAAAACATGGAAATTGTTCAGACAATATTTCTTCATGCATTCAATGGGAGGAAAAATTCGATAGGGTGTACGATCATTAATTAATCACTAATGTTCCTGGAGGTAAATATTTTGTAGCGTTGAGGGGATTGCAATTTGATGGCAGGCGTAGGACGATTTGGAATAGAGGTAGAGAGCTACCGTTTAGGAACAAGGAATGATCGCAGGGAGAAAGCAATAGAGTTCTGCAGGAGAGCCGGGCTAATCATGTTTGTTTAGCCACCACAAAATGCGTAGATATACTTGAAAAATGCAAGATAAATCAGAAAGGTATTGGTTAGATTATATAAGGGCTAGTCAAAGATTTTGTTTGTTTTTTTTGTTTTGTTTGCACAGTTTCACGGACGTGAATGCGAACTCTATGAAGTTTAGCATCCGATTGAAAAAGATAATTCAGAAGAGGTGGAATATAGAACCATTGACTGGATTGACAAGGAAGGTATACATACACCTTCTTTATCAATCCAGCAGACTGCATAGAATATCATGAGTGAGGGAAAAGAGCCGATTACTATTGAGGATAAATAAGAATATATCCAAAATTAGATATTAAAAATCGTCAAAGAAACCATTGGAGTTCTAAATAGGTAAAAGGACAATAAAACTATGAAGTACGGATGAGATTATTAGAAAGATAGATGACAGAAGATAATGGAAGAATTTAAATACAGAGTTAGGAAAAATGAAGTACAAAGAGTTAAACAATAAATTGAGATGGGCCACAAATAAAGAAAATAAGAATGGTGGAAAGCACAATGCCAGGATATGGAAAGTTTGAAGGGGAAAGGTGAAATTGGTGCGCTATAGAGCGAGGCTAAATCACCATCAGAAAGTAACAATGGAAGACCTGTGTTAGTTTTAGAGATAAGCTGGGTAAGATAATAGTTGAAATAGAAAAGATCCAAGAAAAATGGAAGAATTACATAGAAACACTGAATGGTAAAGAGCCTAAGCAAGCAAGGTTAGATATAGAAAGAGAACATGACGTAGATGAAGATAGCTGACCTCCAAGCTTACTCGATGATGAGGTAGAAATGGTATTATGGGAATTAAAATCATATAAGGTCGTAGGTATAGATAGACAACATTCTGCGAAAATACTTTTTAGATATTTTTAGGAACAGATTGGAGGAAGAGATATCATGGACTAATGCCTAGAATTTACGAGAGAGGAATATGACCAAAAGCCTTTGTCATATCAGTGTTAGTTCCTCTTTCAAAAAAAATAAAGGATGTATCATCTGAGGACTACAGAACAATGAGTTTGATTTCAAAAGCAGTAAAAGTGATCCTCATGATAATCAATAAGAGAATAGAGAGCAGTTCAAATGAATAGTTAGAGGATAAAAAAAATTGTGCTCAGGAAAGAGAAAGGCTTTCCATTGCAGTAATGGAATCTCTAATCGAGAGGTATGTATAATGCAATCATGACGTATTTGTTTGCTTCGTTGATTTCAAAAAAGCGTTTGATAGAGTGCGTTTGTTAAAAAAATTAATAAATTGCTTGAAATAGGATTATATTGGAGAGATAGGAGAATAATCCCAAACCTACACATGTTTCCGATTGCTCAGGTGCGATTGGTGGATGAATAGGCCGGATGGGCAGTGTTAGGAAGTGAAAAAAGGCATGGTGGTCCATCATCACTTATTCACTTTAACGCATATTCTCTTTATATGCATGTGGAAGAAATAATTACAGAGACATGGGAAAAACTGGAGATAAAAATTAAAGTATTCCCTGCCACACACCTTTATCGTGGATTGCGGGATATTTATGTCGACGTTGAAAATGGGTGGAGAATTCATAAAATCAGTTTAGTTTGCTGATGATCATACTTAGTGCATTTGGCAGCCAAGGCATTTCAAGCATTGCAGAGTCTATAGGGAATGCAGTGCGATACGTATTGGATGGGTATTAACGTAAAGAAAACAAAGGTTACACGGTTTTCCAGGAAAAGAATGGCTAAGCCAAACGTTAAAATAGGAGGAAGAGAACTAGAGCAGATGGAATGGATTATGTATCTCCGATATTTATTGGAACAAAATTTCAAAGTAGTAGGGATATAAGGAGAAGATTTGCTTTTGGGAAAGAGGCTTTCACAAGGAGGAGGGAATTGATGGCCGTGATGTAGGCAAAAGCTGTTGAGAAAAAGTTTGATAAACCTTTATACGGATCGTGGTCATGTACGTAGCGGAAATATGGTCATAGAAGCAGGCTGATAGGCGTAGATTGGGGGCTTTTGAAACATGGGTGTGGAGAAAGATAGAGAAGGTGACGTGGGCAGAATGGATGAAAAATAATGATGCACTGGTATGAGGGGAGGAGTGGGGATTGTTGAGAGAAACAATGAGGAGACAGGAAAAATAGATGAAAAGCATATTGATTGGCAGTGGACTGCTGAAGAATATGATAGAGAGAGAATGTTTGGCAAACGAGGAAAGGTTAGGAATAAAATAGGGATGTTGTAGGGAATGAAGGGAGGAATATGGAGATGAAGAGAGACTTTTTTTAGAGCAGGATGTCGGCTTTTCATTTTTTAGGTGAGACAAGAGAAATACTTCGTTGTTGGGTCCATTCAAAACCTACCTAAACCGATGGTTTAACTAAAATAATTATATATATAATTATTACAATCAATCTACCGGTTTAGGTATAATATATAGTATATATACACGTATATATATGTATGTGTGTGTGTTTCATCTACTCTGTTATGATCACAGGCCTCGGCACAAGGTCCCATAAAACTGCTGGAGATTTAAAACACAGGTATTTATTTATTTATTTATTTATTATCGACTTAATTGGGCGAGGTTGAGACTAAATAGTCCCTTCTTCCACCTAACCCTTACATTACATACATTACATTGAAGACAATTACATACAGCCAAGCCCTGGATGGAGAAAAATTCACCCAGACGGGAATCGAACCCGTGACCACTCAGGTATAAACATCTACTTTGTACCATATCGTAATAGTTACTTTCTCAAATAAGCAAACGGTCGAACAGGCAGCATTTATTTACTTAGTTGAAAATTTCAGTTACCTAGCTCAATATTTCATATTGAAAATAAAATTTGAGGTTACTTCATTATTCCAAATAAGTTTCTGCAATCTTACCTGTGGAGTACTTGCGTATTGCGCCAATGACAAAGAGGAAAAAAGAAATTATTCGTAAACAAGCGAAAAGGGTTCGACACAAACTTTTACTTCAAATCTTTAATACTGATTCTTTATTTCGTTAACACGTTCTATTTTGGCCTCGGTAAGATTGGAAATTCAATATTAATTCGAAGCCAGGTTGTAAATAACAAAAATCCTCTTTTATTTCTTTTGCTTTGCTGGCGAAATTTTTATAACATCGAAGACAGTACTTTGCTGAAGTGGTGAGAATGTCGCAATTTTAGATTTACGGCACAATAAACCTTAAAATTCATCGTGTGCTTTTACGATGTATTCCCGATTTACTAATAAAATAATATAAAATGAAAATAGTATAGCACGTTTACAAGCATTTTGCTCCGAACCTACGTTGCTTTTTGCAAGCGTAATGCAACTTTTAATATGACTTGGTCCTAAAGATAAACGCAGCAGCATTAAATTCTAAGGGACCCACCCAGTAGAACGTCCCAATAGTAATTTCGATCACGTCATTGCTTCGTGAGCGATTGCAGTAAAAATTTTCTCTCTAGCAGAGGACTAATTTTATTAATGGATTTTATTTAAATTATAACATATTAAATGAATACAGCTGAATTGAAGTAATGGCCATTTCAGATTCTTTACATACTAAAACCGAAAAATTAGCCTCACACAAAAGGTGTAAAATATTTAATACAGTATAAATTAGCTAAACTATTTTCGGACGACCGATTATGTCCAAAAGGAGACAGTTTAATGAAAAATTGTGTATGTATATCAAATTAGCATAACCATATAGATTAGTAATTGTTCCGAGCCTAATACATATGCGCAATGCATATATTATGCAGCATTTTGAATCTGCAACTTTCAGGATTGCCAGTGATTCCTAAAATAATTTAAACATCTTTGGAAAACAGCACAAGATATAATAAAGTGCTCTTGAAAAAGATATAAAACCTCTTTAATACAACCTCGTTCTCTAAATTCATCTTTTCATTATCTTCTTCAATAATATCATATTCTTCAACAGTACTCAACCAATTCACCCTAAATCCTGCCCCAAATTTTTAGCTAAATGCATGGCTTCCATGACCAGAAAAATCTGGCCGACCGCGGAAATCGGGGGCCTATGACATTGAAAAAAGGCAGAAGAAGCATTCACAATCATTGAGTTCTGTGTTCAAAGTCGCGAGAAAAATGTATGCATGCATTAATGCATAATTTTTCCTGCTAAATATAAATACAAAATGTACGATGTTGACTTTGGTATCGAAGAAAAAATTTTTGGATCACAGTAAATAGGTTTATTAGTAAGTATGCAATAACCCAGGAAAATATCACAGGGAAACGAATACCGTAAAAACCGAGTTAATGAAACCATTGTTTCGTCCTTTTAATGAGATTTGGAGTTAATAACGATGGTTATGAGCATTAAAACTACCGTAAAATAAAATATTACCTGCTTCTTGAATAAATTTAATTATATAATCGCAAATTTACCCGTTTGGTGTCCTAATAATCTGTCTAAAAACGCAGCGGTGGCTTGCAGTGTGGCAAAAATTGATGGCCGTATCACAACGTAGAGCCTCTTTCTCTTAAGTTTAAAAATTAAATTTTCGTGATGGATTTGCTCAATGACGCCATACTTGTACATACACGTAGTTGAACCCATGCGACAAAATGTTACGAGAGAAAATTACTTTTTTCCGTAAAACTTAAACCCTTCGTGTAACACTTAAATAACTTTAAATCATTGGGGTTGAAATATTATTCATAGAGCAAATTTTCCGGAATAGTAATGTTTACGATATTTATAATAACTCCTTAATGCGTTTTAATATATATTTAGCACTTTGAAAAGGCCTTGAAGATATAATTGGACCAGAGTTTAAATTATTCTTAAATTCTTCGTAACGTATAATGCTCAAGAATAGAGCTACAACCTTTATGAAAGGCCAGCAATTTAACGCAACTTTTAACGCCATTCCAGAGAGAAATATGTAAATGTCCATCTAAACAAGGATACTTAAAGTGTTTAAAAATTTGATTTATTTTTTCGTTATATGTCTAAAATCAGAAAAATCTTTGCTGCACTTTGACATGGCGTGGTTTAATACGGCGCGGAAATATAATCATTGAAGCAAGACGTCGGGTGTTTATTTAGGGCTTTTGAACTTTAACTGTAGAGAATGATGAAGAACTTAAAATGAAAAGAAAGTATAATAAACAAGAAAGTGCTAGATATCGTGGACAAGGAGAAGAGATCGTTGGTAAAAATCGAAAGTACGCAGGAAATATGGAAGCAGAGCATTCTGATTGGCAATGGGATGTGGAAGACATTGATTGAGAGGAGAACATCAAGAGGACGAGGTAGGGGTAAGAACAGGATAGAACTAAATGAAGGGAGGAAGGAAGTATGCCAATTAAAGTGGGACTGACAGTGTTGTTGAATCTCAGGTTTTATTTTGTTAGGAGAGGCAAGTAAATGTACATAATACCCCACAAGCTGTCACAAGCACTTCTAGCAGGGGGTGGTAGTTACTAGCCATTTTACATATATGCCATTTCCTTATGCACCTGCCACCTCAAGATCCAACAAAATCCCCATGGAGAGGGGGCGAATATATCGTTTAACAATTGTATTGGCTGTGTTGATTCAAAATCTACCTTAAGCAGTACAATACCAATAATAGAGCCGGGGTCGGATGGTTAAAATAAATATTTTAGGGCTGTATGATTTGATCAGAAGGAAGAACGAGAGTAATAGGAGCGATAGTCATAGAGTAATACTCCTATGGCGCGGAGGGAACCGTACCCAAAAAGAGTGGACACACCACAAATTGTAGAAAAGGTGTATTGAGCATAGAGTAAAAAAATATTATTGGTGGGAATAAAGCTGAATCAATATTTTTGGTCACGCCACCATGGGGGGAAATAATTCGACAGGGTTTATAGCACGACATAACTGTTGGTGGTGGAAAACGTTTGGTAGTGATGGGGGCTAGGAATGCGAGGTAAGAGGAGGGAGAGATGATATGGAGATAAGATACTAGTACTATAGGTAAGAAACAAGAACTGACCACGGGAGAAAGCAATAGCGTTCAGTAGATGACAAGGCGCAATCATAATACACGCTTGGTTTATAAAGTGCCCTTAATGGCAACTGTTCCACGATTCAGAGAGATATCACTTCGACTATAACATGGTAATTCACAAATATGGGAACGACGTTATCAATTTGCACACTTTTTTGGGAGAGGCTGAGAATTCGTATCATTTTAGTACTTAAAAAGTAATATCTTATAATTTTGACAGTACAGGAGAGTCAGTAAATAAAATTGAATGTTGAATGTCTTCAAGGGAGGATATCATAGATGTATCCAGAGGCATTAGAGAAAATTATGAGTGAGGGAAGGGAGACGGATCCAATGGAAGGAGAATGGAAACTTAACAAGCAATAGAATCGAAAGCTGGAAACAAAGCTGCAGGAGCAATAAACAGGAAAGGTTCTAGATAGTCATTTCTGACGCGTTGACTAGTTGATTAGGAAAATACGTAAGAGATTGAAATGGAGAAATGTTGAGAGATTTAAGCATAGGACAGTATGGAAGTGATGACAAACGTAATTTGAAAACAAATAGGCTGGAATAAGATCAATGAAAGACTCAGTGCGAGGATATAGGAAGTTCACAAACGAAGGTGAAATTGGTGCCCTGTAAAAGATGGCTAAAGCACTATCAGTAATACTGTATAGTATCCGCCGTTACTTTGTGGAAACGATTCATAATGAATAAGAATTACTTAATTATTCCACACAATCTTTTATTTTTACGACCGGGTTTCGACGAGAATCGTCATCATCAGGTAATTTTTACAGAAATATACACACATATATATATATACCATTGCAATGCTTGAAAATATGAGGTGAAGGAGTAAGAGACAGAGTTACTCCACCTCATATTTTCAAGCATTGTAATGGTATATATATATATGTGTGTATATTTCTGTAAATTACCTGATGATGACGATTCTCGTCGAAACCCGGTCGTAAAAATAAAAGATTGTGTGGAATAATTAAGTAATTCTTATTCATCACTATCAGTAACTTGGAACACTTTACGTCAAGTTATTATTTAACCGAGGAGATATTCCAGAGGAGTGTGAAGAATACATTAATGATATATATGGCAAGCACAGTAAGCTAGTAAGTTAAGAGATATAAGGAGACTATGAAATAGATAAGGATAGCATAGGCCCTGGTCTAATTGAATGTGAGGTGAAAGGGCATTAGGGGATTAGAAATCAAGGTTGTGGGTTTTGATTAATTCCCCGCGTAACTATGGATAAACTTAGAAAAACGTGGCGAGAGAAGATTTTATATGTTCATTTGTGTAATTTGAGAGAGAGAAATACGGTCGAATAGTTTCGCCAGATAATTGAATTTATCTCAAAAAAAATTGCAGGGAAATATGGGGCTGGTAGAAGAAAAAGATTCATTTCGCATTCATCTAAAGCGATAATTAGGGTTATCAATGAGAGGATTTTAAATTATTACTCAGAAAAGTATAAGTGTGAGTTCAGTAAGAGAGGCGTACGCCATGCCATAGAAGTGACGAGGTATCTAATTGAGAGGAATTATTATTAGGTAATCTACCGGTTAAGGTAGGTTTTTGGATGGACACAACTATCAAATAAACATTTTGTGACTCCCCACCTAGCAAATTAATCTATATCAGGTCCCTCTTCATCTCTGTGTACTTCTTTCCTCCCTTAATCCCATCCAACATCCCTATCCTGTTCCTACCCTTTCCTCGCTTGCCCAACATTCTCCCCTCTATTACCTTCTTCAACATTCCACTACCGCTCAATACGCCTTTCATCCATTTTTCTTGCCTCCATAGGATTTCTCTCAACAAACCCCTCTCCTCACCCACCATCTCCAGTACTTCCTCATTTGTTTCCCTTTCGGTCCATTTCACCTTCTCCATCCTTCTCCACACCCACATTTCAAAAGCCTCCAATCTACGTCTATCCTCCTGCTTCAGTGACCACGTTTCCGCACCATACATAGCTACATAGAATGAAATCGGGATGTGTTTCTTTATTTCGTAAATTTTAAAAATACGTTTGATAAGGAAAATTGGGTTAATTTAATGAGTGAATTGCAGAATATAGGCTTGGACTGGATAGATTGTCCTCGATCAATAAATTTATCATACTGAACAGTTGAAAGGGGTTGTGGGAGAGTCAGAGTGGGCAGTATAAAGAAGAAATAATGCAGGGCAATCCGTTATAGCCTATATTGTTCCATATATATGTGAAGGAAATGGCTAAAAAGGAGTGGGAAGGACTGGAGATTAGAATGAAAGTCGGCCAGAATTTGTTAAATTTAGTTAGGTATGTCGATGATCGAGCTTTAGTTTGCCAATCAGCAAATGGTTAATAAAATGTGTGATAGATATGGATAACAACCAATGCAATAATAACAGAAGGTTGTGAGTTTTTCGGGTTGAAATAAGTCATACATTTTCGTTATAAAATGAGGAAAAATTTAGAACGAGTGAAGATATGTACTTATTGCTCAATTTTTTTGACTAAATTGTCGAAGATAGTATGCACATAAGGCAAACAAACTTTTTCAACATGCATGTAATTGATCGCAGAGACAAGGAGTACAAATGTAATGACATGTATCGTTAAAACTTTTTTATGGAGCATTTTTACCACGCAAAAACATGGGCGTTGAAACAAAATTATGCAAAAAAATTTAAGGCTCTTAAAATTTAGTGTTAAGGATGTAAAAATTGAACAAAGCGGTAAGGATAACTGTTGATAATGTGCTAAGTTTTCCGAAAGAGGAAAGAGGATTTTTGGCAACAACACAAATGAAGCAAAAAAATTTGATGCTCATTATTTTTAATGGCAATGGAGTATTGAAAAATGATAAGAGGACTAGCAAAGTCATATAAAGAGTGAGAAGGAAAGAATAGATTTGATGCATGGAACGAAGGGAAGAAGGAAATATTTAGGTTTGAAAAAGGGTTTGTTTTTTTACTATCAGGTTGTGTTTTGTAAGGATAAAAGAAATCAATCATTGCTCAGCCTTTTTTCATCAAAGGCCAGCCTAAATTAATATAATATTAAGTGTGTTAAAATTTATAATCTGTTATATCAGGCTACATAAAAAATATAAAATTTTTCCAACAAATGAGTTTCCACACTGATGTTTCTCACATATTTTATTCATTTAATGAAAATAGATATTTCTGAAAAAATAATGGCCTTCGGCACAGTTACTTAACTTGAAATTTGATTAATTATTCGGTGATATTACATTATCCTAGCATTCTATTAGTATATAGGCAAGTGGATATATATTTATAAAGAAAAATGTAGACACATATTATGTCTGATATATCCAGTAGAAGCATTGAATTTTCAACGAATCGGTATTACACCACGATTTTAAAATTCTTCAATTCTTTCCTGTAATTTGGAATCTCCGTAATGTAGCATCAAAATAATTGGGGATTCTATATCTTCAAACAATGATAAATGTGAGTCAAAAGCATTTTTCAGAACGGAAATATATTACATTTTGTTCTTTTGGCTTATGTTAAAAAAACAATTTCTTTGGTTAATATAGTTAATCGTAAATAAATGCTGGTTTTTATTTGGAGTTGACTACAGGAATTTAATGAACGTCATTAAATGAGAGAACACATTGAAAGAGCGTTGTTGATCTCAATATAATTAAGTCACCTGATGGGATTTTAAAAGATTTTTCTCTCCCGAAAAAGTTCGCCGAGATTCCTTTGGCAAAAATTTCAATTTTATTTTCTAAATAAAAATGTTTGGAAAGCCCAATAAAATTGTTTGTTCACCAATCGATATTTCGCTACTGTAATATTCACTAATGTAATATCAAGGTTATATTCAAATACTAGAATTATTATTAATAATACTAGCTTTTACAACTTATGTTGACAAATAAATTTCCATCTTCATACGTATTTTATTTCAAATGTGATTAGTAAATTGCCTAGTAAGACGCTTGAAACCTTTCATGCAGGCGCAATACTTCGACTCCATGTCCGTAAAATTAAAGCCTTTTACATTCTTGTGGCAAAATTTCTTAATAATTAGGACTACAGAACTGTGCGCATGGCTTAATTAGAAACCAATCAGTTTTAACACGCCAATCGTATTCGAGGTATCATTGCAGTTATTTCCTCCCCTTCGCAAAGTTACGATTGAGATTCACGCCATTCCGTACGCTAGGTTACTCAAAAGCACGCTCGATAACGCGTGGCTGGCACGCACGGAAGTGGGAACATACGCACGCCTTCGTGTGTGAGCGCGAAGTTCTTTACACAGGTGCGAGAAAACATTTTTACGAGGCGTCGCAGACGCATAAAAAAAACATCGCATCACCCTTTCTTCCCCTAACCCAAAAAGATATCACGCACGCAAAGAGAAAGGGATGGGAGATTCGAATATGACGAGGTGGAAAGGTTGGGGTGGTAGGAAGAGGGGGTAAGGGGAGGAAGGGAAGTGAGGGGGAAAATCCTTTATGTGGGGGGGGGGGATTTTATTTTTTTATTTACTGGCGAACGCCATATACCTCCCCCTCTGAAAATATTCCCGATCCTCTTGCCTCTCGCATCCGGAGGGAATGTGCAGAGGAGAGATATCCGGGGTAGGCGGGGGAAGAGAAGAAAAGGGGGTAAAGGGGGAGGAAAACCGAAGGAGGAATTGGGCGGCGTAGGGGGACGAGTAGGTGGACCCCTCTTAAGGAAAGAACGCCACGCACCCATAAGTACATACTACGTATATATGTATAGGCAGGTAGGTGTGTATGTGTTCACATGTACATACGTGTATGTACTGATTCGTACATAAAATTTCTTTATTTTTTCTTCATCCCCTTCCCACACTACCTCCCCCCCGGAAGAGAGAAAGAGAGTATAGCTTCGTGCGCGTGTGTGGGAATCGAAGAGGGGGAGTTGGGGTTCGTGGATAGGGGGATGAGAGAGAGAGCGTGAGGGGCGTGCCGTAATGCCTTCGAATATGAGCATCCGGGAGAAAACAGTCATCTCTGGAAAACGGCGCATTCCCCGCCCTTTATACGCCACTCCCGCCTCGCTTGTACCCCACGCTCCTACCCCACCACACCTCCTACTCTCCTTCCTATCATCCCCGTTTCTTGCGGGGCTGCCTGCTCTTCCCCCCACACCCAACACTCTCGATACCACGTCGCCTTACCCATTCCCTTGGCTTTTGGAATGGAAAAGCGCTCTTCCACCCCTGCTCGCTTCCGTGCCTACCGACGACTGCGCGATTCCTGCGGAGGAGGGGACACCCCAAGTGTTGTGGGCATGAAAATGCGCGGTGGAGGGGGAGCGAGAATGGATTTTTATTGTTTTGTCGCTATTTTTTTCAGGGTATTTCGTCGGACGAGTTTGAAGCAGGTGTGTAAGGAGTTCTTTTAGGGATGACACTATGCAGACGTCCCGCCATCTCTCTCTTCGAGATGCTGCATTTCGTTTTCTCGGCTCCCCTCTAACTGCTTCTGACGATTGATTATATAACGGCAGGATATAAAGTTTTCAGCGATTATGGTCATATATTTGCAGTGTGTATGAAGTGCAGGTTTGGTCTCTTTGCTTTAAATTTGAAGGCTGTAAGAAGGATTTAGATCGCATTACTCATAATTTCGAAGTTCAATCAATAAATTAGTGCCTAATATTTGTGATATTACTTTTAGTGGCTATTATTTCCAAAATAAAAATTAAATATGTTCTGAATTATTATTAAATGTAGCAAAAACATACAATTCATCATTTTAAAAGGAAGGAAGTGATAGATTAAAAATTCTGTTTTAAACCATGCATAATTTTATACTTTGTAATTTGTCGTAATATTTCTAATCTGTTTCATGTGGCATCCACTTTCCAGTCAACATGGGCCTAGTAGTGTTGGAGGAAAATTCAATCCATTTTTCAGTTTGTATTTCTTAAAATCGTAATATACGCTAAGGACATACCTGTATTCAATAAAAGTGACCTTAGGTCATTGTATTTTGTAACATACATATGTCAGGATCATCTTCCAATAATTAAGTGGGCTTGAATCTGATGGATTAGAATATATTGCTAATATTTCACAAAATAATTTTTTAAGTTTTTCTGATGTGTCAAAAAAATTCATTTACTTAGCTAAAAATTATAGATTGATTTCAAACATAAGTATTAGCCTTTCAATTTTGCAAAATTCAATCAATTTCTTCAAATGCGTAGTAGATTGGTTTATATTTAAATTACAAGTTTATTAAACTGAAAGGATTTAATAGAATAACACACATTTGCAAAAAATTTATTTAAACTGAAAAAATGCCGTTTTAAACGTATACGAAATAAAATATTTACATTATTTAAATGTGTAGATTTGAGATTCTGACATATATAACTATTAAACATTGACCGCCTTTTAAAGTTCTAATAAGAATTAGTAATTTATTAATTTAATATAATATAAAAAAATATTGCAGAATATTATTTATATGAAAGACTCCTCTATATACCAGGGATGTTCAATAAGGAGTGAATTTACATCTACTTGACATAATGTATTGTGCTAAAACTCCATTTTATATTTTTGGTGTGTTCTTTGTGGTCCAATGAACATACAAGTGGGGTATGAGGTTCATTGATTTGAATCTAGCATTTCGTCGGGGACATACGTATGCTCAGATTCCCTTTGACAACGACGGAAGTACGAGTACTATGGGATGCGACATATATGTTTTTGTTTCGCCTGAGCAAATCATCAGGCCTTTGTAATGCTTATTGAATGTCCGCTATTGTTAAAGAACACACAGAAGATGATTTCAAATGTGTAAAGAAAAGGTAAAAACAATTTCATTCGAAGGTTGATCCGGAGACCCGTCCGCTACTCCAACGGAAGTAAATATTATTTCCGCTGTTACCAGTGCTATAAAAAATTACCAAACATCGTTAAAATCACTCTTAAATGTAATGACAATTTCTTTGGTGAAACGGATTTGGTTGTTAAACAGAATTTACACATGAGACATGTTTGTACGAGCTAGGTTTCCTGATACTCGCCAAGAAATCATGAATACGTTTGGTCCACGTATTCACGATTGCGAATTGTTTGTACACTCATTCTTCCTATGGTTTAACATGAACTTCAAGTTACTGTTCGCAATGTTTATTCAAATCCGTGAGGAATGAAATCTGTGGAATGGAAATGAGAGTCAAGCGTAGACGAACTGATCCTTATTCAATTTCTAATAGCTGCCAGTGACGAAATACCAGAGTAAAATCAGTTGAAAACCTGCTACTCATGTATTAGAACAATAAATCATGTGAGTCAAAAATTTTTGATCTCTCCAATTAAATGAAATTCTTAGTTTTAAAATAGTATTATAAAAAGTAGCATTCTAAATATAAGGACTTTTTATGATTCCGTCTGATCAGAAAGGGAAGTGTTTCGATAATTATAATGCATCATATAAAAATAACGCAAGATACTATTTACCTATACTTTTGAAATATCATTGAAGAAAGGTAAAATATCCTTAAGGCCTCAACCGGTAGTATGTAAGTACACCTTCTTTCCGAATTCGGTCATGGTTATTTCAACCTGAAGGCTCCTCAGGACAGGGAGCAAAGTTGTTCGCCACCCATATAAACTATGCCATAATACTGGCGACTAGGAAACTCCAAAAAAAAGAGTGCAAACTTTAAAATATCCATATTTGGTCCATGATTATTCTTTGCGTTTTGAATTTTAATATTTTATGTAATAAAACCTTTTATACCGTTTTTACCAACCTATAAAAATATATCTCAAAAGGTTACTAACTTTAGAAGCCACGAACCTTTCACAGGTTGTAATTCATACGTTGAGATGCCTCACTTGCCTCAATTCAAATGTAAGTATTCTTTTCGGTTTCAGCTATATTCAAGCCAATAGTACTTATTAAAAATATCTAATCCGCGGTATTATCATAAAACAAGTATATTGGTAAAAATTAGTAACCTATGGAGAGAAAGATACGACCGGTATTTTCAAATCCAGTCAACCACTGTGACTCTCAAGCACAATACTCTGCATTGAAAGGGACACCTTCGCATTTTTCAACGCATTTCCTCTCTTGTATTTCTCCACTGACAACAAAGTGCCATTCTGCACCAGATAACTTTCTAATTGTTATTTAAAGAACACCTACTTAATTGATTACCTCTATTCCTGCTAGGATTTGTACACCACGTATTCTGAAAACCTTTATCTAATGAACACTCTTGTTTATATACCAAATATCTCTCCCCGTATCAATCAGAGTTATTGCTGAAAGAACCAAGATGTCCTCATGAAGATTTTCACATTCATGCAAAACGAATGATAGAAGTGAACATATAACTTTGCATATCTTTTAATTGAACGGTTACAATATGCGAAACTAATTTTGTTCAAAAAGGTGGAAAGGCAGTATATAAAATGAGCTAGATTGAAATAAAGCGAAACATGTGGAATAGGCTAATGAAGTAGTATAGGAATTATTTTTTTTATTTGAGACAAAATTTTCAAACCTTTACATTCAGACGCATAAATGTTGTCGTTAACCATGTGCTGAAGACAGTAGCTCTGAAATTTTAAAATTTAAAGATTGAAAATTTGGGAAAATTAATTTAAATTCAAAAGACATGAATAATTTTGAAATTTACCAGTTAATACGAGATTAATTGTTTTAAGAGAAAAAAATAAAATTTAAGTTGTTCAAATATTTGAACACGCTATTCCTTAATCTGATTACATATTTTCCTCTATTCTATCTCATGCATTTCGTGGCACTCGCAAATAGTACACTATAATCACATGTAAGGCCGAACGAAGAGTGACAACGAGCCTTCCAAATCCGGACCTTCACAAAACCGCTGGAAAATCCTCAAGCTGCGATAACAAAAGCATTCCTTTAATCGGATTTGATTTACAATTCCAAAACCCTCTCCACACCCCCAACTCTCTACAGTCATGCACATACATACATTCATTCACTTGCTCGCTCGCTCACCTGGGATTTTATTTCCATTTTCTCCGACGCCCTCTCTCATTTCCATGCATGCATATATACATGCGTACGGCGAATTCTAATCAGCTAGTCAAAGAGAACGAAAGCGAGGAGGAAGGGAATGGATGCAGACGCCTGGCTTGGTAATGAAATTAACTACTACGCCGGGACCTCTGCTTCCTCTACTCTCCAATATCCACGTCGATCTTGCCAACCCCACCCACAATCACTGCTTCTCTGGGCGTTCCTCTCGACTGCCAATAGACTCTCACTTCACTGATCGGAGCCGGATCAATTGGGTACCAGAAACAGTGACTAATGCAGAGATGATAATGGCTGAGGGTATTATAAGATAAATGTATAGATCTTATTTTTTTTCTCTTCTACTCAAACAAGAATATCGGCAAATGAGAAATTCAAAGGATGTCCTAAATTTCTCTATTAATTCTGTGAGTCACAGTAACCACATCATACTACCAGTAACTTTCTACGAAGAATAAGGAGCAATGAGATTATCTATTTCTTCATGAAAGTACTGAAAGTTATACTCGTCGATATAACTTTCGATAGCCAATTATGTAAACTCTAATATTACGCAGGGTATTATTTGTGAGGGAGAAGAAAGTGTTCAGTGCTATTAGCAGAAAGGGAATTTCCCAAAACGGAATTGGCAATGGATACAATGTAATTTCAAAAGAACTCTTATTGCAACAATGTAATTTAGTCAACCCTATCCCTTACGATACGTATTGGACAATAATGTACAAAGTGGTAATTACTGATCTCGAGAAACGCGGCACATCAGCCGCTTTAGTCAGTTTTAGAGACAAAAATGGAACATCAAGCGCATCATTTATCGCCGTGATTATAAGAAAAATAATGGAATGTATATCATCAGATATAAACTAACATATATCACGAATGGTTCAACGAACGTCACATCCTCACCATAGAGGAATTTACTTTGAGGGTTGCCACTCAGCCAATCTCGAAGGTTAAATGGGAGCAAGAAATTTAAAAATTATCTATTTGTGTATTTTCTACGGCTCCCTCCCCAAGCCATTTTCCCACCTTAACGGGATAAAAAGAAATGAAGGGAGGGAGTGGGAAAGCTGGAGAAGTGATGCGGAAAAAGGCAAGGGGATGGAAAAAAAGGTAAGTCAATGTGGAGTTAAAAAGGGGCAAAGCCAGAGAAGGGGTGGAAGGGGTGGAAAGTTGAAAAAGGATGAGAAACCTGTTAAAGTGTAACGAATGGAATTTTTTTAATCCCCATTTTTTTACTCCATAACTTCATTCCGTCCGTATTCAAGCCCCGTCTCCTCCTCTCCCTTCGCTCTCTCGGGCGCACCGTCCCATAGGTATATAATCCCATCCCGCCCCTCACCCGTTGTATTGGGTTACCTTTTTCTCGGACGCGACTATATCCTTTATCCTCCTGGCTATGCACTCTCATTCCCATCCTCCCTCTGAACAATTTAAACTACCCCTTGGAGAGGTGGGAAAGTGGGGAGAGGGTGCGTGCGGGAGACATGGGGCTGGATATTTATACTTAAAACGCATTATTTTTACGATTCTTTCCATATCCTCTCCCCTTATTTTACATTTAACTTAGTTTCACGATACATCTCCTTCTCTCTCACTCCCACGCGAAAAGAAAAGAAGGCATTCCACTAGCAAGGCCTCCGTCGTGATTCTCCTCGGCAAAAAATTCCATTTTGTTGAATAATTCACCGAGTTTGAGGGAGAACCCCTTCTAAAAAGCTCACTTTTTCTATTCACTTCTTTCATATTTATGAGGAAACAGGGTCCCCTCTTCTACCATAAATTTAAAATAAGAGCTGAAGTGAAACATATTGGAATGTTACATTTCGTCTTCAAAACCCATTCTACTTGTAAGTCGTTAGGAATTACACATGCCAATGCACGGTTTTCCAAATAAGTGCACTGAGCTTTCAGTGAATACTGTCAGTGAATATCTACTCGTGTAAGCTCATTCCATTTAGCTGTTTTTTCGCTTACATCATAATACGAAGGATATTTTTAAAATAAGAAAAATATTATATCTTTTTCAAACAGGTCATGAAAAACAGATAGTTTTCCCCTTCGGCCCCTTGTTCATGGATATCTTCTTAAAATTGTACCACTGAGAATTTATGAAATGCTCTTCATGTCCCAGATATTGATCTGCGATCACTGCAATTATGATTAAGTATGTCTTATTGTTCATTACTCCGCATAAGAATAATGATTACAGGACTTAAAGATTCCACAAACACTAATAACTTCTGAATAGGAACACACCCGATACTGTATTATCACCCGGAATATGTAAATGATTAGCTTATTTTAGAGAAGTAATTGTTAATTTTACTCGAAGAAATATGGTGACAACAAAAACTTATAATTCGATTCGTAGCCCCAAATCTTGACAGCAAATAAGGGACCTAAGGTAGCTTAGTGAGTTGAGCATTATGCCCTTTTACGGATGGTCCGAGGTTGAAAACCTAGGAGAAGCCTTTGGACGGTCCCATTTTCAACACAATTCAATAGTTGTAAAAATGTGTACTCTTTTACTATTTCTCTAATATTATTTAACGCTATCGGTTATGTCATCTCTGTGTGCCAACGGCATGGATGTCCGGAAACTTCCGTTTAGTTTTAAATGCCTTTCCTACCCATGTTACGTTTGGATGTTTCAATTCTTTGCTATGTTTTGTAAATAATAAATTTTCAACTTCATAGTAAGCATTTATTAATGCATAATGTTTAAAAATATTTGTTTAATTCTTCAAATTACTCCATAAAATATTTATTATCTGATGTAATGCATAGTCTTTGCCTAAAGGAAACTTTTTACTAGTCATCAATCAAGATTTCAATCATCTATACACGTGAATTCATATTTTAAATATTAGATTCGTAGTATAGGAGGTGCATTTCCAAATTTCCATATAAAAATTAAGAACCCATAGGCTTTGTATTCATGCTTCACAAGAGAAAATACGTATATCCAGATTTAAAATAATGGGAAAGTTCAAAGGTCAAAAACGGCTGCCCGCTGACGCCGGTAGAATTTTAAACGAACACAATGAGTTGAATTATTCAGAGGAAAGTTTTAAAAAATAAATAATATCTGCTGGGTAATATTATAAATAAATCAAATAACGTTATAAATGTATTGATTTTCACTTCATGCGGCGTTTCATTTATTGAAGTTCCTTGTGTACTCACAAGCATTAGTTAGTAAAGGTTGTTGCCAATGTAAGTCATTATTTTAATAGGTGCTGGTTTCTCTCATGAATAGAATAAGGAAAAACTTCGACATATCACGGGGTTCAACTCTTCATCCATCTCCTTAATTTAGAGTTTTTACTAATTAACTGTCAAAGGGAGAATTTTGGGATGCTTATTTTATTCAAATCATGCAAATAATCCGTAAATGCTTATTCATCCATGTAAAAACAAAAAATATATTAATTTATTTTAATTAATGTATTTTAATTTCAACATTTTGACTCTTGTTTATGCTAAAAAAATCGTTTTGTTCAATTACGAATATAGTCATCAAAGATCATTCATTACAGTTCTCAATAAAATCAAAGTTCTATAATTCAATAATATAAACAAAACTAAATAAAAAAATTTTAAAATGCTAATAAAGCTTTTTTAAATATGCACTAAGAACTCCAGAACCAAATGTACTTTATAAACTCGTATTTCTACTGGCCGCTGGACGACAAAGTTAATACATTAATAGAATTAGATCAGCAAATCAAAGGTTTCTTACCCTAATACAATGATCGCAAGGTTACAAGAGATAATCGGTGGAGATTGTAATATCCCATCTATTGATTGGAGCCCAATTACTTTTAAAATGGGGGATCAAGACAGATATCTGCGAGTCACTATTGAATATTTTACGTTGAACTCTTTGCATTAACTCGCCACTCAAAAATAAGGGGCAATAATATTCTCGATTTTTTAGCAACGAATATACCCGAAAAAGTCTTACTATAGAAACTATAGAAGGAATTAATGACCACAGAAAAGTAAATTCTAAGTTTTCGGTACATGGGGTCGGAAATAAGAAGTCTAAAAGGAAAGTTTATTTGTTTCAAGAAGGGGACTATCATGGCCTAAATTGCGTGCTACGGAGTCATTTTAAAAATTAAAAAAAAGATAATAAACAACAAAATACTGAGGATACGTGGAATTACTTCCTTGAGATCACCAACGCGATCCAGATTTAAAAAGTCAACAAATTTCTTTATTCCCAGTAAATGTATAAAATATAACATGGGACCTAGATGATGCAACGCAGATGTTAGAAAAGCATGGCGACGTCAAAGACTGTGTTACGCCAAGATGAAAAATACTAGGGATGATATCTCTAGAGATTAAACGAATGAGATCACTGATGATTACAAGATATCTAGGGCGAATACCATGAAGGAATTTCGGAAAGCCTTAAGTGAATTCAGAAGTAAAAGATTAGCGGAAAATGTGAAAGAGAATCTGAGAGCATTTTTCACTGATGATTACAAGATATCTAGGGCGAATACCATGAAGGAATTTCGGAAAGTCTTAAGTGAATTCAGAAGTAAAATATTAGCAGAAAATGTGAAAGAGAATCTGAGAGAATTTTGGTAGTAAGTTGGAGAGATTCAATAAAATATGTTAACAGTTATTTGGCTTTAAAATGATGAAGGCAGAAATGTAACTAGCAGTTTGGAAAAGGCTAAATTATTAAATTCCTTCTTAAAGCGTCTTCCCCAATGTCTAACAGAATGTATACCATAGTTTATCAAATTGTACCGACCAATCGATGCCCAAAATCGAAATATCATATAATGGGATGGAATGGTTACTGAAAATATTAAGTATAATAAATACTGCGGACCCGATCAAATACGAGCTCGTAAGAATCTAGCTTCGGAAATAGCGCCGTATCTATAAATCATATTTAAGACCTTGCTAGTAGTTCACAAGGTTACCAGGGATTGGAAAACGGTTAACGTAACACCAATACTTAAAAACGGAGGCAAGGAGGAACCGAGCAATTACAGACCTATTTCCGTCACGTTCATTTCGTTGTAGGTCATGGAAGATATCGTCGCTAGTTTGATCGTGATACACTTCGATATTCAGGAGGCATTGATGAAAAAGCAACACGTTCTCCATAAAGGTAGATCCTGCGAGACACAACTTGCGCTGTTTGTGCATTATCCTTTTATTTCGGGAGAGAGCAATGTTCCAGTGGACTTGGTTTTTCTAGATTTTTGGAAAGCCTTCAACAAAAGTACCTCTTAGTAAATTACATGCAAAGCTAGACGCATATGGCATAGATAATAAATTTCTGGGGTTGAATGAATGACTCTTTAAATGGTCGCTTTAGTAGTGATAGACGGAGTTCCCTCAAATACAGTAGAAGTTACCTCAGGTGTTACTCAGTGAAGTGTCATCAAAACCTCTTTTTTTCCTACTATACTTTAACGACCTTGACTCCGTGGTCACCAGTAAGATACGTTTATTTGCTGATGATGCAATGGTTTATTGTGATATCCGTGGTCCTGAGTACACAGCAGCTTTACCAGATGACCTAAATGCTATACAACGCTGGTACGACACTTGTCAATAAGAATTAAACTTAAAAAAATGCGTAGTGATATTTTTTTGGAAAAAGAGCAATCCCCTTTCGAACGCCTACTGCATTGGAAACACCGAAATGGAATGTGAAGATTCAATTAAATACCTAGGCGTTACCCTCACGATCTCCCCTGAGATACGATTACACATACGAGGAATATGTGGACAAGCTAAGAAAAAATTAGGATTTATTAGAAGGGTACTGGGTAAATGTGATGAAAATATCAAAGATAAATGTTATCTGTCATTGGTTAGGCCTCATTTAGAATATGCTCCAAGAATATAGGATCCTCTTGAAGTTGTATTAATTGCCAAATTGGATCGCGTGCAGCTTAGATGAACAAGATTTGTAAAGAGTTGTTATGATAAACCTAGTAGTCTTTCCAAAATATTGGAGGAACTAGGCTGGAAATCATTCCCGAAGTGAAGGTAAAATGACAGAATAAATTTCTTGCATACATTGGAAGGATGTATCTTTAGCAGTGATGTTGAAATGTACTATTATCCCTATCGTACTACGTTAGGAGACATCACGTCAATAAAGTTAGAGAAAGTAACTGTGAAACGAATAGTTTTAAAAGTTCATTTTTTTCACGAAAGATAAGGGATCAGAATAACATTGTCCGACCACGATAGGGCCATATTAGGGTCAAAATTATTCGTGTGTATTGACTTCCTGCCACACACCATGGGAGGGACTTTCAGTGCAATAAAATATCAAAATCAAAATATCAATACACTCGCCAAAGTTTAATGAATGCTACTCGTACAATAAGGCAGAGAGTTTTAAATTTAAAGTTAAATGGATAAAGTTACATTTTGTTTTTTTTAATGTGGAATCGATTCCACAGTTACCTTTAATTAATGCACGGACTGAAAATTTTCCTGTGTAGCTCCGAGTCATCATGCAACCCAATGTATATTAGAGTGATTGTTTAAGAGGATTATAATACATGTACTATTTACCCGCAGGGGCGTGACGTCATTTTTCAAAGGTGTAACCAAATACCCCACCAGTATCCCTTCTGGCGATCGAAGGATTGTAGACACTTGTAATAGCTTAAGAGAGTTTTTACATGAGAATTTTCACTTCACCGTAATTTTGCCGTTCCCCATCACAGTAATTTAGAATCCTTAGCATCTAAAATGATGAAATAAGCTTAATTAAAACTCTGAAGGAATTTCGACGGGAAAATATGTATGTCTCGCGTAGATTTTGTTAAATAATTACGGTTGAAAAATTTCTTACTCTTACTTATTTTCTATTCCTCCGGTCTGCAAAATGAATATTAATAACTATATGTAATTGAGTCAATAATCCTGTTAAATAACTGACGAAGAGTTATCCAAAGAAATAGAAAACTTCGTAGGTTGTATTCTGTGTTAAAAACATTCTTTCGCGCTATACACGGCCAACCAGAGGTTTGTTGTCATAAACAACACTTCGCCAAAATGAATTGAGTCATTCTATCTCCACTACCTACCGCATAACCATGAGAATTTGAATGAAGCATTCCGTAGAGGCATTGGAGTTAAACTATCTTTGTTGAAGGATAAACGATAAATAAATAAATCTTTCTAATATCCATAATCTTTTGATATGAAAGATTCAATGGGTCGTTAAATATGTAGTCTCAATCATAGCATTAAAATGTATGCCGCAAACTAGGAACTAAAATAATGCTTTTCAATATACATGCCGAGGAAAGATTAATGGAGAGCAGGAAGGGGAAGGAAGCACATAATCGTAGTGGGCGGCAAACTAAGTTACGATATTTTGGCTTGCAGATTATCAAGCAACAGTTAGTCAAGTAGCCAAGGAATTTCTGTCACATTTGAATAATTTACAGGATAAATGCAGGAGCTATAGGATTAAAATTAAACAATGGAAAAAAGATGAGCGATCTGTCAGAAGTAAGAAGACTATATTCATCATCAAAATTACTAACCTTATACCTAGGCTTCATTTCTTGGATGTATTGAATGTTTGAGGCAAAAGACTATTCGCACTATTCTACATTAAAATTGAATCTTATCAGGCGTTTTGTAATTTGATTGCATCTTACGGGGCCTTATTATGCTTTAAAATGTGAGATACTATCATTTCATGACGATGTCTTATTAATAATGTAATGCTTCTTTTTAAATGGAGATCTTTGTTACTCTTAATACCGTTCTGACAAATGTTTTAAAATGCTTGCACGATGGACTTGTATTATGTGTGTAATTAATTATCTGATATAATATATATTCTACATACCATTCTTTCTCGACTTAATTAATGAAGCAAAATATATACGTATGAACATTTCATAAATTTGTCTTAGCTGGGGTGGATTCAGAGAAAGATTTCAAGTTCTGACTGAAAATTCTCACTATCCGAATTCTTTAATAGAACATATTCTCTGCAGCACCAACCAGAAGGTTATAGGAAAATACTCCTCTACAAAAATAGTAAATAGACACATAGATTTAAATATATAGCAACATAATTTCCGGCTAATAATATATTTATACCGCCCTTTAAAAATAATCATCTAAAACTGCGAAAGTGCAACTTTGTCCATGTTCCAGTCATAAAAGACTGTAAACATGGCAGCGCAAATGATCCCAAATGCCGGTCGTCTCACCTAACTGCAAATAAAACCAACTAATGCAGTGATATTTATTTCCTATAATTCTAATATGTTTACAGCAGTTATAATTTGTTTCAAAAAAATTGCAAAAAATGGTACCTAGCAAATGCAGCTCATAACTGGCTGTAGAACTCCAAAATATTCGCATTGAGACGGAAAAACAGCTATGAGCTTAAGAAAAAAATGAATAGCTTTAAAATTTGACAGCATAATTTTTCGATTTGAAAAAATCAAACCTCAACCATTTTGTTCGTGCCTACAAAAGAAATTTAAACATGTACAACTTCATCAAAGGCAATAGAAAATGTTGGAAAACATATTCCTCGTATATATATGTATGTATATGTACATAAATATATATATACATGTGAATGGGTACACACATATGTATACACATATATATACACATATATATACACATATATACACACATGAATACATTCATATATATAGATATATTATTCTCACACATAGAAATAGATATATAAGGAAAGGGGATAGGAAAACACATAAAAGACAAACACAGGAAAGGTGGGGAAGGCGGATTTGAGCAGGTCACAAATGTAAAAATATTTCCTTATCCGGGATTTGAACAACGGGCCTTCCACTTGCCGGGCGGATGCTCTACCAACTAAACTAAATATTGACAGATATGAATATATTCATTGGGAACTAGGAAACTGACTAATAGGTACCTAGAGATTTAATAATTGCGCAGGGAAATCATATGTTTGAAGCATCAACTAATTATATGGCTAAGCTTTTCCACTGTTTCTGGAGTCCTTAATCGTGTCTAGTTAGCATTCTAAAGCAAATCCTGTAACATTACCTTCATGATCACCCCTACCAATTCAATCAAAGAGTTATAATAGCATTAGAAATTCCAAGACTTGATTCCTCCGTCTGTAATTTGCTTAGGAACTGGTGCCCAATCCTGTTGCCGTAATTGCTCTAATTGGTTCTCGGATCAAAGGAGGACGACCCGAATGTTAAAGAGTTCGTCTTCGAGACCTTGGCGGCTATAACGATGGGCCTCTGAAAACAATTTAACCTGAACTCCGTTTATCTTGTATATATATATATATATATATATATATATATATATATATATATATAGCTTAGCAACACACAATATACACATAAAAGGAACACTGACACGTTATTTCTTGATATTTCGATAATTTCCCATACAGGACCCTTGTGAGTCGATACACTTGTTCCAGCGGCGTTCCCATTCCTGAAACGCTCCCGCGAAGGCATCATCGGGAACCTCTCGAAGAAACGTCGTCACGGCCTCTTTGACGTCGTCCAAAGTCCCGTATCGCGTTCCTTTCAAACTCCACTTTATCTTCGGGAACAAAAAGAAGTCCGGTGGTGTGTGGATAATTTTTGCAGTGATCCGCAAGTTGTGTCGCGATTTCCAAACGATTGAGTGTTTGATCATCACTGAGCACTTTCGGCACCAACTTTGCACAAATTTTTCGCATCTGTAATTGGTCTCTAATAATCTCGTGCACTATTGTTTTTGGCACATTACACTGCTCTGCTATCATCCGAACACTAAGACGACGATCAGAGTTCAGTACATCGCGAACTTTTTGTACATTTTCGTCGGTGAGTGTCGTTGATGGGCGTCCAGGCCGTGGTACGTCATCGACCTCTTCTCTCACGAACATCTTGTGCTACCGAAAGATCATGTTTCTGGACATGGCTGACTCTTCGTAAGCCAGGTTAATCATACCGACAGTTTCGGTAGACGATTTCCCAAGCTTTACCGCAAATTTGATGGAATAACGCTGCTCCAAAAACTTCGGCATCGCGTTCCGTGAGGTGGGTCGAGATTGGAGGTCGCGTTAACAGAGCTCCTCACTACACCACAGCTCAGAGCCGACTGCCTTTTTCAGCGTCGCTTGCCAACATACCCCCCTTCAATCGCAGCCCGTCAGAGCGGTGCTGGGCGTGCCTGGAGCGGCGGGAAAAAATCAGTACAATTATTTTCCGGTCGAACCATGTATATATATATATAGAACTATATGGGAAAGGAACTGGCCCCCCTACCCTGATGTGTGAATATTCACACGCCGTCGGGCTTGGTACATGGGTGAGCTCTACCATCACCTACTAAACCGACCTTCGGGTTGATTACTCTGTTTATGGTTTATATTTATAGTTTATGGTAAGCCCAACGGCGTGTGAATATTCACACATCAGGGTAGGGGGGCCAGTTCCTTTCCCTGTGCCGGTTATGGCTTCCCAGGAAGATCTGGTACCCGAAAAATCAACAAGCTTGGGCTTGAGCTGCAGGTGCCCAAAGAGCCTTGCCCGGGAATCGAACCCGGGACTCTCCGGTCAGCAGTCCAACGCTCTACCCGCTAGACCACCGCGACCCCATATATATATATATATATATATATATATATATATATATATATATATATATATATATATATATATATAAAATCTGAAGGGACTTTTATGCCGAAAATGTGAATACACGTACTTCCTTAATTCCAATAAATATTAAGTATATTAATGTAAGAGCATTTCTCATCGTTTAAACAGGTGGATGGAGGCTAGATGATGGTGGCAATTTGGTACTATGGCAACGGGTCCTAAATTATTATTCAAGGACAAAATATGATTTAAGTGGTTTTTTGATCCATATTTGACAATCATAAACCATCAATTGTTCCACTTGATTCACAACCATGATACCAGTAGGAAAATAACATGCTAAGGGTATCATATTTCGATCTTATTAAACGGGGTAGCTGACGACTAACATTTTTTCTCTCTTTAGGGTTAGCGTTTGTCTGCTGAAATGTTTGAATAGCTGATTTCAACATTAAATTCCCCATAACGTCTTATAACACGTGGAACATCCATCGCAGAGCCATCAACTAAAATCCATTCCATCAGGAATACCAGCATCATCACAGTATACATATTTAACGAAATTAATCATCCATATCCTTCGATATTAATGTATTGTTTACACGTGAATTAATTTAATGGCAGCTCGTCATAAGCACAGATGATTTAATCCCTTAAATAATTTAACATATAATAACTACAATGAATATTAAAAAATTGTTAAATGGAAATGGCATAAAACCTAGAGAGAAATTAATAATAGTTATATTCATCTTAAAAGTGTTTTCGGGGCTTTATAACATGCTGAGAAATATATAATATTTTATTGTATCGGTGTACAAAATTACTTATTCTATTAGAAATATTTCAAGGAATAAATTTATGTGGAAGAGGATAAATCATAAAAAAATATAAAATTGATAACCTACCAACTTCTATTTTCTCTTCGATTATAATATAACAGGCCTTCCGTGTAAAAGTTTATACACACACACATATATATATATATATATATACATATATATATATATATATAAACACACAAACACTAACACAAAAAACACCACACGCATAGAAACATAAAAGAAGGACACTTACATTGGATATTTACGTTTCGACGGCACGGCCGTCGTCATCAGAATCTGATGACGACGGCCGTGCCGTCGAAACGTAAATATCCAATGTAAGTGTCCTTCTTTTATGTTTCTATGTGTGTGGTGTTTTTTGTGTTAGTGTTTGTGTGTTTGTGCGTCGCCAGAGAGCGTCTTTTCCAAGTTTATACATATATATATATATATATATATATATATATATATATATATATATATATATATATATATATATATATATATATCCTAGAGCTGTGCTGGCGGGAGTAATAATAATTACTCCTGGAAGGGTCACCCATGCCAGATAGGTCGAAGGTTAGGAGCCAGACGAAAGGTAGTCCACGCAGCGTCTGTTCCTCAGTGAGGCGGCTGCAATGGCGTCTGACCCCGGTGGGGCGGCCATTAAGTGATGGTGCCACGTTAAAAACACTATTGAGGAAGGCAACGGGAAACCACCTAAATTATGCTTCCCACGAATGTAAATGATGAGCACTATAGATAATATAAGTCCTTGCAACTACGGGACTCGGCCCAAGAGGCCCTGTGTCGTGCCGGGCAGCGGGAGAGGCAAGGCTTCCGCGGTCGTCATCCCACGAAACCCTTGCAGGGAAGAAATAACTGCAGCAGGACAGAAGACTCAGAAGAAGGCGAAAGTAGTTAGAATAGGAACCTGGAACGTCAGGACAATGTTGAGGAGAGGCAAATTAGAAAATATTAAGCGAGAGATGGAAAGAAGTAACATAGATGTTTTAGGTCTCTGCGAGGTGAGATGGAAGGATAGCGGGGATTACTGGAGTGACAATTATAGAGTGATATACAGCGGCGGGGACGAGAGCCAACGAGGGGTTGCCGTAATTTTAAATAAAGGAGTAAGAAGAAGCGTAGTCTACATAGAGCAAGCAACTGATAGAATTTTACTCGTAGAGATTAAAGAAGACCCGACGAACTTAGTCATTGTTCAGGTATACATGCCACCGAGCAACCACAAGGAGGAAGAAGTCGATAGGATGTACGATGAGTTAGAGGATATCATCGCGAGTGTTCCTGCAGGGAAACATTTGATTGTGATGGGGGATTGGAATGCGACGGTAGGCGAAGGAAGAGGTGGGGGTGAGGTGGGGGACTATGGGTTAGGCACGAGGAATGAACGCGGGGAGAAAGCAATTGAATTCTGCAGGAGACAGGGGTTAGTCATCACCAACACATGGTTTAGAAATCACAAAAGGCGAAGGTATACATGGAAAAAGGTGACTCAGAAAGGTATAAGTTAGATTATATTATGGTTATGCACAGGTTTAGGAACAGTGTGATAAATTCGCACAATTTCCAAGGAGTTGATGCGGACTCTGACCACAATTTAGTTGTTATGAAATGTAATGTTCGTTTCAAGAAGATAGGGCAAAGGCGGCGGGTTAGGAAATGGAATTTAGCAGTATTAAATGAATTAAAGAGGAAGAAGTATCAGCAGGCTGTAGAGAAAATGATGGATGACGGTAAAGAACGGAGTACTATCGAAGAAAAATGGGAATGTATCAGGAAAGGGATATTGGAAGCCGCTAAAGACACCATAGGAACCGTTAACGGGAAAAGAATAAGGAAACCATGGGTCACGGATGAGATGATTGCAAAGATGGATGAGAGAAGAAGATGGAAGAATGTAAACACAGAGTTAGGCAAAATGAAGTACAAAGAGTTGAACAATAAGTTGAGACGGGCCACAAATAAAGCAAAAGAAGAATGGTAGAAAACGCAATGCGAGGATATGGAAAGTTTACAGGAGAAGGGTGAAATTGGTGCTCTATACACCAAGGTTAAGTTATTATCGGGAAGTAAGAAGGCAAGATCTGTGCTAACAGTTGAAGATGAATGGGGTAAGATAATAGTTGAACCAGGAAAAATCCAAGAGAGATGGAAGGAATATATAGAAACACTATATGGTAGAGAACTTAGGCCGACAAGGTTAGGCATAGAAAAGGAACATGACGTAGAAGAAGATAGCTTAGGTCCAGGCATACTCGACGATGAAATAGAAAGGGCATTAAAGGAGATGAAAGCAAATAAGGCTGTGGGGGTGGACAATATTCCTGTAGAAATGTTGAAATGGCTAGTGAAAGGTAGGGAGAAGGCCATATATGGACTGATTCGTAGTAACTATGAGGAAGGAATCTAACCGGAAGATTTTGTGAGTTCGTTGTTAGTCCTATTCCAAAAAAGGCAAAGTCTTCGTCATGTGAGGATTACAGAACAATTAGTTTGATATCCCACGCAGCTAAAGTTGTTCTCAGGATCATCAACAAAAGGATAGAGAGTAAGGCAAATGATTACTTAGGGGATGATAAGTTTTGGTTTAGGAAAGGAAGAGGTACACGTGATGCCATTGCAGTAATGAGATCACTAATCGAGAGGAATATAGAATACAATCAGGACGTTTTTGCCTGTTTTGTAGATTTCGAAAAAGCGTTTGATAGAGTGAATTGGGAAAAATTAATCCGTGTTTTGCAGAAAATAGGAATGGATTGGAGGGACAGGAGACTGATGCCGCATATATATGTATATATATATATATATATATATATATATATATATATATATATATATGCGGGTCGCGGTGGTCTAGTGGGTAGAGCGTTGTACTACTGACCGGAGGGTCCCGGGTTCGATTCCCGGGCAAGGCACTTTGGGCACCTGCAGCTCCACCCAAGCTAGTAGATTTTTCGGGTACCAGATCATCCTGGGAAGCCATAACCGGCACAGGGAAAGAAACTGGCCCCCCTACCCTGATGTGTGCATATTCACACGCCGTCGGGCTTGGTACATGGGTGAGCTCTACCATCACCTACTAAACCGACCTTCGGGTTGATTACTGTGTTTATGGTTTATATATATATGTATATATAAAATATATATAAGAATATATATTTATTTATTTATTTATTTTTTATGTATAAAAAACCACTTGATTATCCACTTCACTCCATATAAAAAATATTTATATACATATGTGAAAGTTACTACATGTGTGTCCTACATGATGAAGAAAGAAAGCATTTAAAGATTTAAAAAGATAATCGACCCATCCTTTATTGCTCCATGACGTTATAAATAAAAGTTTGTAACGTTTTGTTGAATAGAAAGTATCACAAATTATTTTGCCTTGATTGCCTGACTTTATATTTCGTGACACAGGTACACAATCAAAGATCATGAAAATCTGTTTAACTATAGCTATCCACCATAAAGCTCGGATTAGACTGAAAAGCAAGCTGAATAAGTATTTTCTGTGTTATTAATTCCTGTGATATTTTAGATTTTATCATTCAGTTTTCACCATCAGTGGAGAATTTGAAAAAGGCTGCCTCCACTCTTCTCCACTTCCTCAGTCTTAGACCATCCATGATCTTCAATTTCCGCATTTTATTCAGACAGTTTTCCCAAATCGAAAACAACAACTGCTTTATTGTGCAATGCGATTGTTTCTTGAGGATCACAGAATACAGAATCGAATAATTAGCTTAACCTCCTCCAACCCGAGGTACTGAGAAACGCTCAAAACGAGGGAACATTAATTAACGGAAAATGGGCCTAAAGAATTGAAAACCTTACGGAAAAAATAAAACGCAGCGCAAGGGAACACCTCCATTTTCTTTTCTTCTGACGAAATCCCTGGGAATCGACTCGGGGGAGACAATGAGAAAGTGCGACACCAGAACCCTGAGTCTCATTCCTCCGACCGAACCGCCGCCACCGACTTCAGAGGAGATTCAGGAAGAGGTGGCGGAGTGTGCGACTGTGTGCGAGGATTGGGGGTGGATGAGGGAACAAAAGATACGATGAGGGCGGGTTGGGTGGGTGGAAAGAAGAGGAGGAAGACGGAGAGAGAGAGGGAGAGGTCGGGAGAAAGAATCAAGCCAATTACTCAAAAGGAACGAGGAGGAGAAGACGGCGCATAAATTCAAAACTCGCAAAACTCTAAAACATACACCCCGCCCGCTTCCCCCTTCATCCTTCACCCCTTTTGCCACTAATGGCGTTACAGCCTAATTGGACCTAAAGCATTCCAATGGGGATACCCCAGCCCAACATTACCTTTTCCCCGCGAAAACTTCCACCTCACTCCAGGCACGACCCTCCAAACGCCCACCACCCCATTCCTTTCGTGACCCCCCCCCACTCCAAACTCCCGCCTCCTTCCTTCCCACCTACTCCCCTGTCCCCCAAGTTTTACCCTTTTGCGACCAAAGGGGGTGCAGTCCAGGGGCGAGGGGGGTTGGAAGAAGGAAGGCGGCCGATGCTGAGAAGGAAAGCATGAAGATTCCCCAAGAGATAGAAATGGGGAGGGGAAGAGGGGTGTAAGGGAAGAGGATTGGAGGACAGAGAGAGAAGGAGAGCGAGACGTTTATAACAAAGTTCCTGCGACTTTCGATGTCCTCTGGAGTCAGCATTGGACTCCAACAATCCGGCCTCGTTCCCTCCCTCCACCGGACCTCCCACTCGCCAACCAACCAACCAACCACCCCAATGGTCCCTTTGCCGACCTACTCCTCCCTTCCTACCCCACTGTCCCCCGAAACCCACCTTCTCATTCCGCCCCACCACGCCCCCTTTCCTAGTCAATCCCGCCTGCCCTCCTCCCCAAGTAAGGAGCGGCGATCCTTTTGGCACGCACCGACACTGCTGCCAACTAGGACTCGTAAACGGAGATGAATCCCCCTCCCTTCAACCATTTCCCTCTCTCCGACTTCCCCTACCAAGAAAGGACGACAAATATCCGCAGTTTAAAGATTTGGTGAAATCTCCGTAAAAATAACTATAAGCACCTTATACAATCCTTCCGAAAAAAAGACATTAAACGCTCAACGATTTACCGTCAATTTTTAAATTCAAGCTAATTTAAAGTTTCCTATGTCAATAGACGATATTAAATGAATATCAAAGTAGAAATGATATCGAATACACGTATTTCGATCAGTAAGGACAAAGTTGTGTACGTAGAACAATTCATGGGCTATACATTAACTATTTGTATGTATGTCGTCGTTATCAATTATATGGATGATATATTCAACGAATATATCGTATATCTATAAAATATGTTGACAATATAATTAGTACCGATTTTCAAAATCATAATTCAAATTGCGTAATGATAATATCCCATACAATTCAGGAATGAAATCTTCATTGCCATTTCATGAAAATTTGCTTGGCCTCTCTCTCCTTTACATAGTAAATCAAGATTGTCGCCTGATATATTTACGCATTTCGAAACAAAAATCTTAGTCATGTACTTCATGTCATGCACTGTATCTTTTATATCGTTCACACTGCCATATCTAGATGTTCAATATGAACTATTGGCGTTGATATATCGCCGTAATTGGCAACCCTTAGTGCGGTCACGAAGAGTAAATTTATTCCAGTTTCCAAAAGTTCCTTTACGTCTAAAAAGGGAATGTCGATTATTTCTGTTCCATTTTGTATTGCATGAAACATCACATGACTGAAGATATTCATGGTGATATAAGGGAATCAAGTCTGGCTGGTAAAATCAAACATTCAAAATTACCCTATAGAAAAATTTATGAGTTTGTTGAAAGTTCTGAAGAACTTCCTGGAATAAGATGCCATGAAATTGACGATAGGTAGTATCGTCAGATGATATCCACAGCTGATACAGATGCAGTTCGATCCAGATTTTATTTTTTCATCAATTTAAAAAAAATGCTTATAATTAGGGAGCATATTTGGTGAAAACGCATTCATATCATTAATATTTGTTAATTGGTTTTTTGGAGGTCGAAAATTTGTTATTGTTAATCGGATCTCGTAATAAAATTTTATACATTTAACATCATATTCAAGGACTGAGAGCTTTTGGCAAAAGCTATGACAGCTATTAAAACTTGTTGGCAGTACATTCAAAAAAACCTAATTTAACATTAGTTTCAATCGGAGAGGTTTCAATGCTCATAAAAAATTAATATTTATAAACAAAATATGAGTGCTGTTTATGCTTAGTAAATGCAAATAGGTACGTGTTTAATCCCTAGTAATAATATACAGAACTATATATCAGCACTAGGGAATAAAAATAGGCATACTCTAACACAGTAAATATATATTTTTAATTACAGATGAGCCTTGTCGTCGACTTATACCTTATATATGTACCTTGTATTTACCTAATTAAGTCATTCATATAGTTTTTTCCTTACTTATAATTCCAATCATATTATTCTCTTGAGGCAAAGAGAGATTTTTACTCCAGTTTTGGCCATATCAATCATTGAATGCATCTCACTGACTTTTTCTCTGCATTGACAAAACGAAATATTCAAGGAAAAAGTTTTTCTCCCTTCCACTCTAACTAGCTTCTCCGTTTCTGCATTGCTTATACATCACTTTTTTCTTACTTCAGGCTTTCTTCCTCTCTCTCTCTCTCTACTGCTATAATTTCGAAGTCTTCAACTATTTCATTACTCTGTGAACATCAATGACAAGGACAGGTGAATTAAAAACCGTTACAACTCACATCTGGAATTTGGTTATTCTTTGGACGCATTTTTTTAGTGGGGGCAAAAAGACGTCACGTTCCAGTAATCAAGATCGATTCCTGAGAGAGGAGTTAGTTTTTAACGAGGTGTTCAGGTTCCCTTGTGAGAATTTCGCAGAGAACACTTAAAATTCAATGCATCACTCCCTTGAAGGTACGATAAACGGCGTGACCCATTACCGTTACGGGTTGGCAGTAAGGAAACTCTTGACTGGTAATTTCCAGCCTTTCTCCTCACCTAAACTCTTTCCTAATTCGCTTAACGAGAAAGCGACTGTGATGCCAAAATAGAATGCTAACTTCATTAGCATTATTGCAGTGACATCACTGAGTATTAGTTGACTGTGTTTATTATTTGGTCGTGTTACTAAAAATAATATCAACAGAAAATATCTGTCATGAGAACGATTTTTTAATGAACAGATTCACGAGGATCATATTTTCTTACTGAGTTTCATGAACTCGGAGAAAATTTTTTTCACGGCCCGACTGAATTTCTATTTTGCCTAAAATTACTATACCCAGAGAAACTAATTTCAGACACTGACTGTGAAGAAAATGAAACCCCCTTCTCGTTTGGCAATTGCCAACTCTACCAGAACACATATCTTTTACGGCGATAACCATCCTGGATAAATTGTAGAGACACCTCAAGGTGTTCATGCAATGGAATTCTCTATCTCTCGACTGCCTACAAAATAACTCGAAGTTACGAAGGAAAGGTGGCCCACTTTGCACATTACCCCACTTACTTACCATTTAAAACTCTCAGATGGCCTCTTCCCCCTAGCGCAAACGTGCAATAATAAGCACCGCCATCACCGTCTTCTCAAACTTCAAACCCCATTCCCTTGCACCCCCAACCTCTATCTCTTTTGGATAACCCTCCTCAGTCCCCCTCAGCCATGGTTTTCGCTTCCCTCATGGTACCGCTCGACCCCCTTCAATCCCTCCACCCTCCTCCCCCCGCGGCATTTCTCATCGAGAATACGACACCCCTGAGCCTCTTCCAAGTCCTTCGCCAAACTATTCGGATGGACCAACTTTGTGGGGCCCCTCACTTTCTATATCCCCTCCCGTCCAGTTCCTTCTCTTTCTCTCCCGTGGAAATCTCTCTTTCCCTGTCCTCCCCACCCCGTCCAACAACCACTCCTCACTCCTTCGCAAGCCAGGACTCGCTTGACTAAAGCGGAGTGCCGAATGGTCCCAACCCACCCTTTCCAGACCCTCCCCCGTCCACTCCACACACACACACACATGCTCTTTCCCGAAAAGAACAACCTCCTCATCCGTCCTCCGTTCCCTCCCCATAAGCTCATCCCGCTCGTGTAAAATAACCCCCTACGATCCCTTTCCTACAGGACCTTTTCCTCCTTACTTATTCCAGATCAGAATCCCGTACCATGAGAACACCCCCTCGCTACTATCCTCATTCTGATTCGCTGATAAATATATATATATATATACATATCAAATCTATATTTGTTTATTATTTTATATATATGTGTGTATATATATATATATATATATATATAGATTTGATTATTGTTTGAATGGTACCGGTAAGAGATATATGTTCTGGCCTCACTCAACTTTTTCATAAGGCTATATTAACCTACTTTTCATACCAGTTCATACAGTGCAGCATGTTAAATCATTCCCCTCCCTTCACCCTACAACGAGCCTAATATTCTCTTCTCCATTATAACTTTCAATATTCCGTTTCCTCTCGATACTCTGAGGTTACTTTCTTTGAATAACTCCCAAATATCTTTATGCATATACTTCAATTTAGAATAGTATATAAAATAGAAATTATTATTATTTTAACGTTATATTTGTATAACATTATACTATTATATTATTAATTCAAAGAAATCCTTTTTGTTGTACTTCATTTAATACTTGTTCACTCTTATATCTTCAAATCTCAAATCATCACTACTCTATTCTCCTCAATAAATAAACTTTCTATTTATAAATTATTTCTCTCATTTTAAAGTTTGGATTCGTCTTTTCTTCACATTTTTATTTCGGATGTACGCCATGAAATGAAGCATACCTAGACTTATTACTAATTATCATAACTTATAAAATATAAAATTTCGTTTCATCTAAATGTGAAATTTTTCCAACGATATTAAAGAAATGCGCTCGAGTGATTACTGAAGTATTTTATACAAGCCTCATAAGAGAACCCACAACTGATCTTTTAGCCAATGTTTATTTTACTTAACTGTATACAGTTTTCCACTATTTACACAGTTATTTTTAAAATCATTAACTGCTTTTCTCGGGTCGAAATATCGGTTTCATAGACACTTTAGTAAATATTCTTTTGGAATTATTTGTGCTTCACATGAATGGATTTTCAAGCAATTTTATTTTCAGATTACTAAACTCTCCCAGTTTTTCGGCGCTGCTCCTTTATAGCGGAAGTTACCGCTTTTATTCATAGGAAAGTATGAAGCTATTATAAATACAGTTTCAAAGTATGTAAAGTATGAAAACAAGAGCTAAACCATTTCCTTCACGTTACTCAGTCAACAGCCCCTTGGAAAATTTAAATTGTGAGTTATATTTTTCAAAATGAATACATAATTAAATAAATGAAAATGCATAGTCCGATACTTTAAGAAAATGGTTATTAATACAATTGAATATTTTAGGCATATTCTTAAATATATCTGCTTAATTAGCAAAAATATAACAAATACATTTAAACTTATTATAGGACAGTCAGGTTTTTCAAACTTCTACATTAATGTTCTAAATTTAAATCAATTTTATTCATCAACAAAACTGACTTAAAGTTTGGAAAATAAACAATGTTTCAGTCGTTGACTCGAAGGTAGCTCGTATGATGCCATGGCCCTGACTATGTTGCCATATTTAATCAAAAACTGAACACACTATTCCTGCGCTATGTACCATGAAGAACACTAATCAATCTATTACATGAAGAACTTTATATATGAAGAATACTATAAATTATATAGAGGAATATTATATATGAAGAACACTATTGAATCCCAGCCATCCGTATGATGGAATTCTACCGAAATAAGTACGTCTATTATACTTCAGTCTGTAATTCGTGACTATTAATCCCAATTATGGAAAATGTTATATTAGTAAATAGATATACAAAGAATGCTTTATCATTTAGTCAAAGAGGACATTGGACCAAAGCTAATGGACCAATTTATCAAAAAATGATTAAAGTCAGTAAATTCATCCGACACCTTCAAATATAGAGAATACTGTAATAAGCAAACGGTTTAAGATTAAGTAAATATGAAAAATGGATGATTTGAGACTTAATAATGGGTCGTGTTCATGGATCTTTGTTAATGGGTACGATTTATAGTCGAAATAATTGGGTCTTTATATCTCATTTAGTCTTAGAATAGTTGGTAGTTGTTTTATTGATTGAAATTTGGATCTGTACAAGTTTTATTCTGATGTGTCAACAGCTATTATTCTGTTTTTCTTTCGAAGTGTAAAGGTTTTTCTTATCATATCCATTAAAATATCCAAACAAGCTGAAATTTCACGTGCAAAATGATACCAATATATGTACTCCTTATCAATGTATAAATTCAATTTATACTGATTTAAAATTCAATATAAATTGAAGTTACGTAAAATAAGATGCAAAATTCTATTGCATTTCTTTAAAATTGAAAAAGTAATTTTTGTTAACAGGAATAAAGTCTTATCATGCAGTGGAAGTCGCAATTCAACTGGACGTCTTCACTGTTTCCATTCGCTCATTCAAGTTTCCTTCCCCTTTTCCTACGCTCAGATCCTTAGCGTCCCTCCATTCTCAGCCGTCCATCTTCCCTCCTTTCCCCGCGTCTCTTCCTTAATCTCAAGTCCTTTATCCTCTAGTGGACCAGATTCCGTTCCCTCCCCCACTCCTTGACATCGCCACCTCCACCCTCTCAACCCCGACGACTTGCCCAATTTCCACGAAAACCTTCCCCCCTTCCCCAAACTTCCCTTTAAAAAATCAATGAGACCGACCCCATAAAATACAACTAGTTCCTGGAGTGAGTCGGACAAAACGGTTTTTAAAAGACACACCACTGGCGCCCCATTTCCCTTACTCCCTCGTCCCTACCACCTACGAAACTTTTCCTCTTCTCTTTCTGCTTCCCTTTCGAGACTCCCTTTAATTCAATCAATCGGCCAGAGGAAAAAAGGTCTCCCTCCACCCTTTACCCCCCTTTACTTTTCCGGGTCAATATATGTGCGCCGTCTACACCCACCTATCTTCGGTCGTATTTTCAAGTCCGGCCTCTAAAGTTACTTATAAATTTTTTAAGTCCCTTCTGTCTGATTTGTTTCGGGATGAACGCGATGGAATTAGCTGTTCTGTGCGGTAACTTTTGCACTCAAACCTGTCATTTATAGTCAATGACAAATTTTGTGAATTAGATTAAGTGATTAGGAGGAAGAATAAATTAACGGGCAAAATCATTTGAATTTTCTATCCAGAATGCAATGCAAACCGGAAGGTCATAAATTAAGCGTTGAGTGAGAGAAACGGTGCACTTACTCATATGATGCAACTTAAACTTTTTCTTACTATCATCGGGCTGTTACGTGTGTTCTGGCCGTTATTAGTATTTCTATTCAAGAAATACCAAATTATTTGGCAAGCGTCCTATTTTATTCACGAAGTCCGTCAGTGATGATAGTTTATTCCAGAATTTTCTTTGGGGAAATAAATTCTTTCTTTTCGACCAATGCATCAGTCTATATTTTGAAATTGTTTTACTATTTTTCAGGCCTCAAGTGTACAGTTTTCAGTTACAGATCTAACAGTCAGAAGTACTGAATTTTGAAAGTAGACGAGTAACTCCTCGAAGCGAAGTACCAATTTCCTGTTGTAGCGTAAATGCATGTTTCCTTTCAACCATACTTAAGACATTATACGATTATATAACTCGAGGGTACCATTAATAATTTAGTGGTCAGAATTACCCAATGAAATACCATTTATGCAGCATGATTTTAGGTAACCGATTAATTACATCAACTGTAACTGGTCCGACTTAAGACGTAATTCTTTAAATGTTTTAGTCCCTTTTTTTCTATTAGTATATCTGAGATATTGAAAAAAAATTGACTAAAAATTCACCCAAATGAGCATATTGAAACATTTCAAAACCTATACGCAAAAAATTCACATATTATCCAGGCTTTCCACGTTTAGTATCAACACCTTCTCAAAAACAATTTAAGGTAGCGAAAAAATATTTTAATGACTTTCTTGAAGCGACTAAGTCTAAAAGATATGAAAGGATATGTTTATCTACTTGTGGCAGAAATACAAAAAACATTGTTGATAACCGTTATCAAATTTACAGGGTGATATCTCTTCGAAAATAGAAGGAATCAATGAGCAACATTAATCAAAATGTGTTTTCAAGTCATGAATCATCCGAACTTAAATTACAAGGCTGAGAAAATGGCGGATTCATTTTATCAGTTGTACCGAAGCGTGCTTCTGAGGCACAGTATGGTGTTCCGACACGTGATCGAAGCTTTTAAACATCAACTTTATCGAAAAAAAGGATTAATAGTCAAATGGTTAGGTTTTTATCTCGAAAACTCTGTTTCCAACAAAATCACAGTTTCCTTATCCTGCGCAAGCACCCATTCTCGAAGTTTTCCGCCAACAGTGTGGAAGTGACAGAAGTACTGTCATCATTTCGTTGAGATGGATCATAGATGCAACTAATATGTCAACCAAAAATCAGTCTCTATTATGCCATTTTGATCAAATATAATGTTTTAGCATAAAACGAAAGATTATAAATAGATTATTTGGCAGTATTTTACTGGAGTACTTATCCCTGATTTACTTTTAAAAGCAATTTGTTTGAGAGAAGAAAGACTTAAAATCCGACCCCCTGAGACCTATTTCTGTTACTTCAATCGAAATATTCGTGATTTTTAAAAGTATAAAAGATATCAGAGGACGAGCGCACTAAATATCATTTTAATTAATCATTTTTATCATTAGTCAACGTGTAAGATTTCATTTTCGGTCATATTTAGCAAAAGGTTTATAAAGTTTTGACAAATTGAAAAAAAAATATTTTATAATTATGTTCACATTATAATATATTCATAATTAAGTCTTTTAAGAAATTGAGTACATGGTATCCCCCTATTTTACCTGATGTAAAAATATTTTAAATAAAATTTTACACAGATATTTTTAATGACTACACATGCGAGACAATTGAGTTGATTCACAATTTTTTGATTCCACAAAATATTTTATTAAATTTTACTCCTATTAAGAATCAAGTTATTTGTGAAACGAACATTGTTCCTTGATTCAGGGAGGAAGCTCCGCATATACCAGTACATATATTTTGTTTTGAAAGTCAAGTGCCATAACAAATATAACTCGCTTTATCGCAGAGAGATGCTAAATTAAAGGTGAAAATAACGTAATGCGATTCTGCGGTCTGAATGCGATATGAGTTCTTCTGAAATCGCAATTTCAATTAATCAACCCTTTTTCCACAGCCTCAGTCTCAGTGGAAGAAGTTGGGAGATTTCTCATGCCATTTTTCTCCTATATCTGAATTATTAAGTACCATAAAAAAGCAGTATCTCCGAGATTGTAGAAGCCAAATTTTCACCGCCACGTAACTCACACCCCTCATTCTCGTCCAGTATTTTTCTTCTCTCATTTCAACCCCTTTCACAAACTCCGCGGAGAGCACCCCAGAAACTGTCCGTCAGGCTCCTGGCCCCTTTCTCACTCCACGAAACCGAGGAGGTCAACCCCCCCCCCTCTGTCCCCCCTCCGCCACTCCGGACCGCAAGGAAGAAATTCCTCCGGCAACTCCCACTGTAGTCTCAAATGCTGTAAACCCCTTTCGTCTCCCTTTTCCTCTCTCGTCTCCCCTCTTCTCTCTACCACCGCTGCATACACCCCTTTCCCCTCCAGAACACCATCCTAGGGCTAAACCATCGCACACGTCCACACTTTTCAACTTTACCCAAACTGAAAACTCTCCCGCCTTCCAGCACAGGACCCAGTTCTCTCTTTCCCTCCCTTCCATCGGTCCCACCACGTTCGGTATAAATCCTACCCCACCCCCATCACTATACCGACCTTCTTCCGTTCACCTTATCCCCTCCGTCACCCTGCCCCTAGCGAGTCGCCATTCCCTCCCCCAACTTCCCTGCTCGGCATACTACCCCTCCCACGTCCCTAAAAACCAACTTTCTCGTAAACTACCCCAAAACAACGTTCCCCCCCTTATTCCCATCCAACCCCTTCCCTTCGCATTCTTAAACCCTCCGTCCCAACCTAACTCCCTTCCCTTCCTTTCTCCACGAACGAAAATAAAACTTTTCCTGTCCACCAGTTCCCTCCTTCCTCTTCCCTCTATTCTCTCTCCATTCCGACGGATATCCTCCAGCAACACTACGCCAAGCACACAAAACGCCCTCTCGCACACATACACGAACACACACGCGCACACACGAATCAAGTTTCCATGACAACTGAGGCCCTTTTTAAAAACAGGTCTGATTTACTGGGTGGAGCGTGACTGGATTATCTGCTGACAAAGTCGTCGATTGAATTCCTACGAGCTGTCTGTGTAACAACTCACCTCGTAAGCGCTTCGTTGATGGCTCGCAAAAGTAGCAGATCCGCTTGATATAGTTTTCCGTTGGCTCAGAGCTCTGGAGAAGGAAATGGCATAAAAAACGCCGAGGTTTTGGGGTATAAGGCATGCGTTTATATCACGTTCATCCGGAAAAATAATTGTTCAGCATCGGTAGTGAATAAAGAAATGTCACCACGGATTTAAGAATAGATAATGATTTCATCACTTGCGAATGAGAAAAGAAGAAAATGCGGCTCAAATAGTTTTCAAAGAGGTATACTGAATAATGGTATTTCTCGATGTGTATGAAATTTCATGTAACGTGTCAAGCAGGTAATCTGAAAAAAACATTTTCTCATGTTTCCTTCACAAACACTACCGAGGATGTTATGATTCAAAGGTATCACACCCTTGGGGACTATAACTCATCTATACCATTCAATTGTAAGATAAAAACAATACATTGAACATGTTGATCTACTTCAATTCAAATGTGCATTGGCCTTTTGAATGAATGCTTTTAACATCTGGTATTCATCAATTTTTAAACAAAGAATTTGAAAATAATGTGGATATTAGAATAACTATTTCATCAGCAGATACTCTAGGTATGTATTTTAGCTTCTCTTAGAATCAAATTCGCATTTAGGAAATTCCTAACCGTGTTTGTGTCCATACATACAGCTTACCTTACCCTCCTTCTCAGAGATTTTGCAGAGGTAACTTGTACTAAATCGATTGTCTACATCAACAATAACAGCTAGGATGAATATAAAATATTTCTTTCAATATCATGCATAATTTTAATTCAGTTTAATGTACGCTATGAATTTACCCAATTAGTAACATTTTGACAAATCAGGTGCCACTTTCATATCAGTGCAATCTCATTCATAAGCAGTCAAATGAAGAGAGACTAAATGCAAGTACATTTTCAAAGGACCAGTGATCCTTCCGAACTGGAAATCTTAATTGTATCTACAGGTCCTTTTAGTCCTGCTTTCTAACTGATGAACACACTGCATAATAATTCACAATAATTGAAACCTGAACTGATTTAAATTAATAGGGTAAACATTCAGTATAACTTGACAAATATTACGAATTCAAATATCTCTTTCCCGAATTATCGTCGATTCTAAATCTTCCCTCAACTAAGAACAAGGAAAGCTAATCAGGTGTAACGAAGCCTCAATTTAGTTGTAGAGTGAATATAGGCAAATTAAGCTGCTTTTAATAGCGGTTATTAGGGAAGGCGGCTGACAGTTGAGGTCGTTTGAGAAAAGCATCGTATTTTGCGGTTATTCGCTGAATCATACTGCGTTATTATTTTCTACAAACTCTTTGGCGCAGAGAAAAGTGTAACATAGATTTCTTCTACAACATTTAGGATTCAATTTAAAAAGTAGGTCATAGTAAAAAGATGTCGTTTCCTGCACAATTATAAAGTAACGTGATTATTGCAAAGTATATATAAATTCCTGTACATCCAAGGATATGAGATTATGGAAGAAAGAAATAAAAAATTCCATATTTCTTGCATCACTATCTTAAGTTAGGATTATTAAAAGTAACTCATATTTAAAAGAGCTTATGCAGCCAAAATGTTTTTTTATTTATTTGACTCCCCTAGTCATTGCACAAAAATATAAAATGTTCTTATGTAAAAGTAATAAAATAAATTCACAACTTTATCTCAAATACCAATTCTAACTTATCACTGAAGCTGTCAGCCAACTCCCGGATAGATGATCAGAAGTCAGACGAAAGGTGCAATTGGAGAGAATAATTCCTACTTCATTCTTCGCGATTAACATTCCGAAGTTAAATTATTCCTTTCATTACATTCCATTTCGGATCTCTTCTCACTCAAAATTCTCTATCATAAAGGATTTAACCCCACTGTATGTTATTCTATAATAATCACTCCAGTAATCCCCGCTATACTTCAATCTCAGCTGGCATAGAACTAAAATATCTATATTTATCTTTCCATCTGTTGCTTGATAGTCTCTATTTTTCCTGCCCTCAACAATGTCCTAGCTTTTCAACTTCCTATTCTAACTAAATTGGTCATCATCCTCTGCGTCTTCTGCCCTGCTGCTTTCGGCTTTCCCTTGAAACGGTTTCGCGGAATAAGAATCGCGGGTACCTTGCCTCTCTCGCTGTCGGGCACGACACACGGCGGATTGGGCCGAGTCCCGTGGTTGCCAGGACTCATATTATTTTTTTTGTCCATGATTATGCTCTTGGGAATATTAATTTACTAACTTAATTATCTATAAATCATCAAACCAGCATCGGAATCAAATCAACTCTTGATTCACTACAGTAGTTGGAGACCTCAACCGATGAATTATGGAGAAGGTCCCCGTTTCTCAGAGTCATTTACAAATCTTACATTTTTCCAGGACATTTCTGAAAATTAAGGTTGGAGTGAAAGTTGGATTCCCTGGTGTATAGTAATTTTCGCGTGTGAAGGATTCCGCAGGTGATCGAAACGGCGCGATCCGCCGAGGCCACCGACTTGACAAAAGATTCTGTGATACACTCTCTCTCTCGCTGGATTTCGCGCCTCTCGAAATAATTCACCCGGAGAACGAGGAGAGAGGATAACCTTTTCCGTGACGTCACAATGGCACAGCGCATTTCGCGGGGGTGGAGGGTTACGCCGTTATATGCGACCCCCATTCCCTACACATTCTCCACAAGAGAGATGATTCATGATCGTCCCTTTGGGGAGGGAAGGAGGGCAGGAGTGGGTCTTCCCCATCCGCGGATCCCGAGTGAGAAACTCGGTTCGCTTGAGCGACAGAGAGAAAGAGAGAATGAGAGAGGAAAAGAAGAAAGCCGCGCGGCACTGAAGAGACGGAAGAAGGCTACGGGGTGAGAGACGCCGAAAAAAGGGAATAATGTTAAAGGGCCCTTTGAAAGCGATAACAGCGCATAGCCATGAGATGGAGAGATGGGTGGGGAATAACCAGCGGGAGGAGAGGAGGTCGGTTAAATTGCGGCGGAAGCTCAAAACGAGCCTGTTGAGGGAGCGCTTAACAAAAGACGAGCGTTAAGTAGAGATATATGTTACAGGGAAGGGTATAACCTGCGCCATTAAGGCTCGGAGATATACAGTCACGCAAGTTTGTCGTCATGGAGATTCATGAGACTCCTGCTACAACGTGTACTTCTTTTATTTTTGCCAAAATGGCTGCGAATTTGATTCTTCGGGAGGATATTTACGAGAGGATAGGAAATTAATCGCAAGCACAGAATTTGCTTCTGTTGCCATGATTTTTATCCAAAGAAAAGGACTGATGCGACCTCATTAAAATTGCATTAAGCAATATTTCATCGAACGAGCGAACGGGAATTCCAAGAAATGTTTCCATTAAAAGAATTTCAATGACTGCCTAATATTAAGACGGCTCCAAGTAGCATTAACTCGCATAGAATCAATTTCTTTCTTCCTGACACGGTTGTAAGAAGTATGTGGTTATAAAAAGACTAACAGTAATATAAGTAACGTTTAATTTATGAATATCGCCAGTTTAATTACATAAATATAATGTGTTGTAACATAAATCTTTCAGCCTTTGATACTTAATTGGCTATTTGTTATTCTGTGTATGTTCATAAATAAATATCGAATAATAATAAAATATTTTCTTTCTCACGATAAAATGTCTCTCCTATCTAAGGGAAAAGAAAGTATTTTGCTATGATAAAATAGCATGTGAAAATTTCAAATTTTTATAATGTAATACAATATCGAGATAATATCAGTCTTTTTAATAAAAATTATGATTCAGATGATAAACCCCATTAGTTAATCAAGCCAATTTTAGTAACCTGAACAAATAGGTAAACTGAACAAATTTTAAGAATGATCTTGTACTTTCCCGGCGAATAATATTTTCCAAGATTATTCGGGTCTCCCACCGGGTCCACGTTTGTGGGTTTGCCGACGTTTTGATGGCCGAGTCGTCCATCGTCTTCAGGGCAAGACGATGGACGACTCGGCCATCGAAACGTCGGCAAACCTACGAACGTGGACCAGGTGGGAAACCCGAATAATCTTGAAAAAATGTTAAGACTATAGGATGATGACTTTTTATCTACCATATTACAGAAGCTATAACAAGGATGTTACTTTGTAAAATATAAAAAAATAAATTAAAATAATAAGAGTAAAGGATCACGAGATGCCTTTGAGTGCTCAGGAATGATAGGTGAAAATATTATACTTGTGAAAGGGGACGGCTTGTATATTTTGTCTGTTAGGAGATGGCATTGACAGAGTTGAGTGGAGGATGTTTTTGAGGATTACGAGATAAATGTTGGCATACACTGGAAGTAAAGAAGAATACTGAAATATATGTACGCAAAACAAAAAGTGGTGGCAAAAGTAGGAAATGATAAGACAGATGACATACGTAGGTATTGTAAGGGGCGTGAGGCAAGGGTCTGTCACTAACACATATCAATATCTATACTTAATAGCTTACTACATAGAAAAAACCTTTTCAAAAGCCAGAGTTTCTCTGGTGGAAGGGGAGAGAATAATGAATGTGAAATATGCGGATCAATAAGAAGTGTCAGTGGGATCAAACAAGACCTATAGTATACTTGCATGTTGGAGATTACTGTAAAAGTGGAGAAATAATTTGGAATGAACATATATGTAGGAACAAAGTGTACGTAAACAAAGGTATTGAGAGTAAGTAGACATGAAGCAATAATTGGTATAATCATACAGGTAGAAGGTAAAACTGTTGAACACGCAAATTCATTTCTATGTTTTGGAAACTTAGTAACTGGGAATGAGGTGAAGGCTACACTGAGGAAATAATAAAAAGACATCTATAAGTAAGAAATCTTTTAAAAAGGTGGAAGCACTTTGGAAAGAAGTAGAAATCCCAAGGAACTTAGAATATAATTTGATAAATACTTTCTTTTGAATATGGTGTCTTAAGGCAACAAAACATAGGCTGTATGAATTATTACAAGAAAAATGAAATTATTTCAATTTTTTAAAAATATTTTTGTAGAGAAGATTGCTTTAGGTAAGGGGGCAGATAGACTGAGAAAAACGGAAGTAATGGTAGGAATAGGGAAGGTAATAAAACTGCCAAGAGAATTAAAAGAGCATGGCATCTTGGTAGGTTGGTATAATATATTACGCCGGAGAGTCATAGGATGGAAAATTCAAGGAAAGAGATGAACGGAAGAAGAACCATTGGAATGCCTGTTGAGAGAAAAATGGCAGAAGTTACGGGAAAATGAAATTTACTCGGAACTGAGTGTAATGGAGGACATCGAGTTAAAACATTTAGGAATACAGTTCCACTTGAGAGAGAGAGATAAGCAAACTATGCATATAAACTACGTGCTCTCGATATTGACCTATGTGCATCATAAAGAAATAGGACATAAACATTAGTTTAATTAAATAATTAACTTAAACGTTTTTCAAGACCTTAGGATATCAAGGGTTTTATTTCATGACCTCGTTCAGTTGAAATGCAGTTTACAACCAATTCACATTAGTACGACGGTATGAAAAATCTCTAAAATTTCATTTCTCGTACAGTACTGGATATATTTCTTTCCTAGTGAAACTCATTCAAACTTAACGCCTTTGCTGCGGGATTTTTAATTATGTAAGTGATCCTTCAGTTGCTTTTCTCCCTCCGAGCTTTCTGCGAAGTTGCATTTGGAAGAGGTTGGATGCTGCTCTTTGTAATCATCATATTACTGAAAAATCTCTTAAGCACCCAGAAACCGTATTAATAAGGACTGAAAAGTTAACGCGGGTTCTTTACTGCCTCTTATGTTGTTGTTTCGCATTTGAATTGTAAATAATGACAAAAGAAGCATCTTGACGAGAAAATGTAAGTATATGCTTCATACAGTGAGCCGTAGCTTTACTTTACCTTTGGTAAAATATAACTTGAACTTAATCTCTCACAGTATCCCTTTTCCGGCAGATTTCACAATAAGTACTTGAAATTAGGTCAACATATTTTCAGTTGTTCAAGAACAAGGAAAAATGGTTAACTTTAAAAATTAAATAAACTAGGCTGAGTCCATATAATTACCGATAGCTTGAAAGAAACGAGGAAAATAAGTCCAGAATGAAGAATATCAAAGTATTAAATTTGACAAACGGTAGCCGTTCCGCGAAATAAATATTTAGCAAAGACACTCAATGGGTATTTAGGTGAGTACTTAGGAGCAAAATGAAGAATGAATAAATTACAAGGAGCAAGAAGAGAAGAATTTGTAATGGATGTTGATTTCACATATCATTAGGCAATAAAGATAATGTCCGGTAGGCTAAAAAATATGGCAACTTCAACCACATATTTGTAAAAATGAACTATAACTGAGAGGTAGGCTACACACCTTGCTCTCTGCAAATTTGGACATTGGTATTTATTAGATAGAAGCCGAATAACAATTTTATTATGGCTAATTACAAAGTAAAAATATTTTATAGAAAAGGAGATTATAGCATTTTTTTATTTTCATAACTTATAATTTAATTTTCAAGTTCACCATGATAACTTTGGTGTACTCAGAGAACTGAATAAAATGGTTGAAAAATAATTTAGAGAATTACAGATATTCTATCTGCTCCTGATTTATATTAGAAACTATATTTTGACGTCGAACAAAAAATCTGACCGAGTTGTGTAAAATTATAACTATTTCGATTTTTCTAATTTGAGCAATAGCTTTGGAACAAGATGTAAGTTTGGATAACCTGAATAGGTGGCTAAGCATGCCAATACATTATCGCTTTCCTCATGACCTCGTTTTTATTGGTACATCAAATCCCTATTTTTATATGACTGTCTCTCTAATATATTCATCACCTACATTTCTTAAGTACTCCATATTTACCGGAATTAATCAGTATTTACTCTCGCGTTCTTAGGTATCACTTTGGCAAAAATTTGTTGGGACTAAAAGGGCTTGGTTGCAATCCCATTCCTTGCATCATCGATTGGCATTTGGCAAAAAATATCATGCAAAAAGTACATGTATATATACAAGGCCGGTCAAAAAGGAACTGACCTTGGGCAGCGTCACTGTACGATACACAGTGAAAGAAGACAGCTTAACGTGCTAGCTTGAATTTTTCTCCGCCTCCGAATGACTAAATGTTTTTGGGTCGTATTCGCAGGTTGACGACGTATCTCCAAGATAGGACTTTTCTAACACTCCCATCACGAATTCTGAGTTTTTGACCATCGTAAGAGCTCCATAAGCCAACAAATTAATTTGTTTAGCCCATTTCAAAGAAATATAAAAGCAATGAAGACGCATGACAGCACCTTACTCGCCGATTAGCAGACAGCAACATGCTTACTCGATAGAGGAGAAAAAAATCCAAATACGTAAATTTAGCTGTTTCTTTTCCCTGTACACTGTGACGCTGCCCTAGCCTTAATACTACGCGGAAGAAAATTCGAGGTAGGACATTTTTCGACATGCCTCATATTTTACTGAGTTAGTTTTTCTACGGTCATCAGACATGAGCTATCAGAGGAGCAGGAAAAAAGATTATATTCAGCAACAAAATGGAAGTTGTTTGACCCAGTAAAAAGTTACATGATTGTTATGAATTCAATGAATTTGGAAGGTAATGGAGGAATCTATATGAATTACAGGGATTCATGAATTTAACATATCCTGAGATAAAATAGTTTAGCAAATGCAGTGCAATTGAAGGAAATGCAGGAGAAAACACAGAGGCTAAAAATGAATTTCGAGATACCTGTAAGGGAATACATAATTGCAGGAATGTTAGCAAGCTTTTCTCTGGGAAAATAGTTTAGAAAGGCTAATTTTGACTAATCAAAATCACTACAATAGCTGAGGGAATTTATTTGCTGGTCGTAGTTTTGCATCCGTGTGCATTTACAAAGCTTTTTTATAAATAATGACATATTATATTGAGACCATTACTGGTAAAATAAAATTATATCCATTGATTTGAATATATGATATTATAATGGAAAATCTAAATTCAAGGAACAATGAATGAATGAAGATATTATCCGGAAAGCTTTATAGGTCGTTATGAACTAATATTCGTATTTATAATCCATGATGAGACTAAAGCGTTGGAGATAATCATGAAATTACTGAGCAATTAGTGCAGACACAGGATTTGAAATCTTTTTGAACAATTATTAAAATTTGCGTACCCTATGAAGCCTATTAAACACTCGTAAGAGTAGAATCAGTAACAATATATTGCTCTTTTTAGCCAAGATAATCAGATGGCTAGTCTGCGAGAGAAATGTTAGCGAAAATTAAAACAGATTATGGGATACACTGTGACAGCAAATGACAGTCGCAAAAGAGAAGAATTATGCAGACATGAAGTGATTGGCTTAGAGAAGAATAGATCAGAAAATAGATAATCAAACCAATCTTAGTAGTGATGTAGTGTAGAATTGACAATAATCACACTTCACATCGTAGGCAAAGGCATACCTCTGCCGGAAGTTAGGTGTTGAAGAGCACCACTACCCGGAATAGAATCTGTTAACCTTTCATCCAGTGCAATGATATAGATAAATTTAGATTCTTCACAAACGATAGAGGTGAGGAGGTGACAAACATTATAATTTTATCGATCTCCATAAGCTATCGGCAATATTTTTTACATGAAAGTCATTGACGTAAGCAGACGCTCACGGTCACTGAGCTTCGGCTAGCTTTTATCGTTAACTCCGTGTAAAAGAAGGATGCTGGTAGCAGTGTATGATCCCACTCACGCAAGGGACTAGCCCCCGATAACAGACACCTCACCCTGCGACGGCACCACACACACACACACACACACACACACGCACGATGGATGAAACTGGAGATGATGCGAATCGAGGGGGAGGGAAGTTTGCGAGGGGGTCTGGGAGAGGGGAAGAACCTCCTTGCGCCACCCCGGCAACCACGGATGCGAATGTCTATACATATACTCACATAACATATATGTGTGTGCGGGCGAATGTACGCGTCCCCCAGTATGCCTGTATGCAAGTTTACTCGGATACCTACGTAGGTACGATTCAGGCATTAGTAGTAGTAGTAGTAGGCAGGTCTAAAGGCATGCGGAGGGTGTGTGTGTTGAAGGGGGTAACATAAACCGCATGTCGGGTAATCAGTTTTCTCAAGCAAAGGCATGCACACTCGACACTCTCCCCCATCCTTGTCCCTACCTCCTCCTTCCCTCGCGAGCGCACCGTATCCTAACCCGTGCCCTCTCACAGCGAGTGGGGGGAGAGGGAGCCGGTTGGTTAAAGGGGTGGGGACTTCGAAAAGGGTGGGAGGGACGCCTTAGTGAAGACCCAAGGAGCACGGAGCACACACTGGCAAGGCGCTTGCAAACACATCCTACTATCCAAGTGGGGTTACGTCGTTGAGGAAATGGTGCCGACGAGACAGAAGGAGAGAGAGGGATGTTTTCCATTTGACGTCCAACGAATGCAACTTTTGTGCCTGACTACTCGTATATCCACACCCTTCACCATTATCTCACTCTAAGGCAGAGCTTCCAGGTAGATACTTCACGAATAATCTCCAGCATGTTTTCTTCATTCCAGGTCATTTTCGAGAAAATATAAAATACCATAAAATTTATCTAAAAGAGATCATTATTTAGAGCAGGTTCAAAGACCCCAAATTACTTTGTCTAACGGCAGAATTGATTTCGTGCACATATAAGTATTATTTTTTATGAAAATGAGAATAGACTTACAGAGAATAATGAAAAGATGGCAAAATCATAAAGCATTTTATAAAGGCGAGGGTAAGGTAAATACAGAGCATGGGACACTGAAGCAAAACATAACGAAAACATTTATTTCGATTCTTGATCAGATGAGTGACTTATTTGGAAAAAAAGGAACTAGAAGCCATTTAGGATGTTTTGTTCAGACCGTGCCATCGCTATCGCCATGCTGATAACCAAAAGATCACCACGGTTCTCAAAACTCCGCGCTCTTTGACAAACCTCAACAAGATTATTAGCATTACCGTGGATCGTACACAGAGGAAACATTCCTCGTTCTACCGAGAGGAAAATCACGTTAGAGATATAAAAAGTGATAACGCGCGAAATAGGTTCTCTCTGGCTCAACTCTTAAAACTATCCCGTATTTTTATCACCAGTTTCTAGCTCTCCTAGAGTGTATTTATAGGTGACAAGGTCAATACAGGGCACTTAGCATGTATACGACAATATGGATTTTATTGAAAACGCGTTTGAAAAATATGCGCTCCGTGCACTCAGCATCCTAAAACATAGCTAACGAGTACTACGAGGGTGTTCTGAAATGTTCTCGGCCTCATGATGAAAATGATAATATCTTCAAAAAGTTTTGTTTTCAATATAATCGCCTTTTATATTTATAAATGTCATCCAGTGGTCTCGTCTAAAGCCGCAATAGTCCATTGATTCGACGAAAAACTCTGATCAGCGAGGAAACTGTTGAATTTTCGGAACAAGTGGAAGTCCGAGGGTGTCTGATCCGGGAAATAAGAGAATTTTCCAGTCGCCAAGACACTTTTGTGGGCAGGTGCATTGTCCTGATGTAAAAGGGTTTTCGCGTCAGCCAACCGACCGGACCTCATTTCAGGAACTTTTGCGGTCAGTTTCCTTAGAAGGTTGGAATAGTACACCCCCGTTATTTTTTTACCTTATATAAGATGGTTAATTAGCAAAAATCCTTTCGAAAATCAATGCAAAGACCTATCCCGCCGAAGCACCGTATTTGCGTTCTTCGGATTTGAAGAACCGGCCCCTAACCACTGTATGGATTGTTGTTTCTATTCTGGTCTGAAATGGAGCATTTAAGTTGAACTCATTGTCACAAGTCGGTGTAGAAAATCACTAGTTTTTTCGTAAAGTGCGCCAAGCAAACTGTTTGGAAAGTGTCATCCGAAGGAGCTTTTTATCTATTAGTAGAAGAACGCGCGGTACCAATTGAGCGCAATGTTTTGTCATGTGCTATTCCTTGTGCAAAATGTACACATTATACGCAATTTCACGCACCTACGCCAATCTTCTTGATCCATATCATGAAATGTTTTGATGATTCCCGGCGTGGTTGCACTTTTCGGACCTCCATCACATGGAATACCTTGGAGCTTCCACGTCCACGTTCAAACTCGGCCGCCCATTTCTTTGCGGCGGAAATTAAGGGAAAAGAGTATTCGTACAAATTGAAAATCCTCGAATGAATTTTGGTAGTTATTAAACCTCCTTTTACAAAGAATTTTATCACTATCAGTTACGCAATTTTTTCCAATTCTAACAACACAAGCACCGTGACTAAATCAAAGAACTGCATACAGGGATCTGCTGGATAGAATAGTTAGCAATTCCAAATGGTGTCAACTCACAGGTGTACCAACATGAGAGAAAAATGAGCGAGTTCGAGAACGTTTCAGGCGTGGAAAATTGACTTGATATGTTAAAACTACTTGAAGTTTATATCATCAGCCAGAGAAATGTTTTAACGGCTCCAAAAACATATTACTTCAAACATTTGAAGAGTCATTTAAGGTAACATATCCTGCACGAGTGTTTACGGATGATTGTAAGGATTTATTATTAAAAACTCCGTCTCAACTGACAGCCAGATCTTTCAACGACAAAAACAAAAGCTTGAATAAATCATAATGATGCCGCAGTGAAAAGATAGAAAATCTTATAAAACGGCCTAGAAATTGCGTAGAGAATTGGTATACCTCTCTAATAAATGCGTAACTGAGCTAAAGCACTCCTTTTATAATAAAAATCTGTAGAGGTCTATTTTCCCTTGACATGTATATAATAATTACCATTGTTATAAAAATGCTATTAGTTATTCATATTATAATCAATTATTTTCAAAGGCAAGGGAAAAAGGTGTACCTTTATACGACGTAGTATCTTTATCGTAGGTTTTGTATTAGACCACTTTGAAGTTCTATTGTGCTATCAGTTTCTGTGTGAGGTGCTATTATTTTCTCTCAAACTTTCAAGCGTAAACTCATGTTTATGTGGTCAAAACAATGTTAAGTGAAAGAAGTGTGGGTGCGGAATAAACTATGCAGAAACTAAACTAATGAAGCGTCAGACAATATACAGAAGAAATTGGAATTTGGAGGATTCATTTACTCACTGTAAACCAATGAATTGGATATGTGAGAAATACGAATAGCTAAGAAGAAAAAGCAGCTGCTTATTCAGGTGAAAGACACATAGTACAAGAAAGTTGTCTCTGACTTCTGATATAGTCTTTCAGAGAGATGAAAAAGTTTTTATTCGAACATTTATAAATTTAATATTAGAGAATATAGTTGAAATTTACTTGGCAGAGATGAAAACCAAAAAGGAAAAAGGATAAACCGTTTATTAGGGAAAGAGGGACATTTTCATGCGCAATATTATAGAACGAAGAAATATTAAGGAATAATGAATGTCTAAGGGCATGGCAGTCATTGGAAAAACGGAGAGGAAGGAGAAAGGGAGCAGGATAATATGAATGGGAGAGAAAGTTTTGAGCGAGTAAGAGTTTAACATATACGTACGTACATTAAATGAAGAACACAATATATACATCCATTCTTATTTATTCTGATACAATTAGTTTCAATGCTTAGGCGTCATCATCAGGTGGACCTGATGATGATGTCTAAGCATTGAAACTAATTGGACGAGGATAAAGAACAGTGTAAATATCCATTGTGTGCTTCATTTAATGAACTTGAACTTCCACAAAGTTGAGCCTGAAACAATAGAAAGCATACGTACGTACCTCCACAGAGTCACCTTTCGTGGTGATACCTATCAATAAAAAGTATTTGTTAGCCAGGAAACTGAAATTCCTTCTCATTAAAATGAGGAAATGGAATTTCCTTCACTTTTAATAATTATTCAATATTGCCGTTTTCTTACATTCTTATTCCGTCTTTGTAAAATTCATCCATTGTTTCAATCAAAGCCTAAAAGACTACAAAATTCCACCCCCCTGATGGATGTTTTCAACCATAACCCACCATGACCTTCTCGAGATGAAAAGTGAAAGAATTTAATAACGCAGGAAAAAAGCCGAAAGGACGTTATAAAGAAATCTATGATAATGAGCCAGGATTTTAAAAAATATTTCAAATAGACAAATTCTCCACCTGCTAAAAACTAATAAATGAATGAAGGTCTGAATCGGGACCTGATGAATCATGAGCACCTGATGATATTTCATTGCAACGAGGCCATGGTCGTGAAAAATAAAAAGTCCAGTGGAAATTGAAAAGTTAGTCTTCATTCAATTGTTATGAAAGTCTTACACCAAGTAACGCCTGAGACGTCTGCACAATACTGGTGCTAATGATGATTAAAATAATAAATAAACCAATGGAATATTCTTCTCTATAGTTTCAGCCTCAACTTTGTGGAAGTTCATTTTAATAAATGAAAGTAGAAAAACTTTGTTACAATCCACCACTTTATTTTCGATACTACTAATTTCGACGCTACGGCGTCGGCGTCATCCTCAGGTCATCCTCAGGTACTGTACCTGAGGATGACGCCGTAGCGTCGAAACTAGTAGTATCGAAATTAAAGTGGTGGATTGTAACAAAGTTTTTCTACTTTCATTTATTTATCAGTGGAATATTGTTCACTTAATTTTATTGTAATCACAGACGACCAACCGTATCATATTAGAAGTAACTCATAGTGTGGATAATAACACAGGCCAACAGTGGTTTTGCTGCCGGTGCTTTTAATGATGATTTAAAGAACAATTGGGGTGCTGAATCCAATTATGACACTAGTTTTTTCTTATCAGCTATAGTTTTCAAGATATAGATATGTTGTTACTTACGTAAAAAATCTTCTACATGATGATATGGGAATATTATATTAATAATAAAACCCACTAAATATAAAGACTTGATTTATTTCTAGGGCTTTTAAATCACCCACAAACACAACAGAATTTTACAATACAATTGAACACAAATACTAAAATTGTTTACTGTAATAAAACAAATTGAAAAGAAAAAAATACATAAAAACATCACTCAACACATCGGAAGCTTCTTTTGCGCGATTTTCTTGAGTGCACTTTGTTCAAACAGTCTCGTTTTAAGCACCAGCAGTAATCTGCCATCATATGGTTATCCCATCTTGGTAGCGAGCTTCCATTGTTTTTATATCCTGGTGAAATCTTTCACCTTGTTCTTCACTTGTGTCTCCTAAATTTCCTAGAAAATTGTCTAAGTGGCTGTGTAGGTAGTGAACTTTTGTGCTCATATTACATCCAAGTGATTTGAAGTTACTGAGCATAATGTTTACCAGCTCAATATAATTTTCACTTTTGTGATTTCCTAGAAAATGTTTTATGACCTCAACAAATGACGTTCAACTAATTTTTTCAATCTCATTCATTGACTCGACAAAAGCAGCGTCCTTTGTGAGTTGTCTGATTTGTGGCCCCTCAAAAATACCAGCTTTAAGTTTTTCAATACTTATATGGGGCATCTTTAGTCTTAAGTAGCCGAAGCATGATCCATCCTTGACAAGAGCCTTTACAAATTGCTTCATTAGGCCTAGTTTAATATGTAGAGGCGGTAAGATGATTTTCTCTCTTTCAACTACAGATTCAGCAATGATGTTTTCTTTCCCAACAACCAAGTTTTCTCTCTTAGGCCACTCCTTCTTAATCCAGTGGTTTTGTCTGTCCCTGCTATCCCAGAGGCACAAGAAAAAAGGATATTTTGTGTAGCCACTTTGCTGCCCAAGAAGAAAGTTCACCATTTTTAAATCTACACAAATCACCCAGCGATGTTCCTGGTATTTTATCTTCTGTAAGACCAATGCTATTGTATCGTATTCTTCTTTCATTTTAGTTGAATGAGCGATTGGTATTGCGCCAAACCTGTTACCATTGTGAAGAAGTACACATTTTAAACTACGCTTGGAGCTATCAATAAACAAACGCCAATCACTAGCATCATATTGTGATGGTAGTCCCATTATTTCCAAAAGACCCTTAACGTCTAAACAAAATGTAACATTGTCTTCCTGAGTAAAGAAGGGTAGCATATCCTTTTCCCTTGTGCGATAAGAACTTATTTTCGTACCGGGTTGCAGTAAATTCTTTTCATGCAGTCTTGATGCTAGTAGTTCGGATGCTTCCTTCGATAAGTTCAGTTCTCTAGCAAGATCGCTTAGTTCATCTTGATTAAATAGTTGAGGAATTGTTGATACCCCCTCGTAGTCACTGCCACTATCGTCAATAGAATGAGAAATGTTTTCAAATAACTCAAATTCTTCCTTAGATATATCTGGTAACGTCTGAAATATTGGGATCGGTATTTCTTCTAAATGGGGTACCGGGCGTCTAGCTGAAGGCAAATCTGGATATGTCCACTTGTGGCGATTTTTTCGATTAATTCCCGAAACATTTACTATGCAAAAATAACAGTCGTCAATATGGTTCACAGGTTCTCTTCACACCATTGGCACACCAAATTTTAGACTTTTCCTTTGTCCTGTTGTCCATTGCTGCAGATGTTCAGGACATGTTTTACACACAAAATGCGGTGCCCATGTTTTATCTTGGTCACCAAGCTTAACACCAAAATATCCCAAGTATGCACGTTTCACAAAGTCTGTAATATTTTTCCTATTTTCTTTTACCATATATTCCCATGTATACTTATAGATTTATTTAACTTTGAAAATTATTTTCCGGAATATATCAAATATTAAAACAACTAATCGTAAGATGTGCCATATCTAAAAAAGTAGAGCTGTTAAATAAAAACGGATTTCATATTTGGATTCAGCTCTACAAATATAGTTAAAACCATCACAAAAATTCCCGGCACCAAAAAAAAATTTTTTTGTAGGCCTGTGTAATATATAAACATGGAAGTTGAAATACTGTGTTAACTTTCGTAATTTCGTTCGTCGGGTGCAACTCATTTTTGAGTGGTCATTGTGAAAGTGGTACGTATATGTGATTACCTTTTGGTACTTGATAAAAGCTGTCGTTCAGTAGAGAAAGTAAGAAATGAGGGATACTCTTATCCCATACAGGGTGTAGTGAGAAGAAAAGGGAATCAAAATGCATGTTTTAATGCATTTGCGAAAATCGCTTCTCAGACAAGACGAGCCCTTTAAAATGCAAGCTAGTGGTTGGATGGCGGAGACGAGCGTTTGGGGGAGAGGTTTATTTGGAGAAAGGCAAAGGAACGCTAGCACGCTGAGACGGGATTGGAACGCCAAGCGACGTGAAGAGCAGATAAAGGGGACTTGTTAGTTCGACGACCCACGGCCAAAACGAGCGACGCACTCCTCGGGAGAGTTGAAAGACGGCGTCCATTAATAGAACAATTCCATTTGAGATATAGGGGTTGCCAGTCGCTAGGAGTTGGAGAGGACTGAGGAATTCAGAATACAGTCCCTGTCCCGTCACTGCTTCTCACATGACACATGAAATACTAAAAACAACATGTGTCGCATCATGTATGTTAGAATGTTTTAGCATACATATAAACTTTCTTTCAGGTGAAATGGACCGAAAGGAAAACAAATGAGGAAGTACTGGAGATGGTGGGTGAGGAGAGGGGTTTGTTGAGATAAATCCTATGGAGTCAGGAAAAATGGATGAAAGGCGTATTGGGCGGTAGCGGAATGTTGAAAAAAGTAATAGATGGGAGAATATTGGGCAAGCGAGGAAAGGGCAGGAACAGGATAGGGATGTTGGACGGGATGAAGGGAGGAAAGAAGTACACAGAGATGAAGAGGGACCTGATGTAGATTAGGTTGCTGGATTTGGTTTTGTTTGGAGTTAAAAAATGTTTATTTGACAGTTGTGTCCATCCAAAAACCTACCTTAACCGGTAGATTACCTTATAATAATACACTTTCTCAATTTGACTCGTCCATCAAAAATATTGGTGAGGCAATCAATTTCTCCCAATATTTATGGATCACAGTCTTCATAATTCTTAAATGCAAGAAAACTTTTGGGAGCACGGTAAATGGAAATATCCGCCGACGAAATATCCGTTGAACGGAAATTTTGAGCCATGAAATGAAAATTACGCACAACAGTTGTAGTATCGAAAAATATTGGCAACAATAATCTCCTGCAAAAATATTTTTTCCCTGATGTAAATGGAGCTCTTCAGCGTCCCGTGCTTTACGAATGAGGTTTTGATGGGAAACCCTCTTTAATTTATTCCCTGCCATATGAATATGCCAAATATTATTTTCAGTAAATTTGTTCGTCATGCGCCAGTTCAAAGGCGGAAAAGGATTCCGGCATTTCATATTGGAAAGGGGAAGAGTTTGAATACTTTCAATTTGTTAAAATACAATGAACATGACCTGCCTGTAATTCTTTCAAGTAAAAAAAAATGGTTTTCATAAGTCTTTTTGATTTAGGGAGCAGCAAGTTAGGATTCTCATTCCCCAGAGAATTTCAAACTAATGGATGAAAATAAATTCAAATATCACAAAGGCAAAGAGATGTCAATAAATATACGAACAATTATAATATTTAAACTTGGGGGCATAAAGTAGTGTAGTTGGAGTATTTCAAGTTCCTTAGAATATTTGGAAGAACATTTTTAATACGAAAGATTCAAGAGGGAAAAATAAATTAGGCAAAAATGATTTCCAAAAAAGAGACTGTTGATGCCACGGAATATGAGGGAGGAGGTATAAAAAACCTTAGTTTAAGAATTGAAATTAAGAGAAGTATTCTATGGTTTGGAAACATAGTCATAAGGATAAATAGATAGATATCACACAGATGAATATGCATATATTAAAAACTTGTGAGATTCGATTTTGGTGAAAAATGGAAAAATGATAATATAGGGAATGGAAATAAACGTGAAAGAAAAAAGGAAGACATATTATGGAAAGAGGAATAAATGTCGGTAGAAAATCAAAGGAGACAAGAAAAGTAGTTTCAGGGAATTTTTGCTGTTAATGAAAAATCAAACATTGTGATATATTGGAGAATTTTGGACAAGCAAGGAAGAAAGAGAAATAAAATAGCCATGTCGGACGAAATAAAGCTAGAAATAAATTATAAAGGGATTAAGAAAGGTTAATTTTAACGCTGGTTCATTCGAGTTAGATGGAGCTTATAAATATAGCAGCGTTTAGCCTATGGGTCCATTCATAATCTACTTTAATCGGTAGACTAGCATTAATAATAATTAAAACTAATGTCAGAATATAAATGGCGATCATAATATTAATTTTCTGTGGATTCCGGATTAATTCTTCTTTGAATCGTCACTAGTCTAATGATATTGTAGCGTTAATATGTGCAAAGATTGTTTTATTCACATCACTCAAGACATATTAAATTCATTACAATGCAACAATTTCAGAGTGTAAAAATCATTCGCCTTGATCGGGATAACTTTTTAATAATATTTTCATAATACATTCATACCATAAACTTGTTGCTCAAACATTCATGATTCTATTTTTTGGACAGTTAATCGTATTTTTTACCATTTTCCCAGAATATATGCTTGGGATGACTCTTGTGCCTATTTTTTTTACTTTTGAAACTGCATTAGAAGTCACATTCTCTCTCTTTCTATTAAAAATTGGAAAAAGTTACTTATAGAATGGGTAGGACTCTCCTGAAAATTATATCAAAACTTGTCAGTTTAAAAAATAAATTGTAATTAAGAAATTAGAATTTTTGTAAACTGTTAATTTTTACAAAAGATGCACCTAGAAATTATGAACTGATCTAGAAAAAGTATTTTCCCCAAATGAAAGCTTTCTTTTGGGCAGAAATAATCTTCCCAACAAAGAGAAGGAAATAAATACGATCCTGATGGCTGTCGGTGCCACCTTCCACTCCCAACTCTAATTCAACCACTTATTTCGTGAAAAAAATATATCTTCCTTCACTTCATAGCATTATTTCATGTATCACCCTACCTTACATTTGTTCGTACGAATTCAGAGAAGAAAATTTTAACTTGGAAATTCTCCTACCGATTTTTTCCATCATCACCCAAGTTTTGAAAGAGAATGTCATCTTTAAAAGAACACTGAATCTAAGTGAGAACCTAGGTTGTACATAAATATTTTAATGTTGAATGATCAAACTATTATTTTTTATTCTAAAATAGATTGAATCCATATATATACGGACGAAACTTTTAATTTTAACACAAGTTTGAACCAAATATCGATATACTGTAGCGTTTAATGTCTTCGTTTCCATATCAAGGCAAAATGAGTGCTGGGGGAAAATTTATGCTCATATACACAATGGAAGTGAATAGATGAAATTTATTTTTCCCATCAAAAAACAAGATTACTTTACAATACCGGTTTCCTGGAAGTGAGACAAGTTTAAATGGCACGAGTTTGTCTTATCTACTCCACTCTAGCACCTACGGGACATCCTGCATACGCACCTAAGTTCGCTTTTCTTTAACACGCCAACTTTCAGTGCGTTGAATCAGTCAAAACGCCAGCATGCGGCTGTATTTCATCCCAACTAGGTATTCAATTGAAACACGATTGTGCATAACTAAGAGGTTTTTTGTACCCAGGCTTAGAGGACGGTAAACAGAGAACGATAACGTATAATTTGGAATATTTTGGCTAAGGAATATTATGTGTAATGAACCGCTGCGAAAGCCCAGAATAAGATATCTGACGCCACAGCAAAACAGAAAAATTATACAAACTAATTTCGCGGTCGTTTCACGGAAGTGTACTTTCAATTCCGCTACCAAATATACTAGTTAATGCCATATAGTGGCAAAACAGACGAACTCAGTGACGCCACCCAGTGATAACCCGAAGTAAAAATGACTAGAACCAACCGAGCGTGATATGACACGTCCGTATAATCAATTTCATTAGAAGTATTAATCTTTTCAATTTCTGACTTTAAAAAATTAAGATGTTTTGTTTATTTGAGCCATCAATGCGTGCGCATACGTTTCTGGAAAATTATAAGTGCATATGATGTATTACAAATGTTATTGCTGAGCCATGGAGAAATGTTAACTGTTTTATTTAGCATATTAAAGATGGTAAATGTGTCATTTGTAGTTCATTCAAAAGTGTCTACATGTTTATAAAATTGTAAAATGTTAGTTAACTCATTCATTGCTGTAAAAACTAAATAATAGAACACATTTGCCGAATGCTGTATGATAGTTTTTGATAAAACACAGGAAAGCTGTAACAAATATTCATTTCATAAAACCTTCAACTTAAGAAATTTACGGATTTTTGATGAGTTATACAGTTCAATTCTAAAAATTATGGTTTATAAAATCACTTAGTCTTTAGCTATTTTTGAGTAAATTTTATTTTTTATTATTTTACTACCTAATGTCACCAAATTGTTTTTTGTTTTCACCAAAAATTAAATAATGAAGAAACTATTCAAAAATGTACTTGATAATACTGTCATCTTTGGAATCAAACTAAATATCTAAAATAGGAATAATATATATCAGTTTGGGTTCAGGAAAGGAAGAGGTACGCGTGATGCCATTGCAGTAATGAGATCACTAGTCGAGAGGAATATAGAATACAATCAGGACGTTTTTGCCTGTTTTGTAGATTTCGAAAAAGCGTTTGATAGAGTGAATTGGGAAAAATTAATGCGTGTATTGCAGAAAATAGAAATGGATTGGAGGGACAGGAGACTAATCCGCAACCTGTACATGTCTCAGACTGCTCAGGTGCGAGTGGGGAACGGAGAGTCCGGATGGGCAGTGTTAGGAAGAGGTGTAAGGCAGGGTTGCCCATTGTCACCGGTACTGTTCAACGTATATGTAGAGGAAATGATTAAAGAGGCATGGGAAGAACTGGAGGTAGGAATGAAAGTCGGAGGGGAATTCGTAAAATCGGTTAGGTTTGCTGATGACCAAGCATTAGTTGCTCAGTCAGCCAAGGGGTTGCAAGCATTGTTGAGTGAATTGGAGGTTCAGTGCGATAAATATGGGATGAGAATCAATATTAATAAAACAAAGGTTATGCGATTTTCCAGGAAGAAAAAGGCTAAGCTAAATATTAAAATAGGCGGGGAAAAAATAGAGCAGGTAGAGCAGTTTACATATCTCGGAAGTGTTTTGGACCAATACGGTCAAAGTGGTAGGGACGTAAGGAGAAGAATTGCGCCAAGCAAGGAGGCCTTCTCAAGGAGGAGGGAGTTGATGACGGGGACGTTGAGTAGGGATGTTAAGACAAGACTCGTAAAAACTCTGATATGGAGCGTAGCTATGTACGGCGCGGAAACGTGGTCGCTGAAGCAGGAGGATAGACGTAGATTGGAGGCTTTTGAAATGTGGGTGTGGAGAAGAATGGAGAAGGTGAAATGGACCGAAAGGAAAACAAATGAGGAAGTACTAGAAATGGTGGGGGAGGAGAGGGGTTTGTTGAGAGAAATCCTATGGAGGTAGGAAAAATGGATGAAAGGCGTATTGAGCGGTAGTGGAATGTTGAAGAGGGTAATAGAGGGGAGAATGTTGGGCAAGCGAGGTAAGGGTAGGAACAGGATAGGGATGTTGGACGGGATGAAGGGAGGAAAGAAGTACACCGAGATGAAGAGGGACCTGATATAGATTAGTTTGCTAGGTGGGGAGTCACAAAATGTTTATTTGATAGTTATGTCCATCCAAAAACCTACCTTAACCGGTAGATTACCTAATAATAATATATTTTTTAATTTATGTGATTTAAAATTATATTCTGGCAAGTACAGGGTGACAGCTCGAACAGCAAATTCAAAATCCTGGTTTTACGCGTATTTTGCGAAAATGTTCTTATTCACGTCTTCTGGGCCGAGCTGCATATACGTCAAGAGAAAGAGGAGAATAAGGTTACCTATATAGAACTGAATTATTCGCAAAAACGTCTCAAAAAAACTTATCCCAGAATCAGACAATGCGAGTAAACATCAACAGAGTTTTATCAAGGTATGGATAAGCACACTAAAATCAAAAAACTGAGATATTAAATTCTCATAAATGCTAAAATCAAAGTCATATTTGACGCAATCATCTCTGAATATAAATATAATAAAAAACGGATATGGACAAAATTTATTCATTTGGATTTGATGTTTATCATCGTTCCGTATTTTTTCCATTAACTCAACAAAGAAACATTCCTTGCCGCCTCCCAACCAGATGAGTTAATCGATGAAACACAGTATCCTCTCAAATTCCCGGTTTGAATTCACGTCAATTATTTATCTGAATGGCATATTTAGTTTCAGTTTTGAATATAAAAGGTACGCATAAAATGTGTCGAGAAAAGTTTTGGACAAAATAATTTTATTGAGCAATCTTCTGACTTTTAATAAACCATTGGAATAAAAAAAACTTATAAAGTTCAACTTAGACTAGAGAAAATGAACTCACGGAATACTTAGGTTATAAATATTGTAGTCATACAATACAATAAAATACGCATTAAATATAAGTGTAAATAGGAATAAAGACGGGAATTTGATAGGGAATAGATTAATGCATAGGAGTTATTACTTGGCGGTTCCCTTTTCTTTGATAAATAAAGATAATTAGTATATTTTCAAAATATATCACGCATTTGAATGATAAGATTTGCACCTGAACTAGCAACACGTCTGATGAAACTTACTTGTAGTTGGCAGGCAAAGGAAACATGACTGTTAATTTAATCCTGCGGAGTTGAATAATATAGCTTCAGCTATGATATTTATAAAATGAAGTTCAATTACGATTATGTAGATGCATATAGCCAAGGTCTAAACAACTGATTGTAATTTACTAAAATTTGGTTTATGTTGCTTACATAATTGACTTCTTTACATTTATGATAACATTTCCTTACCCTTATATCATTTAATTAAACTATTTAGAGTTTTAATTGAAAACTTCTATAGCTATTTATTCTAAGTCCAAGTTTATACTAGTATAGTTCCACGTTAAATATTAAGCTGTATTTCCTCAGAAGGCTACGTTGAGTAAAACTCCACAAGTTAAAACTTTCCTTTTATAACAAATATGAAAATAAAATGATAAATTACCAATAGAGTAATTGTAACATGATAGATTATGTCTAAAGATAAATGCCACGTAAAATCAGATTCCATTTATTTAATGTATCCTAAAAGATCTGTCTCTGAGGAACAAAAGTCGGTATACTGATACAATGATAAGATTATATTTTCTTGCGTCTTTTGCCATTACACTCTTCAATGTTCTCAAATAAAAGACTTACGATGAAACCTTTTGAAGAAATTATCTCAGGAGTGATATTACGAAAAGCATACACCGCCGAAAATTCGTAATCTCGTCTAATTATTGGCTTTAAAGGAACTTGAATGAAATAAAATAGGTATACCGAGGCAAATATGAGGGCCAGATGTTACCATGGCATTGTTACCTTGTAATTATTCCCGAACTAATGAGGCCCTCCGCTTTCCCGGTCTCATTATTCGAGGCTTCAACGAAGCCGCAATAGGCATTTGGGATCCCCGTGCGACTAAAAGCAATTGCCTTGGCGCCGACTCCAATGGAGGTTTTCCACAGACATTCAAGTAGCCACTTCAGTAGAAATTTACAAAGCAAAGCCTCACATTCTAATGTAAAACAAATAAACTGGAAGGTCGTCTACATGAGAAGCATCCACGACTTCATTTCCTATAGAATTCAGTAGGAAAAGGATATCCAGACGCGATTATATTTTGCACGTGTATGAAACATGCTTTTGTCCAACATATAGTATAGCGTAGTTCTCATTAAAAGTAATATTCAAAACTTGCCTAGATTAAAGTTCAAGATATATAACTAATATCAGAAACCGCTATATTAAAAGTATAAAAGGATGAAAATTGGGTGAAAGTTGAATTGAATTTGGATGTAATGCACAAGTATCTGTCCAATACCTGTTATTTAAGTGATGCATTAAAAGGCTCGTTTTAGCTATTCATTAAAACTTGGATTTCATGTCAAGCCCATTGCACTTCCTGCTTTTTATTAATCAGACGCAACATATTTACATATTTTTTAATTTATATATTTAAATACTGTCATATACCTCACCTCCCCGATACCAGCAGGCAATACTGTTTTTTCTTAGGAAGATGGAGCTAGATTCCGTCGAAATTATTGAGAAATAACGCGCGAGTGTTCTTTTTATGTGTTCTTATATTGTATGTTGCTGTCCAAGTTTTTTTATTCAACACTTGCGTCTTACTTAGACGAAATCATCTTTATATGATAATATTCCTTGATATCAATGCAGTCCATTTTAGACAATAATATATGCTGCTAAAATTCTTATATTTCTGTTTTCTAATTTTCCTGTTCCTATTTGAACTCTTTTTATCCCTTCATTCCATCTAACATCGCAATCCTATTCCTACCCCTTCCTCTCTTGCCTAACATTATCTGTTCTACAGTACTCTTATCGCCTACATATTCTCATACCACACATACCTGTACCTTACAAAATTTCCAATGAGTTCAACAATATTTGCAAACCCTTGGCTGATTGGCATACTAGATATTGATATCAGCAAATCTAACTGATTTAATTAACACCTAATTGACTTTCATTCCTATTTCCAGTTCATCACGTCTGCTTAATCATATCCTCCACATATAATGTGAACAGCACAGGTGATAATGCTCGACCCTGCCTGACTCCTCTTCCTTACACTACCCATCCGAACTCTCCATCCCTCATATGCACCGGAGCAGTTTGAGACCTGTGCAAGTATAGGATGCGTCCTATTTCGGCCATGTACTCCTATATACTGCAATACATAGTACTTTACATTCAATTCAATTTACTAGATGAAACGATTTCTCGAAATCTACGAAACAGAAAAATAAAGGTTTTTGTAAAAGGTATCGGGAACAATTTTTTCCTGATGTGATTGCACCCCACACCACACTGCGCAGGTTTGGTGGTGGGGGTCCTAACTCCAACATGTGCCAATAGCCTGCGAGCGTTCAGATTGGTTCGTGTTTTTAGTCGACCTATCGAATGAATCGGGGTAAGCGTAAAATTTGGCGGATGAATAAACAGCGGTAGGCCATCAAATGGTGTGTTGGACTGTGAAAATCGGACGGTAGAACGGTAGACAGTAGTGTTGAAGGATGAAATTATGTCACAAACTACAGGTTTGAGTGGAACAAGCTCTCCAAAGATGGCCGAGAGAGCCGATGACTTTCCACAAAATTTTGCAAATGTCTAGGCTTTTTCAAATGTTGTTCCCCATTTTTCTAATGTATATATTTACTTATTGTTCACAAAAATTACAGACAATGATATCGTTATTCATAATTCGTGCATTGATATTGATGATGTTTCAGCAGTTAATATTCTCACAAATTAGTCATACCTATCCATATCCCTGAGAGTAAAATATCGACAAATAAAAGCATATTTTCGGCTTCTTTAGCGAAAAATATAACCTAATATAGCAAATAGCATAATAGAGAACAAAAAATTGATAAAAAATTGATGATAAAGTATTTAACAGACATATGAATTAAATCACACATGTAAAGTACTTTATTGACATTAGTTTTTCAATGGAGATAGTATATGACAGTGACTTTCCATTCATTAAAAATCTTCTCAGGCCTCATTTCTTTAAATATGTCAATATGGTATCTTCCTCATTAGACCTTTCTTTCCTTTCTCTTGATCTTTGAGAAATATATTATGGTCTATGATTAACAAAACGCCGACTGTGTTATAAATTATTACAAATTTTGATTGGTTGTAAACAATAGATAAATTTCATGTGTCAAATTGTGTACGACAAAGTTTTGACCGTTCTCACAGGGAAATAAACCTATTCCAAAAAACTACAACGCATAGAAAACGTAAACACCACTTTACCCTACAATACTGACTTGATACACCGAATCCTTAGGGAACAAAAATTTACAAAACTAAATATTTTCTCCACCTCCCTTTCTCTAAACTCCATAAAAAATACATACAAACTTTCTTTTAGCTCAACCCCAACTCACAGCCTTTCCTCTCTTTAAATGCAAAAGAAAATATTCAATTTCTATCACGATAGGTACAAATTTAAAAACCTGTTTTCTCTATCCAAGAGAACACCGTTACTCTTCATAAGTCGGTTTATACCAAACATCAAAATATCTATAGGACAGAAGGTCTTCGTTTTTTCATCGTAAAAGTATTGAACGGGCAAACGAAGAGTCGTTTCTTTGTCAGCTTCAGATAACATTTAGCACATTTTCACTAACATGATCCCAAAAAATTCAGCATTGTCAATCACCTAATAGACACAAATCACTCCATTTCAAAAACTATCTTTAACTAATGAAAACCGTTCCAAGGAATCACATCTGAAATTCTAAAAGGGAAGTGAACCAGTTCAATTTTCCCATTGTACACAGGGATTTACCCATTCAAATAATCAGTCATGGATATGGATATAGTTGTTACTTCTCTCTTTCGTACAGTTGCGAATTAGCTCAGTGCAATGAACGCTCTAACCTTTCACATACACGCTATGAGAAGGAGGAGCTATTTCCCCTTTTTCCTGAGTTCTGAAGAAAAACCCATTAGTTATGCGATGCGTCGATTTAACGGGATCCATTCTCAGCAAACAAAAAAGGATCCCGAACGGCCGGACAAATGGATTGCGCCAAAAAAAATCAAGAAAAACCCAGATTCGATCTGGAAATTTTACCCACTTTTTATGCATACTATCCAATGGAAATGCGTCCGAGCGCGACCGCCATCTATGGGGATCCGATTCAATTCGGATTGGACACCTAAATCAGAAATAAATATCCTGGTTCCTTTGTCTGCGGACGTTGCCACGTATCCCTAGTTCCAAGAAGAATGGCCGACGCGATTTCACCGGCTCAGTTATCTCAGATGAGATTCTTACATTTCGTCGCCTTTCATCCTTTAATTAAACCTCTGCATTGAATTTTTGCGCAGATAATGTGTCAGTTTGCTGTCTGCTTCTGCACTTCATGGGATATATCCGGAAATTTGATGAAGTCTATGGAAAAAGCCTAAGTGCCACTTTCCTTTTTTATCACGATAATGTGGATTGATGTTTGGCAACAATGTAACGCGATAACAAGTATTTAAAAAAATCAAAAAGCATACCTTAGGTAGATTTGTTATTTTTCAGTTCATGTTTTGGTCAGGGTGAGGTCACTGAGAATCATGGTCGTATAATGGAAAATATCTCAATAAGCATTGTCAGAAATGAAATTCACCAAGTTCACTTTAATTCTTTAAGCAACTCCTATATAATTAAGGTATTTTGATTTACCTCATTAGAATTCATTCCGGCTTGAAATTTCTCCAAGTCGAAAAAATAAGTAAAGAGGAGACCATGTAAAAAACATTGGATACGAAAACATTAAACTTCAATCCGGTTTCATTGATAAAATTAAACAAAATCAAGCAATAAACATATTTTATTTGCAACTTTTCAGGATCTTGGCATGATTTTTTGCTCCATAAAAAATATAAGCCCAGAGAAACGTTTGACTTAAAAATTTTCTCACCCATAACCTGCTATCTCATTTGGCCTAGACTTTTATAACATTGCTGACCACATTTGCATTGCACTTTTTTGTGCCTCACTTTTGGCAGTAAATTTACGTGGATTAATAAAAAAGGAATTTAGTCAAAGATTAATGCTTCATACGGAAGTCTATTTGTAACATATAGTATCACAGCAATTTCACTGTAATATAATAACACAGTATTCAACCCGAAGGTCGGTCTGGTAAGTGATGGTAGAGTCCCTAAGCGTTCATTGTCGGCCCATACGGGCACACATTCACCGTCCCGGTGAGCGAAAACCCACCCTAACCGGTCATTTAACAAACAAGATAAAACCATGACATTCAAAAAAAACATCTCATTCGTGTGCGTGTTGCTTGTGAGAGACGAGAAACTTATGATTTAGAGTAAGCTATGCTATAACAGAGGTTTACAATGGTGGTTGAAGCCGACAGGTAACGGCTCATTTAGAAACTAGGTTAAACTTGGCGGAGAAAAGTTATTACATGGCATACAATTGAAAAGAATATGTTTGAATTTAGAATATTTTCCGTACAGGTGGACTAAGGTGGAATACAAACTTGCATGAAGTCAACTAGTACTATGCCCTATACGGCGTGTGAATATTCACCCATCAGGGTAGGGGGCCGGTTCCGTTCCCTGTGCCGGTTATGGTTTTCCAGGAAGATCTGGTACCCGAAAAATCAACTAGCTTGGGTGGAGCTGCAGGTGCCCAGCCCGGGAATCAAACCCGGAACCCTCCTGTTTGTAGTCGAACGCTCTACCCCTTGGACTACCGCAACCCACATTTCTTTATTATTAATCAGTATTTCATTTCAATGAACGATAAATTTAAGTTAATTCATGAACTTCCTGTACAGGAACCTGTACCGTGAGTTAAAATGGCTACATACCATAAAATCGCAAGACATATTTTGATGGCAGCTGGCATGATTAATTTAGTTCACCATCATATTGACATATATGTTAACGGCCTCGTCCACCAAACCACATCATTTGCGATTGGTTTTTATGAAAAAAAGAAGAGATACATGCTCGCCATTGGAAACCACAAAACTTTAATGAATTAAAAAAGGTTTTCCGGAAGATGATCGCGAAATTATAATGGAAAGATAGTTTTATGGGAAAAGGGCAATTTTATTCTTACAGATTCGGGCAACTGCATTGAAAAAAGGTTTACATAACTTTATACGGAAACAATCACGCACACAAAAATTAAATTCGACAAAAATAGAATAATGAAGTTGGATGTAATAGAAAATACTCAGATGTCATATCGGTAGGAAATATTTCCAGGAAGCAGCGTCACTCTTGGTCCTAAATATCGTGTAAGAGTAGTGGGATTAATGGAAGGCGGGAGAAATCAAGGGAAGGATGTGGAAATAAAATTTTAAAATAAAGTTTATTATATTTCCAACTCCACTTTAACATACATATGTGGATACATCGCGTAACTATCGGATGAGAATGGAAAAAACTATTGGAAAAACATCCGCAGGATTCTTTTATTAAATATTCCATGTAAATAATTCAAGGTGACAATGGAGCCGGCAGCAGAACTAAGCGGAATAGTGCCATGTGGACAGCAACGCAGGTCAACGGTGAGTACAAGAGGGTGCGAGGTGGACGGGTAAGTAGGCAGACCAGTGGAGGCAGAAGGGATTGGACTAAGAGACCACCGGAACCACAAATCTCCAATACCGCCGCCACCGGCGTTAATCCAATTTAAAAACTTTTCCTCGGCCACCCATTCCGCCCTTAGACCCTTCATCCCATTTCTCCGCTCAGTCGCTCTCTCTCTCCTCCTACCATAATCTCCACGCTCTGCTCCACCTCCCATGGCGACGGGGGAGAAAAAATAAAGGATCGAGGGAAATGTGGTGACGTCACGTAGGCATGAGAGAGGGTTCTCGCCATCGGCTTGGTCGCCTTTCGTCCCATCCGTTCGACAGCAGAGCATGATGTGAAGTCTGACCTTAGCCTGATTTTATCCATTCGTGGCATGGAGAAGGGCATGAAAATATTTGCCAGAGTTATTGTCTTCCCATTCCATTTCATTGAAACGCACCATACTCTCTGATTTACGGTTTGGTTCGTCTTTTGACGAAGATTTCTTTTTTTTTGGGCTATCGGGCAAAAATATCAAAACCTGTCATCCATTTTTTCACTAATTTACGGATGTGTGTGTAATATTATTAGTAGGTAATCTACCGGTTAAAGAAGGTTTTTGGATGGACACAATCATCAAATAAATATTTTGTAACTCCAAACAAAACCCAATCCAGCAACCTAATCTACACCAGGTCTCCTTCATCTCTGTGTACTTCTTTCCTCCATTCATCCCGTCCAACATCCCTATCCTGTTCTTGCCCTTTCCTCGTTTGACCAACATTCTCCCCTCTATTACCTTCTTCAACATTCCACTACCGCTCAATACGCCTTTCCTCCATTTTTCCTGCCTACATAGGTTTTCAACCAACAAACCGCTCTCCTCACCCACTATCATCAGTACTTCCTCATTTGTTTCCCTTTCGGTTCATTTCACCTTATCCATTCCGGCTACGACCACGTTTCCGCGTCCATGTCTACGTCTAGCCTCCTGCTTCAGTGACCACGTTTCCGCAACGTAGCTACGCTCCATATCAAAGTTTTTACGAGTCTTTTCTTAACCTCCCTACTCAACGACCCCGTCATCAATTCCCTCCTACTTGAGAAAGCCTCCTTGCCTAGCGCAATTCTTCTCCTTACGTCCCTAATAATTTGACCGCATTGGTCCAAAACGCTTCCGAGATATGTAAACTGTTCTACCTACTCTATTTTTCCCCTCCTATTTTAATATTTAGCTTAGCCTTTTTCTTCCTGGAAAATCGCATAACCTTTGTTTTATCAATATTGATTATCATCCCATAACTATCGCACTGAACCTCCAATTTACTCAACAATGCTTGCAACCCCTTGGCTGACTGAGCGACTAATGTTTGGTCATCAGCAAACCTAACCGATTTTACGAACTCCCCTCCAACTTGCATTCCTACCTCCAGTTCTTCCCATGCCTCTTTAATAATTTCTTTCACATATACGTTGAACAGCACCGGTGGCAATGGGCAACCTTGCCTAACACCTCTTCATAGTATTGCCCATCCGGACTCCCTGTTCCCCACTCGCACCTGAGCAGTCTGAGACATGTAGAGGTTGCGGATCAGTCTCCTGTCCCTCCAATCCATTCCTATCTGTGTGTAACATATATATATATATATATATATATATATATATATATATATATATATATATATACATACATATATCTCGTATATGTGTGTGCGTAGCCAGGTGTTATATATAACAGTTTTGGCTTTTGATTATTTCTATGGCACAATTACGTCTATATACGACATACGTCGTACACATATATAGTACATACATGGGCACACATTCATCATATCATTCTGACTTTTGATTTGATAGGAATGCCACAAAAATTCAATCACAGGGTTGATGTTTTTAATTAACACCCTGCAATTATTTACTAATTCTGGTAATTCACACATTTCGTGTGAACAGCTTACAGGCATGGACGCTACTTATTTTTCTAAGTTAAGATCGAGTTTAATGCGTCTGTTGTAATGCAATGCTATTTTTTCATTTTGTCGTAAGGCTCGCTTAAGAATAATACTTCCTGAAAAGTGAAGTTGTTACCCATATTAGGTTCTATTGAATGTCGTGGCGTAATTATTTGTCCTGTCATAAATAAAATTTAGCGATTTAGACACTACTGCTCTCATTATAAAGCCGATGAAAACATCGGATACCCTCAGGAGTATCATTTAAATGAAACCCAAATCACGTTTCTAAGGAATTTCAGTTTCAACTACCGCTGATCCAATTTTATCCCCGTACGCTTCTAACAAAAGGAATAATAACCAAACCGGGCCTTCATGCCAGATCATTATCTCACCGGCGAAAAACTGGAATCGCGGGTTCACGTCGGCTAGAAGCCCTTGCGTTGGTTGCGGTTTGATAATTCGGAATGACCTTAATTTGCGGCGAGAAATTGCCCCAGCAGTCGAAACACCCGAAATGCCAAACATCACTAATTACTCGTCTCCTGCGGCAACAACACGCCGCCGGCAATGCAATATTGAAGTGCACGCATTACCTAGTTCACTTGGCTCACCTTTACGCACGCTACACAGGTATTCAAATAATATGAACACTATTTTTACTAAAAAATCAATGGTTAATTGGTACAATCAAGATTATTAGAAAATTGAATATTAAAAAAATGCGGTGTCTCAGATGTGATGTACGAGTAAGATTGGATTTAAAATTAGGGTTTAAAATTGTGAAGTAAGTTGTGTAGCTAATGGAAGTAGCTGAGTAAGTTGCTATGGGGACACCAAAGTAATCTTTTACTATGCAAGAATAGCGTACTTATAGAATATTAACTTACGGAAAATAAATAGAGAACCTAGAAAGAATAGAATAGAATAAAGAACCTAAATATTGTCCAGGGAAGCAAATATGGTAAGAATAAAGTGATTAGACGCTTGAGCATTGAACGAATTACGTCTTATGGTAGACAAGATAGTGAAAATACATTCACATTATATTTTGGCCAAGACCCACAAAACCGAACTTCCTCACAATATCTAATATTCAAATAATCTTATTAATGAATAAGAGGGAAATATGACATTGTTATAAAAAGCAAACTTCCATATCCAAGTAGTGCATTGAAGGAGAATTAAGGTAAATCAGGTACCTTGAGGTTGGTCGATTTATGCCTATTGCAATGCAAAACCTTAATTCTAAAACGTTAGCACGCATGGTTTTTGTACATATTTATTTTCACAACTTTATCAGATATATCATTTCAAAAAAATTCTAAATTGTGATTAAGCTGTGTCGTAGATGGAATAATTAATACTCTAGTATATTGTACCAGAAAATTCTACCTAAAACGGTTCCTAAAAAATTTAGGTTCCTTTTCTTTTATTATGGTGCACTTATTTGATATCACTCTAAGCCTCATAAAATACAAACTAATCCATTTGGGTGGAATAAAACTATCACGTTTCAACACTGCACGTACTAAAGAGTATAGTTTACACCATCAACATTAAGATGTCAAATAGATGATTTTTTTTAGTCTTTCCTTGGAGCTTCACTCACCGTATTGAAGATATACTCCTTACAATGTGTGTCAAAAAAATCCGAGGAAACAACGAAGTCACTCTTTATAGCGAGACTTACCTGAAAAAGATCGAAATTAGAAATATTAGCCATTAAGTTTCCAGTAATAAAATATAATTCAATTCTTCTAAATGTATCTATATTGGCGATAAGTTAGTGAAGATATATTGGTAAAATTGCACATTATAAATTATTTGGTTAGGTAAAATGATTGCAATTTATATTCTAGCAGTTGCATATTTAATATTTTGACTGAAATTCCGTCATTTTTACTTTATTTTGTAAATAACTTTCCCAAGCTATTAAATTATATACACATAGCATAAAGTCTGTCATGAATTGCCACCACAGGCAAAAGATGTAGGTTTCGATGATTTTTGCTAAATTGAAATGGTTGAAAAGAATAACAAACGAGAAATTTTACGGCGATTAAATATCTTCATTTTCCCAGGTAGCGACCTTGGCCTTCGGTTTTACTAGTGAAGCGTAGAACAAGATGGAAAACCTTAGACTCGAGGATCCCGTTTCTCTGGCCTCCCAAAGGATGTGGGGTTGTCATATGAACAACATTTTGTTGTTGGAAACCCTTATGATTTCAAGAATGTGTACAGCTTTAAAAAGGAGTGCAATTGCTTTAGAAACAAGTGCAATTTCGATAAATTATTTGATTAACCTAAAGAAGTGCATTTGTACATATTAGACTGGTCAAAGCAGTAATTCCTCCACGAGGGTGCTCAAAGTATTTTTACATTACTATCACCCCAATAATCTTGTTTCACATGAAAAGGACGCAGAAATGAGATGTCTTCGAAGCGGGAGGATTTATAATAAGTGCCGGAAACATTGCACGTAGCTCAGTCGCTTAGTTGGTTTTCACCTTTCGTCCAGGTCGATAAGTTTCGTTTCCAAGAATAAATATGGACGAATTTAATACGTTCGGATTAAAAAGAAAAAGCTACATTGGGTTATTAGTCAGAAATCATTTTCTTCTATTTTAATATGAAAGCACACAAACTCGGAGTTGTTTTGGATTTAAATCAAATTTGTCCATTCATAGTGGCCTATATTGCTTATTTTGTCAATAAGAGAACCAGATATTAAAACTGCTAAATGTGTAAATTTTAACAAAATAATAAGTATGACTTGTAAGAAGACAAAACTAAAAAACAGCACTAAAACAGCCACTAAAAACAACCTCTATGGGCAAAATATACTATTATATAGATACAGGGGTGGACTGAAAAGTTTCCGAATCAGGATATTTCAGAAAAATGTCTTGTATCTTTGTTAGGTCTGAAAGTTTTCCGACCACCCATTGACAATTTAAAATTTTTAGATAGGAACGATATCGAAACTTTCTCTCTAAACAATCGAAAAATATTTCTAGATTAACGCCCCTTTTGCCTTATCTTGGCAAATATATTTTATTTATATTAAATATTCTATATTATTATTATTAAATATATTATATTATTTTAATTCATTCACATAGAAATAGATATAAGAAAAAGGGATAGGAATACACATAAAGGACGAACATAGACGAACACAGACGCACATGCGTGGATTAACTCCCGGTCAAAGAAACTTTTTCGCGCTTGTGACTTGATCGATTTCGCCCTCCCCACAGTGCGCTCCAATCCCTTTTCCGTGTATCTCTTTCCATTTGAATGAACATCTGTTCGCCATTTTAGCGGGTTTTCGTGTTTCAATTTGTATTTGGCCACTTAGGCTCGCCTCTTTCTCCTGGCTATACGTGCCACGAAACGCACTTTTCCTATCTTTTACGATCTTATGTGATTGACAAACTACCGTCCTATCCTCTTGTATGTTGTCTATTTCACCTTTGGTGGGTGAAACAGCCCCCTGACGTTATATCATGGCCAAAGAATCGGGGCACTTGGTTGCATAGAGACCCAGGCAGATCTCAGAGTAAATTACGTTCCCTCAATAGCTCAAGTGATTAGAGCAACGGGAGGCCCAGTCGAAAGATCCGATGTATAAGCCCTGGTTAAGGAAATATTTTTGCGCTTGTGATCTGCTCGTTTCTGCCTTGCCCACCTCTCCTGTGTTCATCCTTCATATGTGTTCCTATCCATTTCCTTATATATATATACACTCGGATAATAAATATTCCACACACAGACACATAAATAAAGGACACTTACAGTAGATATTAACGTTTCGACGGCACCGCCGTTGTCATCAGAAGATCTTCATTTATGTTTCTGTGTGTGGAATATTTATTATCCGAGTGTTTGTGTGTTTGTGCGTCGCCGGAGAGCATCAATATCAAGGAGATATATATATATATATATATATATATACATACACACATACATTCAAATACGAAATCCTACCATACAGCGAACATATATTCAGAATTTAATAAACATATATATATATATATATATATATACATATATATTTATTTTTTCTAAACATATATATATATATATATATTTCGCCATATCATTGCATCTAAAATCAATATTTGAAAATGAATTTCATCCCAAGGTACCAAATAGCAGAGGGTGTTGCTCGAGCGGTAGAAACCTCATTCAAAATCGGAGAGGGATAAAAGATTGCGAGTAGATTGCGTGGGTCAGTGCGACTCTCATTTGTCAGACCCATACGTCGAACCACACCCCCGGAACGGGGAAAAGACGGAAGAAGCAGGGATGGGGTGCGGACGGAGGGGAAAAGGGCTACGAATGAGGAGAGGGTCTGAAAATAATAATAATAATGACGATGGTGATGATAAAAAAGAGTGGCGTGGACTGGAAGCGAACGGAATGGTTTGTGCCAGACCGATGCAAAATTCAAAAGAAGCGAAGGCGTTCCCTTTATATTTTTTTTCCTTTTTCCGAGTGAAAAAAGTAGAATCCGAAAAAAAGAGACGTACCAAAAGGCGGAAATATGAAAGGCACAAAAGTCACACTCTGGCGAGTGCGGATGAAGGCACAACCAACGAGAAAAAACATCTAAAAAAGCTATGTCCGATTCAAAGTGAAGGGACGTGGTGGACGTAGCATTGTACAAATTGTATCTCGCGTAAACACGCGTGTTCGTGTATTTATGAGTCACGTCTTGATACGAACTGACGAGCTATACCTCTCGCGAATTCGCAGAAAAAAAAGTGTGGCTGTTAGGACAAGGAAAAAAAATGCGACAATCGTGACTGGAACTCGTCGGTTGCGGCGTGGAAACTGGAGCGATATAAATGACTCCTTAAGCGTGAATGCTCACAAAGCCAAAAGGTCACTGGTTCAAATAGCACCCGGTGAAGTGATACGTATTTTATCTTGCCCATAATTACTAAGAATGCAATGGCAGCTGCAACGCTTCGACTAGCACTGAGGCGTTGATTCAAATCCTAGATAGTACTGGAGCGCCATTCTTTCGGGTGAAATTTATTACAAAAACCGTGCATACATTTTACATCTCGTGACAAGAAGCTTAGAACAATTGCAGTTTTATAAATAACAGTTTTATGATTTAATTCAGGTTTGGAAGATGGTTCTAATGTCTAATATTCAAATTATTCTTCAAAATTATTGGTCAGGTTATCGTTTGGTGAGTAATACAAGTCCTGGCCAAAACAGGCTGATCACAGCAAAATTCGCATATATTATATTAATTTTTCCACCTTGGCCTATGATCAACGATGATAACCGTTCAATCTCATTCTCACAACTTTGTTTTTAGAAATTTTGTCCAGATTTAAACTAGAATTTAGATATTAACACGCTCCTGTCAGCTGTCAAACGTTGTCACTACAGGATATCACACCACCCTTAAATACGATAATCCCGGTCAATAAAACTACATAATAGGAGCAGCAATTACAAAATTTTAGTCTTAGGAAATAGTTCTACATCTACATAAAACCCCGCAAGCCGTAACATGGGTGAGTGGCGATAATTCTTTATTACGGGGGGTGTTAGGTAACCACCCGTAATTAAAAATAAAACGGAATCCAAACCCCACAAATTTATGCCAATCAATTAGTAGAAACACGAAGTCGAATATTATTATTAGGCTATCTACCGGTTAAGGTAGGTTTTTGGATGGATAAAACTATCCAAAAATATTTTGTAACTCCAAGCAAAACCCAATCCAGGAATCTACTCTACATCAAGTCTCTCTTCATCTCTGTGTATTTCTTTCCTCCCTTTATCCCGTCCAACATCCCTATCCTGTTCCTACCCTTACCTCGCTTGCCCAACATTCTCCCCTCTATTACCCTCTTCAACATTCCACTAACGCTCAATACGCCTTTCCTCCATTTTTCCTGCCTACATAGGTTTTCAACCAACAAACCGCTCTCCTCACCCACTATCATCAGTACTTCCTCATTTGTTTTCCTTTCGGTTCATTTCACCTTATCCATTCCGGCTACGACCACGTTTCCGCGTCCATGTCTACGTCTATCCTCCTGCTTCAGTGACCACGTTTCCGCACCGTACATAGCTACGCTCCATATCAAAGTTTTTACGAGTCATTTCTTAACCTCCCTACTAAACGTCCCCGTCATCAATTCCCTCCTCCTTGAAAAAGCATCCTTTCCTAGCGCAATTCTTCACCTTACGTCCCTATTACTTTGACTATGTTGGTCCAAAACACTTAAAGAGAGAAAAAGCCGTACATATTCATGCAAAAATCTTAAAAAGTTACTCAAATGCATTTATGTCTACGCAACGTTCAAACGTGTCATGACTTGTAAATTAAATGTCTTTAATATTCCTTTAGTGACTTTGTTTTGTTTCTTACTATTATGATTCCTTATTGTACGGGGAAAAAATAGTATATGTATAAATCTGTACTGGAATCTATCTCCCTTATCTCATCCTTATAGTCTGATCTACCTAATTCCTTTAGTGTTAATTGTTTCACTCGTTTGTTCAGCATATTTTTTAAAGTCTCAGTCTCGCTTTATCACTTTGGATCCAAAGTGGCTCCCAGCATTATTCCCCTAAAAGGTCTGGTAAACTCGTCATCTCATCATATCAATTTTTCGCGAATCTGGCGGATTTTCGGTGGACTTTATTTAATCCTTTTCCCCAAATATTCTCCTAAAGATCATATGTAATTGCGACATACACTAATATGCGACATATGCAAGGAGTGATCAAAGAAAGAGCGGACTGGTTTTATTCTGCGCCAACCGTTCAACGGATCGAAACGAGAAATAGTGCGCCATCTAGCGACATATCTGATGACTAAAATGAGAGGTGCTGTGTTTTCTTAGGTTCAAACTTGACAAAAGTGCTCCGGAGACATTTGAAATGATTCAGCAAGCCCTTGTTAATGAACCTATGAGTCAAAGTCATTGTTTCGTGTAGTACTGCGGTTTTAAATTGGGAAGAACCTCGACAGATGAAGATTCGCGAACGGGTCGGCCTTCCACTTCGACAGACCCCAACAATGTCAAATTGGTGAACGATTTGGTAAAAGCAAATCGCCGTTTAACTGTTAGGGACATAGCCGAGGCAGTAAAAATTAGTTTTGGATCTTGTCAGGCAATTTTGACCGACATTTTGGGCATGACGCGTGTCGTATCAAAATTCGTCCCGCGGGAGCTGATTGATGAACAGAGACAAAAACGTGTGGATATTTGCCAGGAACTCTTGGTTTGATACCGACCCAGAGTTCCTTAAAACCATCGTAACCGGCGACGAAGCCTGAGTTTACAGTTATGATGTTGAGACAAATGCCTAGTCTTTTCAGTGGAAGATCCTCATCCTCCGCGACAAAAGAAAGCTCGCATGTCCCGGTGCAATGTGAAGGTCATGCTGGTTTTTTTCTTCGATTGACAAGGGGGGATTCATTACGAATACGTCCCTCAAGGTAAAACCGTCGACAAAGATCTCTACATTGAGATTATGAAGAGGCTGAGGGTCGCAGTGAACCGAAAGAGGCCGGACATGTGGAGAAATAATGCATGGCGCTGATCGTGACAGAGTTCTTCGCCAGAACCGGAACTTCCATGATCCCGCTACCACTCTACTCTTCAGATGTGGCTCCATTAGACTTCCTTTTGTTTCCAAAGTTAAAATCAACCTTGAAAAGGTGTCAATTCGACTCTATTGCGGATATTAAAACTAATTGTACGGCGGACCTGAAGAGGAACCCTAAGGCGGCTTACCAGGCAGGGTTCGAGAGCTGGAAGAAACGTTGGCAAAGAGGTGTCGTCAGCCAAGGCATGTACTTGGAGGGCGACAAGATCGATTAAGTCAAGTTTTGGCAAATTTTTCTTCGCGGTACGAGTTACAAGCAATTTATGGTGTATTAGTATCAGACAGCACCTGGTATCTGTTGGAGATAGGGATGAAATCTGCTTCCGCAGAGTTCAAGCGTCGTCGCAGTGTAACTTTCCCCTTGCCCCGAGAGACGACCCTCCAATCGTCTGACCTACGGACGTGAGACACTCCTTCATTGCGAGAAGGAACACGAGATAGATCTCCAATCTTCCAGCCACGTTTAGCATTCGGGCAAACCCTTGCATCCCTATTGGTGTGGCGGGCTTTCGTTATCCCACACCGAGGACCATCTCTTCTTAGGAGGGCCCCAACGACGTCGATCTTCGTTTGAAGCTCCCGCAATGTTCTATCCAAAATGACAATGCGACCCCTTAGAGCTGCGCATTTTACCAGCACCTTCAAGCATAGCCACAGGGGGGCCTAGATGAAGCCATTATAATTTTTTTTAACGAGTTCCCACCAAAAGCTATCCTGAATACACTATACTAAATCTTTCTAAAAAGGGTTACCACCACACACAAAAATAACTAGCCACAAACAAAACAAAACTATATCAACGCAACAATTGATACGTTAAGACTAGACCACACTTCACCAAATCTAAAAGCACAAGGCAGCAGGCAGGCGCGTAGGCTCAGTTGTGTCAAACCGGTTCTCAAGAACGATCTGAAAACACGTCCGCTAAGGTTGAGGGTCAAAAAGAGAAATGTAGATATGAATGAAACTAACAAAATCAATTTTAACCGGAAAGAGATGTTTATCCCAACTCTTGGAAGTTTTTGACGAAAAAAGCCTTATAAAAACTATAAAAAATAATATAGTGGAAATGGGGCTATAGTTAGGATGACACGGCATTAAATTTAATGGCCATACTAAAAAGGAAGACTTGTACTTTTCCACAGATTTTTTTATATGGTACAATGCGTTTTCTGATAATGCCGCGAGTCGGTTAAATACCGCATGTCGGTCGCTGTACCATATGATAAAAATCTGTGGAAAAGTACAAGTATTTCTTTTTAGTATGGATATTAAATACTTCCACGAAATAAAGCCTGAAACAACAGAATTAAATTCAGTGGTTTTTCATGCTAACGGGCTAGTATAAAACAGGTATAACTTAATGATAAAAATTAAAGATTAAAATTAAGTACACATGCAAGAAGGCTATTTGTTAAATAAACATTTTGTACACTTCAGCATCAGTACGATGAATTATTGGAAAATTAAGTAAGGTCGTAGCAACGAACGCAGGCGGACGGCAGTAATTTTAGTGTTAATTCCGAATTTTTAAAAGTTATTTTGCAAATACATTTCACAATTTACTACACAAAGTATAACATACCATTGCAAATTTTTTACACATGAATTGAAATCCAAAAGTGGTTTATTAAATATGATACTCATTTAGGTTTTATTACAGTAAAATTATCCTTGGGATTATGTCGCCTGAAATACCGATGATGGCTGAAGATGAAAAGTGGGGATTGATATAAAAACCATATGCATCTACTATAATAAGTTTCAACCTCAAGTAACAGAACATTTTGGAACAATAATACAGTACAAAAGTAACAGCAGCTTGGTAGGCAATGTAATTTCTTAATTTAATAAATCATAATACCTTCTATTCTAGCATCATCTAGTTTGTTTCGTTTACAGACAAAACTAATAACTGTAATATTTTTTCTTTATCATTCCAAAATATATTTTTTAGTCTGAAGTTAAAATTTATAATTGTCGTTCTTCTTCTGCGTTTCCAGAGTTATTTCATTTACTCGCAGGGGTTCCTTCTTAAGTTATTATTCATTTTTACTGGTTTAATTGAAAAAAGGTAACCTTTCCTGAAATGAGAGCGATGATGCATCACAGTATTTAGTGAGGGACTTCTCAACCTTATCCATTATTAAACGAAAGGCTAGGATTGGTAAATAATACGCTAATACATTTTTCATGGACATGCTCCTTCCTAACTTTACGCTACATTTACATAAATACCCTGCGATCCACCAAAAAGGTGTGTGGCAGGGGGTGTAACACCATGAGGGAAGGGTAAAGGATGAGGGGGTTGGGGTTATCAAATAGGTGAGGAAAGGTGGGGGGAACCTCTAAGAAAAAAATATATGTGTACATATCTTTATATATATACACACATACATAAAGCATAAAGCATATATATATATATATATATATATATATATATATATATATATATATATATATATATATGTGTATATATATATTTATTTATTTATTATCGACTTAATTGGGCGAGGTTGAGACTAAATAGTCCCTTCTTCCACCTAACCCTTATATATATATATATATATATATATATATATATATATATATATATATATATATATATATATATATATTACATAAGCAGAGTCGTTAATAGTTTTGAATCATTTATCGAAAGGAAAAAATGCACAAACACTAGAAGGTTTACGTAACGAATGTATCGAATTTCATCATCAAAGTGTTATTGTTTTCCTCAAATCAAGATAAATGAATAAAAAGCAGTCGATGTATGCTTCAGCGAAATTTCATTCAGTATATCAGACAAAAACTTAGCAAATTTCAGTTCTCTAATAATACTGTTATGCTGGCAGTGGTGCTAGAAACTTAATATGGTTAAAATAATATTGAATTACATTACGTTGCACTGTCATACTGTCAGGAAAATAATTGAAGGCATAAAATCCAAACAATGAAAACACGTTTGAAATTCTCCACAAAGGATATTTTACTTCAACTTCGACAAGACCCGAAGCTCGGAATTATTTACAGAGAAAAATTGATAGGGACTAAAAATAATATAAATTTTAGAAACATGAAATAACATAAACAAATTACAAGAAACTGCGGAAGGTGCCGAGACAGTAACGTTTTCGACGGATTCAGCCGTTAATATGCATTAAAATGCAAAAATTGCAGACTGTAAAAATCATTCGCAACCCGAATCCCGGTCAAGGCGAATGATTTTTACGCTGCAATGGTTACATTGTAATAACAGCTCTAGTTTAAATTAACAAATTTTTATTAAAAACCACAAGACAGTTAAAAAGATAGCTCACCATGTGCACTGATAATGGAGTCGAAATGTTCAGAATTAAAGTTAACATGCACTGAAAGTATAATCGTAAAATACTGAGAACTCATTTATTTTACTTAAATTTTCTTTCGAACAACACTCACTTAGTTTTGATGCAGGATCTATCATAATTCATATTGTGACATATATGTGCGAAGCCATTTAATATAATATGGTTATGTTTTATACTTTTGGTGTAAATGCATTTTTTTGGCATCTTCTTGTTTTCATATATAATTTTCCTTCGTGTTCAAATATGTTCTATTTTTCCTGACCAAATACATGCACTCGAAATTTAAAAACTGCTGCTCAATTTGATCCCCTGTAGTCATACAAACTTCTACAACATCCAAGCTATTATTCCATGACCGCTGGTCGCGCTTCGGCATGGGTTCCTTTTGCCAACTAGTTAATCTAACTGGTACGTAGCCGAGGTTTCTGTGGTTCATTATCAGAACATGTTCGGTTTTCTTTGAACTCTCGCACTCACGAGCGCGCATTTATCACATCATCATCGAACGGCACACTCAATATTCGATGTTGGACACTTGTCGCACATTGGTATGTTGAACCACGAAAGGGGAGAAAAGGAATCATCACACTCTGTTATTTCCCAATTAACGACGCCATATATAGTGCTTGTTGTTACAGTTGTTTGCGGTCAGTCCGGAAAGGATACAGTCTTACAATATTTTAAGAACAATAGTCTACCTAGAACAATGAGTCTTTATTCCCTTTCGAGTGCTCCCCTTAGGACCTCTCAAACTTATCCCAACACTATTAAAAGAAATGGCTCTTTCCTTTTTTGGAATGGTCACCAATTGTCTCGTTGCTTTCTTCCTTAACTTGTCAACCGACGGTTGAGAAGACTGGGTTTTTATTTTAGGGTCACAGCAGCAGATCCAAGACTCATGTCTAGTTAGAAATCTTTTTTTAGGAAGTTTGGATCATTGTTTGTGGCATTGAGCAAGTCCCCTGCAACTGGAGCACAAAATTGTTACCGTTTTTTTCGATCTAAAAAATTTCCAGAAAAATATATTTTAATCGGACATAGACAGAGTAACTTTTGAAATTTTCACCCTGTTTATGCAAAAAACTAGAACCTCCTCCTCCGTACCTCTTTGGTTTGGATATGTTCCCAAACAAAAAAATTTATTTTCCTATTTATATACTCGTATTATTATGATTAGGATTATTATTAGAATTAGGATATTAGTGAAGATTTCTTATATATAGTATTTCGTAGTTTTCGAGAAAGTATTTGATTAAATAAATTAGCTAGACTTAATTAACAAATTAGACATGACGAGAATAGATAAGAGGGATGGACGACTTTTTCATGACGCATAAAAGTTTTATACAGCTAAGGTGTGTGTGGAGGATGTGCATTATTAGAAGGAGGAGGAACACAGCCAACTAGCATATTCGAAAAGTAAGGACCATTCACTTATATCTCAATTATGGCGGCTTAGAACAAAGTTATATGTACGTAGCGACATCAATTCATTGTTTCCAAAGCCACTGAAGCTATTATATTGATTAAGAAGTCGTCTGTCTGCCCAGATAATATTTTGCGAAAAATTTTTTGCTCCCACCAGTTGCTAAGTACACCCTTTATTCAATGTTTGTGTGCAATAAACATTCATTAACCAAATTTATCGGAAGTCGTTCCTAGTTAATGGAAGTACAGTAATGAGTGAGGGGAAGGTTAAAAAATGGCTGCACAAATTAGCATGGTGAAGAGCTGAGTGGCAGGCCCAGTATCCGGAGCGATGAAATGACTCAAAAAATGGACCAGGATCTACGATCTGATCGGTGATTGAGGATAAGTTAGTAATATTGACGATATCTTTCCTCTTCTTTGAGGTACCACTACAGGACTGTTACGGAAAAGCTCGGAAACCGCATATTTTGTCCCTAGTGGACACCGAAAATGCTTTCCGACTAACACAAAGAGCGAATAATGTTGAGTGGACGAGGATTTTTGGACAGCTATTAGCAAGAAAAAGATGATTTTACCTAGCACCTAGAATTGGCGACTTGAATTTCCTCTTCTTGTAGTAGAAACAGTGGCTTTGTGACAATGGTTTGAAGACGGCGAGAAACTCAAGGCCGCCACTGTTTCAATATCAAGGCGGTGAACTTCTATGCTGAGGAATTTAAGACGCTGACGCAGCCTTGCGATAAGTGCTTAAATGTGAATGGCGATTATATATCGTAGGAAGATGAGGTAGGTTTATAGAAAACTAAAACCATCAATAACAATGTTTTTTGACGAGTACGTATGTTTTTTAAGACTAAGCGGCCTGACTTAAAAAATAACCTTCGTATATTCATGTCATTGGTAATTTTCAACGTGTGCGTTGAGGAAATAGGAAAAGAGGTAGAAGATTAACTTGGATTTGTAATGGTGTTTACTAGGGAATCAATAAAAATCAATGAAATTTCTGGATTATCAATCTTTATTTGATCATTTAACCTAGGGGTTATAATTATTGATGAGAACATCGGAAATACGTGTCATTAGAACAGGACCAAGGTAAATGTAAAAAGCAAAGTTATGAGGTTTTAGAAAAGGAAGACGCATGAGCTAGACGTTAAAATTGGGTGAAAAAACTCGATCAAGTGGAGCACTTCATCTATCTTGGAAACGTTTAGGTCCATTAAGTTCCAAGTGTGGGACATCAGAAGAATAATTGTGTTTGGCAAAAGAGCTCTCACAAGGCGGAGGGAGTTGGTGACTGGGACGTTGAGTAAGTATTGTAAGGAATGATTATTGAAAAACTAGATATGGGACGTGAATTTTGACGCCGCGAAATCATGCTAGATAAAAGAATGATGCGTGTAGCTTGGAAACATTTGAAGTTTTTGTAAGGGTAAGGATGAAAATGGTGAAATGGACAGAAATAAAAACAAAGGAGAAAGTGCCAATCACAGTGTGGGAGGAGAGAGAGGTTTTTTTGGAGAAATTCAAAGGAGCAGGGAAGATTGATGCAGATTATTTTAATCGGCTTATGGATATTGAAAACCGTGATATAGGGAAGAATATTTGACAGGAGAGGTAGGGTAGAATAAGAGTAAGCAAGGTGGGTGAAATAAAGGAAGGAATAAAGTATGTGGAATCGAAGAATATTTTAACGTACTCTCATCGTAGGGTGTCCGCTTGTTTTTCATTAAAAGAAACTAAAAAAGTGTGTCGATGCCCATTTAAAACCTACCTAAAACGATAGGCTATCAATAATGCTACGACGAGGGGCACTAAAATCTAAGCTTCTTTTTTAATTGACTAACATTTAACAAAACAGATATACTTAAATAAGCTGTACAAATGTCTGTTAAAGATCAAATATTTGATATTTAAAAGATAGCGTTACTTTGCAATTATCGAAGCCTTATCTTATTATACTGGTGAATAGTTCAAAAAGAATTTTTAAATGCGCAATCAGAAACCTTCAACTTATAGAATTATAGAGGCTCTCCCTTAGAAAGACCTCCCTTGGAATTCGGCTAAAGACGACAGACAGAACACGCCTAAAATAGATATAAGCAACATAATTTTTCAAACAATATAGAATACTTTGAATATTTTAATATACTATAAATCAAGTAAACAATGTATACGCTAATTGATACAAAAAACATATTTTAACCAAATTCGGTCGGATATCATTGCGCCATAAATTATATATTATTACTTTTTATTTAGGTTTTATTTTCTTCCATTCCATTACAACTTTTTCTTGGAATCTTGTGATATAGTCAATGACACTGGTTTACTTTGGGTTTCTGAAAATGCTTAAAAACTGAATAATATATTAAGGTGAGGGTTAGGTGAAAATTAAGGTGAATTTAGATTGCAGCCACTTACAAACATGACAGTAAGTAACCTATTGTCAAATATTCTAAACGGGATACGTTAAATCTAGAGATTATTGTTATTTCAGAGAAAAATACACTTAATTAACATTACATCACATTATGATTTTCCATGATCAGATCCCGAAAATAGAATTTTATATATTCCATTAGGTTTGCGGAAGAACGAGCATAAGTTAGCCAAACAGCCAAGTGGTTGCAATCGTTCAGCAGCAGTTACCTGGCTGCCCACTACCTACAAAGTCATTTATTATTATAAGTAATCTACCGGTAGGATTTTGGATGAACACAACTATCACATAATTAATTTGTGACTCCACACAAAACACAATCGAGCAACCTACTCTACGCCAGGTTCCTCTTCATCTCTGTGTACTTCTTTCCTCACTTCATCCCGTCCAACATCACTATCCTGTTCCTGCCCCTTCTTCGTTTGCCCAACATTCTCCCCTCTATCACCGTCTTCAACATCCCACTGCCACTCAATACGCCTTTCATCCATTTTTCCTGATTAATATAAGATAGTTAATTAAATATAGATATTAATATAATATAGATAATTAAATATCAGATAGTGAAACAAATGAATAACATACTAAAAACAATACTCAGTGAACATTAAACACAGTGGTGGCTTCGAATTGGCACGGTGTTTCTCACATTTGAAATATTTACTAGCGCTGCTACAGTTGTGACATAAACGATGGACGAATTATAATGGATATGGGTAATAAAATATCTCGTCATCTTTTGTCGTTCGTTTTCTCGTATTTTACATTTGGCTGTGCTCCTATTTATTTCATGAAAAGATATACCCGCTATGGCCTGGAATATTTTTGGTTTGGTAATTAATTTTATTTTAAGAAAAATTTGTTAACCAATGCCTGTTTGAACAATATTACTTCATTGTCGCCTACCGGGTCCCATTATGGCCTAACGTTTACCCTTAACACATGGTATCCCATAAATAACTTCTTTATATTCACATCTCGTAATTCTATTAGTCGTAAAGGAGAAATACGGAATAAACCTGAAGAGGTGCATAATAATACTGAATAAAATTGCAATCATAGTAACGCTCAGTTAAACTATTTGAAATTACTATAGTCTGTATGGAAATTTTGTGATACTAATGGGACGGGAAGATTCCATGTCCGCGATTTCAAAGAGAAATCCCACAGGATGGTACACTGACGCCATCCTGCGGGGAGTTACCGAAGTACTAAGATGACGCGTAACCCTAGGTAACTGGTGGTAACGTTTTCCTTGGCGATCCACGATAAGTACTCTCAGATGTATTGAATTGTTATCTTCATGGGGAAAATATTAACTTTTGCTAATCCACCAAATATAAGATAGAATTATATTTTCGAAACATGCTTATTGAGTGTGGCATTGAATTAAATTCTACGTCATTCTATACACCTATATGTATGTGAGCTAATCTACCAGGCAAATATGTTATCTATTCAATTCCCTGGCAACCTTTTGTGGGCCATATTGAAGGAAATGTATGCTAGTTCACGAGTCCGTGAGACGCACCTTATGCTTCACCGCTCCAGGACAAGGTGATTGTAACGAGAAATAATGAAAACATATAAAAATATTGTTATTAGAGTAGGAAACAGATACATTTACAGACAGCTTGTTTAAATTAAAAGAAGCGAGCAGTTTTCCATATAGAAACCGTAGAAATGAACTTTTCAAATAATTGAAATAATATAATATAAATATATATGCCAAGAATAAAAAGATAACAAACGATAATGAGGTTGAAGTTATGTTAGTATTAAGCAGAATTTCGAACTTTTTCATTAAAATACTAAATGGTAGAAAGAATGGATAGGAAGACACAGAGGCATGCCTAAGTCTCAAATAGAAGGAAAAATCTCTAGAGAAGAGTTGGGCTTTGACTGAAGGTAGAAATCATTGGTACTAGGAAGGGTATTTAAAAGAAGTTTTATGGACATAATACATGATGGTGTGCTTCCTGTAATAGTACTTTTCCTGAATGTTTGTCTTAATATAAAATCCATACATGCATGTTTTCTGGCTAGAGGTTCCGTGTCTATCTATGATTTGGCAGCAATTTTCGCATGAATATTCTTCAACGAAAGTAATTAACTTCTGAAAACATGGAATATCATTTTTGGATTCGCACGATAGGAATAAAATTTACTAAGGCACATATGAAAACATATGCTATTCTTTGAGATTATAAAGATGGATTCAACCTAAAAATTTTATAAACCAAATGAGAGAAAAGACACAAACAGCATAGTAAATGAAAGAAATCTGTAAATGATATTGCATTCATGTATGAACATGATGCTTTTATATAAGCATGCTGCAGTGTATTTATAAATAGGATCACATCTGCTTAGGAAATTAGATATTATACATATTTGCTTAGTCAATATTATATATATATATATATATATATATATATATATATATATATGTGCACATAATATTTTCCTCCAGATTATTTACAGCTCTTATCCCGCTACAATTTTTCCTCCATTTATCACCGCCCCGGAGTAAAAGAGCCAAAAGCCGTGTTCCAGTGAAGAGCTCCCCGCCCTCGCACACAATGCACATTCTTTGGATCAAATACCAAGCGCAGCACACAACAGAGCATTACTACGAATTAATTAGCAGAGAAATTAAGCCTCAAACTCCTTTCCCCTGATCCCCTCCACCGCCCAATCCTCCTCGGCCCAACTCCACCCACTCTGCTCCCCGGGCCAAAATGAACGCACGCTTTGATCGCATATAATCCCGCATCGATGGGCAATAGGCGTCTGTGGCGACCTAAATACCGCAACAAACCATCACTCCGCCTTCTCTCCTCCACAACACCCCTCTCAACCCTCCAGACCCCTCCAACATTCGTCAACCATCTCTCTCTCCCATGCCACTCGCTCCACTCCACATCGGCCAATGATGATCCAATTAATTAAGGACGGCGAATACACGTGAATTGATGTGAGGATCTCACCGGGGTCGCGAGGTGAAATGGGAGAGAGAGAGAGGGGGAAAACGTGGCATCAGACAGAAATAGGAAGAGAAAAGAAGGGTGCGTTCGGGAAGGGGAGGAAGACACAAAGGAGAAATTTTTACGCCAAAGGCAAGAGTGTGAGAGAAGAATAGAGAACGAGAGAGGGGGGATCACTCTCTTGACGAGTGCCTCTACAATGAAGGGAGGTGGGAGGGCTTCGTGTAGGGGGAGGAAAAGCGGAAAGGAGGACGGTGATACGGAGGAGGAGTGAGGAACAAGGAGGGTGGGTGAGAGTATCCAGTTGAGGACAAGGGTGATGGTGATGAGAGAGTGGGAAGGGTGATAGGGAAGGGGGACAGGGAGAGGGTGAAATATAGATAGAGAGAGGAAAAAACACTTTAAAAAAAAGAAAGAAAGACTCGAACGAGCTACCGACCGAAAAAATACGCCATTTACGTCTTTCTCGAGAATTTCATAAGCTTAATATCTTCTAAACAAACCCAGCCTCCCTTATGAGACGGAATTTAATTTCCGCGCACTCTTCTCTCCGAAAAACTTTCATCTATCACTCATCTACCCCTCCCCGTTTTATGCCAAACCCCATCCACCTCTCCTCCCGCGCGCTACCCAATCCCCTTGCCTCTCTTAACTCAACCCCCTCTTCACCCACCCAAATGGCTTCAATCCCTCGTCACCGCCCACTTCCCCTTGGACTCGCTCTCAAATTCAACCCTACCCCTCTTTCCCCTGAAGGCACACCCACATGTGCATATAAGAACCCCTACCACCTTAAAAAAAACTCTCGAAAGGAACTTCAAGACTTAATTATTTTTTCATTACCGAGTCCCATCGCAAGGACCAAGAGGGAAGAGCCTGGTGTGGGCACTGAGGATGGGAAGTGAGGAGTATGGATGATGAATATGGGGCTTAATTTACGTATGTGTATGGGTTAAATGCATGTACATAAATATATAGGTAGGAGTGTATACATGAATGCATGCACACATTAAAAACTTCTGTATATCCCTTGACTTAAAATGGCCCTAGTAGATAATATTGTGATTGTTTATATACACACGCACATATATATATATATATATATATATATATATATATATATATATATATATATATATATATATATATATATATATATATGTATATGTATATATATACATATATATATATATATATACTACTTACATATATATGTATGTGTGTGTATGTATCTATGTGTGTATGTATGCATGTATGTATGTATGCATATATAGGCACACATTCATATGCACGCTTATATATATACGAGATCTGTCGGGATTGTATCCAGCCATGCAATATTATGAGAAAAATAGCCTACCTACAACATTGAGGCCTTAACACCTTCGAGTTACTCCCCTTGCCACCCCACAGACTTATCCCATCCTCTATTTTACTTTTTTGAACAATCGGCAAAGTCCTTTTTCAGAATGGTCATCAGCTGTCTCGTCGCATTCTCTTTTAACTCGTTTGCCGATTTTTGGGAAGACTAGGCTTTCGTAACTGGGTTATAGTGGTAGCGGTAGACGTCATTACTCATCTCCAGTTATGAATATGTTTCAAAACCTGGGTCATTGCTGCAAGTTGGTGCAAGTCCCCTGCAACTAGAGTACGAAGTTCTTCACATTTTGTTGTTGTTTGTTCTCCCAGTTTTTTGGCAGTGAACGAATCGGCTCCCGAGCACCATCTATTAGTAAAAGAGTCGGGGCACAGCGTGAAAATTTAATTTACCTTTATGCCCATGTGTTTACCCAATGCCCATTTACCATGCTCGCCCATATGTGTTTCCTCAATTGTTTTTCTTTACACTCAAGGAGAAAGAGAGTGTAAGTTCGGCAGTCAGGTTGCGGGTTACCAGGTTTTGAGGACCAAAATGGAATGCAATGGGAAGGGAAAGAATCCCTTTCTCCACCCCTGTGAACCCCTTGAGATAGGAATAGGTCCTGGAGACTGTTGCCGTGGAGGCGTGGCTGGGGGATGGGGTGTTTAGGGACGGAGGAGGGAGAAAGATAAAATTCTTCCCGACAAAGAATAATGTTGCCGGGACAACCAACCCCTCCAACGCAACAATTTTTCACCTCCATCGCACTCCAGATCCAATTGTGAATTCATTTCTGCTACCCAACGTTATTTAAAGGAGGCCATTTTTCCCCGGCAAACTTTCTGAATATTCATGTCCCTTCCTCTTCCTCGCCCACCAGCATCCTCCCCTTCGTTCCTTATTTTTCCGCGCAAGGGGCGAGTGGTAATGAAGGGTGCGGGACGAGAGGTTGGCTGGAGGGGTCTTGGGGGAAGGGGTATGGGATGATTCCCAACCCCACCCCCCCGTACACTCTCCCCTCTCAATCTCCTTTCTCAAAGACTAAAGGAGAGACTAGGGATCGAGGGATTGGGTGCGGGTGGCTATAAAAGTAGATCCTGTAACCAAGCAACGCATTTCAAGCTTCTCGATGAAAAATATAACAGAAGAAAAATATTTTTCCCGAGTTTTGTAGCTCTACGCTCAGCCCCGAACAACAAAGTTTCCCTCCTCAATGTCAACCATCCTTTCTTTCCTCACCATTCCATTCTCAACCTCTATTTTCAACCCATATTTTCCGGCGCTCACCACTGCTAACCCATTCCCCTCATTGATCTCCTTCTAGGATCGCCACACTCAGTCCTACCGCTTAAATCTTTCTATTTCCCGATCCTTACCACATCCCTCCCTCAATCCCTTACACCACTTCTCCCACTCCGGCTCTCTTAATCCCTTAATCCCAGGGATAAAAAAATGGTAGGAAGGCAAAAAGAAATAAAATTGTAAGAATTCGCTAAAATAATCTGACAACTTGGGTTTATCCGGGCGTAACTGATTGCAGATTTGCACGGTGGGGGAGAAGAATCCAAACCTTTTTTTTTATTTGTTAATTTTATCCCCCTTCCTCCCCTTCTAAAACCCCCCTCTCTGCCCCCTACCCTTTTCCAAAACCTCCATCCCTCCCTCTTTCGTCATCGTAAAAAAATAAGCTCATCAAAGCCTTTGTCTTTTCCAATGGAATAAACCAAAATTACACGAAATGGACGGCGTATGCAGGGAATCCTAAATTTTTCCTTCCTTCTCCAACATCCAGCTTCCTGTTTCATTCTTGTTAAATGCACAAAAGGGAGTTAATTTGATTAGATTAAATGAGACTCTAATAAAAAAGGTACCCTAATTCGAATTCTTTTTTTTGCTTATTTTTTTTCAAATTCGCGTCAGGATTCCGATTAACTCCCCCCGTAGCGTCGCGCAGTTTTTACTTTACGCGGAAGACACAGTACGTATATTCTAGTGCCTCGATCTTTCAAGGAAGCGTCCACACCCGTCAAAGCAAGATGTAACATCAGCCGCATACCTAGTTGATTACAATGGCTAGCGTTCCGATGACCCTTAAATCCGCAAGTCGTGGAATTAATCTACGATTTCGTCACCTTCATTTCGTTCAATCGAGATTCCGCGTAAAAAAGGAATGAGTGTTTCATAGTTTTTATCTACTGAAGCTAAATAGGTATGCCGCTTCGCGACTCGGGACTTGAAGATCACCAACTTCAGTTACTTATTCCACGATTGCAGGTTTTCACCTGATGTGTTTAAACTAATTCCTCACTTTAAATTTTGGTTTTAAAGCCAAAATTATACTCAATAACTATTAAGTGGAGACATAAATAAAACAGAATGTTCCAGTAATAAAATAAAATGTATTAATCTATATGAAGTCTCTAAAGCTGAGTCTATTTCTTCTCGGGTATTATTTCCTAATCACCAACGTGAGCCCTCTATACAACTATTTTAGTCCATCCAAGCCATTTCAAAGAATCGATTTTAATATGCCATTAATGAATTACAATAATATTTTCAATTTGGTTATTGTGCTCATATTTGATGATTATGGTCACTCCATTACATAGCGGTACGATTTCATTTACCTGCTTCCTTTGTGCACCGTTCACCAACATGGGTGATACGGTGACCACAAGCAGGAACTCAAAAGAAGAAACATTTCTCAAATACAAAAAAGGAACAGTAGTTAAATAATCGTGGCATTTTGCTTCAAAAATAAGTGAACCAATGCATTAAATTCGGAAATAGTATTTGCTTTGTAGTTGTTTACCATCCAAAACCAAACTATGCCGCTGAATTACAAATTCCCAGCAATAAATGTCCGCGTCATTACGAGATTGTTAATGCCGCAGCGGTAAGTAGGATGACCTGGGTATTTGAATACACTATCCTCTTCTACCAATGTATATACGCTTAAATTTAAGAACTTAAGACATAAAATAGTTTGAGACCGTATCATGTTAGTAGTTTTACAATACTGTGTATTAAGATATAGGAATGTCTAAAATAGTTGATATTAACTCTTTAGAATATGTCACATTAATATTCAATAAAATGCTAAACCTATACACTCTTACATCCACAGCTTTACGTCAAAAAGTGTGTACTTTAAAGAGCAATTTTCACTGTTTTCATAAGTTTCTTCATATAACTATAGCTTTAAATCACCCTTAAGTAGGCTTGGGAAACTAGGAATTCATCATTTAGTTTGCGTTCTTCTTTTTACCTCAGCATATTTCAGGGCCTAGAATTAGCTCAGGAGCTATTGAAGGGTATGTATGTAGCTTCCAAGCGGATTTTCATTTGCCCAGATTATAATCCAGATTTGAGGGGTTTCTTTAAAAGTCAGTAGGTACCGTACTCAGAGCACTCGGAGAGTGCAGCACTCCGTTGGACGCAGGGAGCACTAAATTTTGTTCTGCATGGAATTACGGCTGAAATGAATTGAAATTCTCAGACGAAAATTTGTCCCTTATATTTACCACAGTGCATCTAAGTCAACTTGGAGTTTAAGCAATTATTTCACAAATTCAGCTCCTATCCGGCACCCTTTATCTGCGATAACTCCCCCACATGCCTTCAACCTTACCCACCATAATACTCAGAAGTAAATTTGATATGCACAACTGCACTTGACATCACCCTTTATCTGATAATGACGTCATACAGGTATATCGAAACCAAGGTCGTCAAGGACTACATTATCTAACGGAAAACTGCTTTTTTTTGTGGCCATAGTATGTGCTCCAATTTTATTGTACCTAGCCTGATACGACTACATTTGTTAGATTTCGCAACCCTATTGCACATTTCATTTAGTTTAAACACCTCCTACATATCATACCCCCGATATTCTGGGTAAGCAATATGTCCAACCCCCCAAAACGCCTTATATTAACTGGGATGTCCCTCGCCTCTTCCTGGAGTTACAACGACTTGTAATACTTTTTTGAACTTAATAGACCTTGTTGAATAGTTATTTTTTTACATTCGCCGTCTTCTTTTTTCAAGCAACGTAAGACAAATTAACAAAATATTTTTATCGAGTAATAATCACATTCTTCTCTTTCCGACTTGCTATATCGGGTATATATTATACAGAAAAATTTAAGATAGTATCAGCGCGAATTTGCTATCAATCATAAGAATAGGATAACAATCGAGTAAAGGTGTAGTTCAAGAGCTGTGTTCAGGTCCGAGTGATTTTTTATTTCATTTCCAATTTAAAGTAGATTCCAGCCTAAATTAAAATATATAATTACAGATATGCATAATTAATATCTATTTTTATGTCGGAAGCTTTTCAGACCACCCTTTCAAGATTATATTAATATCGGTAATGGCGAAAAATTGGTAAGAGTGGACATGTGAGCTCAGTATCGTCTGGAACCCAACGATTTAGCTATCGTCTTAAGGGACGTATCCCAGCATTCCTCTGACGCACAGCCATGAAGTGGAAATAGCAATCGGATATCTACCTCCCAGCCTCGAGACCCCCATAGATCCACTCTTTCAGTACGTAATGTTTTAAGTATTACAGAGCCTTATAGGAAAAAAGCGCGATAAATTCTCAACAGAGGATAACTGAATTATGATTATCTATTTTTTTGTGGTACCCGGTAAACCCGGCCCTCGAATACACGCAGCCGACCGGCATTTTTTAAAAATGGGAGAGGGGATGCCAAAATCTAGCACACGTAAACCAAGGAGCAGAAACGTCTAACTGCAAGTTGGATAACTTTTCCGCGACGCAGCAATCCTTCGTCCTTCTACCAGCAACCAGTAGAGGAGGCATAAATTTCCAAGTCCGCTTTCCACGTTCCGCTGATCGGAAAGGCGGCTGCGCCCCTGGATTCGAGGCAGAAAAAGAGACCGCAGCGGATGAATCAGCTGCGGAGATCGGAGGCCAGGGTTATAAGCGGAAATTCCATTAGCGGAACTTACTCTTTTTCGATGGGCCATTTCCTGAATGGATGTTATCATCCATAATCTTGGGAGCAATGGAGTAGAGGTTATTTTTTTACTCCTTTCCTCGTTCTTGTCAGATTTTTCCTTCGTCCAAGCACTTGATTCCCTCCCTACGGCCACTGGTAGTTCAAAAGCTATTTGGGGGCCACCCAGGACTCGGTAGACAATAAATGAGGAAGGCCAATGAAACCCAGTGGTATTGTGCGGGCACAGACTGAATGGATGTGAATATAAACACATCAAGCCGTCATGTTTACTCTTAGGTTGAAACTTTATTTTTGATCATATCTTTACAGTCAAGACAAGATTTACGCTGAGTCATAAATTATGGCACATGATTGAAAATCCGACGAAGCACTTATTTTGCGAAAATTCCGTATGCCTCCGTTCAATGCTTCTTTCGGGTAATCTCTTCAAATGATTTCCAGAAACAATAAGGTTGTCTACCCAGAGTTTTAAATCTAATTCAAAACAAACATACATACTCATTTTTTGCTAATACTATAAGGCCATACATCACAAATATTTGCCAGCTTTTACATAACCGCTAAGGTAAAGTCTCGTGATACCAACGGAAGTAGGTTTGTATCGTAAAGGAAATGGTTATTCCACATAAATTTTATTGAACATGACCACGGTTTCGACTTACAAAGTCATCCTCAGGGTACTGAAGTCGAAACAGTGGTCGTGTTTAATAAAATAAATGTAGAATAACTAAGTATGTCTTTTCCGAAATGAATCGCTTCCACAAAGTGACGCCTGAAATAATTCTATTGGAAGTATGTTTGGGCAATATTAAAATATTGTCATTGTAAAAAAAGCTATAAACTGAATAAATTTAATTTTGAAGGTTAATTTTCCTTTTTATTGATTTCCTCTCCATTCTTAAATTTACTAATTTTCATCCCTTAATAACATTTCAATTGATTTGATACATTTATACACATGTTACTGATGAAACCTCATGTATATTTATCAAATACATCAATTAATATTGAAAAAAATAAAAGGTCGGGTATCTAGTCAGCATATAAAAATGGAGTTGTAATGTATATTTCACCAATATTCGTCTCCTTCTTGTGGGTATACGTGCCACGAAACGCACTGTTGCTATCCTTTATGACGTTTTTGATTGCTTTCCTACTCTACTTTCCCCTTGTTTCGTCTATTTTCCCCTTTAGTGGGTGAAACAGCTCCCTAACGCCATCTCCTAGCGAAAGAATCGGAGGACTTGGTTGCATAAATCCCAAGTATAATTCAGTGTAAATTACGTTTCCTCGATAGCTCAAGTGGTTAGAGCATCGATTCATGGTTCATGTTCCGGTCAAGGAAATATTTTTACACTTGTGATCTGCTCAATTCGGCCTTCCCCACCACTCTTGTGTTCATATTTTATATGTGCTCCTATCCCTTTTCCCTATGTCTATTATCATGTAAATGAGTATGTATTATATATGGAACTGTTGATAAATAGAGATCAAGTAAAAGGGCATTAACACTTTATAAACAGTTGAAAGAAAAATGTTTTTAAAAAGATTTATTAAACGAAATAAAACACTTTAATGTTCCGGTGGACCCAGCCAACTTCATCAGGATGTGGAGCCACTCAACCTCATTCCCTACTCGTATCTTGATACTGGGACCACGAAAATTTGGAAGTGAGTTATATTTGTTTAAGTAACCTTTTGTTGAACTTTTGTAATTTAGCTATACGCATACACGTAAGTGGACTCGTATGTGCATCAAGTATTACTGAACGCAATAAAGATTTTTTTACATTACGTGATCTATGCAATGAATGCACGAAGAGGTGCAATCTGGCGGCCAAGACGCGGACTATAACCCTGCCCACTACCGGCGCTAGTTGCTTGTGTTCCAATGAGCAGTCTGTACTTGGCGGATCGTCAAGCTGAGCGCATGGTTCCAGTTATGTTAGTTTATGTTGCCCTTGTTTTCACTGTTCTCGAAAATTGAAATTGACGAAATTACGGAGCTACGAATCAACATCAAGTTTTTTGTAAAGTGCGGTAAAAATTATCAAGAAGTTACTGAAATGTTGACACGTGTTTACGGTGATAATGCTCTTAATAAAACATCTCTTTTCAAGAGGATTAACCGTTTTAAAGATGGCCGATGATGTTTTAAAGACGCCACGGATGATGCAAGGTCGGGAAGATCTTCAACCACCTGTGTTGGTGACAACATTGATTGTGCGGTCCCTTGTCCTTACCGATCGTCGAAAAACTGTCCGAACAATAGCTGATTAACTGAATTTAGGAAAATCAACAGTGCACACTATTTTAACCGAACATGATGGATGGATCATTCACCATGACAAAGCACCTGCACATTCAGTAATGATTGTCCGCAAGTTTCCGGAACAAAATTCAATCGCTATATTTCGCCCCCTGCGACTCATCCTACTCCAAAATGCAAAATATGATGAGGGAACATCACTGGAAACGTGGACAAGAAATAGCAGGAAAAAACGAGAAAACTAAAAATCCTAACTGCCGAGGGCTTCCAAGGGTGCTTTAAGCATTGGAAAAGAAGATTCAAAAAGTGCATAGCAACGAATCGAGAGTACTTTGAAGGGAACAAAATCGATGTAGACTAAATTTTGCAAAATAAAGATTTTATGTCCTCAGTTTGCGTATTCATTTGACAGATCTCATACATAAATATATACATATATATTTATTTATTTATTTAGTTTAATAAATTAATGTATATTTATAAAACCTTTACTTAAATTTATAATTTTGTACAATTTCAGGTTGAACGGGAAGCAGAAGGATAGGGAGGTGACGACACCATATTATTCCCACGAAAAGAATCTGATGGTACTAAAAGAACAATTTTGTTCTTTCTCAAATAACTTCATTTATATAAGTCGCATCAAAGTTCGAGAGCGCTTACAACTTGAATACAAAAAATATATATGTGGGACAAAAATTGGAAGTTGAATCGTGGAAAAGACCAACGGTGAAGAGGGAGAGAGGTCTTGGCCATTCTGTTTTAATGAATTACAGATTGAGTAGGCTTCCCGCTGAAAGGACACGTTACTCTTTGAAAGCCAAACTTTCTCTTTCATCACGACTGGTGACATTTAATTCAGGCTTCTTTCAAGTGCGCTCCGGGGTATTTTCGGAACACTGAATGCGCCTCGCTCGTATATTAGGCTGTGAGAGCGGGGGTGGTGTGGGACGGGGGCGTGTAAGAGGAGGCTTTTATTTACCGAAAGGTGGAGGTGGAGAACCGGTTCCTCGGAGGCAAATGTATTTACGGTTGCGATTGAAACCGCAATATATATCGCTTTGAAACAACTTCGCAGACTGGAACTGTACTCTTTGAAGTTTTTGTGCCCTGCTGATTAGAAATTATGGCGTATGAGACGACAATGAACATGAATAGCTTATTTTAAATTATTTTGCACGTGCACAGGAAAACATTGTATTTAGATCATAGTAATACTGTATGCGGTTCAGAAACAAATGTCACGACTGCATATCTTTGCGTTGTCGCCACTTTTTATTTCATTGTTTCCAGCACTCAATTGCTGTAAAAATTATTGATGAATTCTTCTCGAACCACGTTCTCTTGCTGAATGACTTATGAAATTCTGCTTGATTAGAAGCTATAAAAACCTAAAACATAAGAGATATTTTTAATATAACTCGCTTCCACATGATGCATTAAGCCGATATCCTCAATTAAAGCTTATAGATTTATAAAATGACATAATCTTCTTTGCTATGTCTTCAACTTCGTAGTCCTATTCAAATGTATTCAAACCCAAGACTAGAAAATAGGTTTACTTTATAAGTGAATGTTTAGGAAAGGCGATAAAAGTAGAATCTTGGAGGTGGTGATTGAAGTACTTCCCCTTTACTCATTAGTAATGAATATACTTCATAATCCTTATTGGATGATCAAGCGAAGACAAGCGGATACAAGTTACATAAAAGCTTTGGATTACGCAAACTTTCAAACCTTTGTCATAACTATCATTGTTTTAGTAATGCCGAATTTTGAGTCAACGTATTGTCTCTATGAATGGTATTTGATTTAAAATTAATATTATTAATTATGGGCACAAAGCCTCTCAATTCGAATTTATCCATTATGTTATTCAACGTTTTCCAGACTTAAGTGATCCTGGCTGTATGTAGTTCGATTATAATAAGGAGGAATATTGGATAATTATTAATTAGCATGACAGAATTAACTTACTGTCTGTTTTTAACCACGAATATATCGAAATGCAAAGCTAAACTGTATATCCTCTTGCAACGAAAGAACGCCTGAGAATACTTTCTCAAAAAATATTCAGGTATTCCATTCTTAGTATATCCAGAGGATACACGATACTTGTATAAAGGATGGAAGAGTCCATGGTTATTTTCTGAAAACGTTCATGCATATATGAGAACACTGTTACAAAGGACAGAATTTCGAAATAAAGGAGCGATTGGACATGCACGACTAGTTCTTCGTGATGTTGGATCAAGTGGAATCGACGACCTCGTTCGTGAATAAGTGGAATAAAATAAAAGGGGAAAGCTAATATTGGCTTTTAAGAAAATGAATTACATGAATTTAGTAATTTTAAAGATTACATGTGACAAATCAATTTAAAAAGAGTGATATGTTTAAGGAAAGAGTAGGAACAAGCAGTACTCAATGATTACTTCATTTAGATTCTTAAATGAGAATATTTTCCCTCGGAAATAAATTTTAGTACTTTCGTCAAATGACATATTTCTAGGGAAATATTTGGCATAACTTCCGAGTATTAAATATTTGAAATAAATTCATCTTAAAATAATAAAGCTGAGCATTTTTTAAATTCTAAAATGCCAAGACACTCTTGGATTTGTGTATAGAATGAACAAAATAACATATTTCTCCAAAAATACGGTTGAATATCGCAATATTTGGTGCAAAGATTTTATGAAGTGTTCAACTTCACGTCAATGCCAGATAAATTAAATTTTAAATGACAACTCCAAAAGTAGAGAAAATGCCATAGGCTAATTGGAGACGGTGAGTGATAACCTTTTATGTAGAACGGATTTTCAGAATGTATACGGAATTTCCAGGATATTTAAAGTTGATTTATCGAAGACTACTTTCCGTGAGAAAGTAAAACCTGATCATGGAACACTTATTTCTCCATACTAATGTAAGAAAATCGTACGTATGTATTTATAGATTACATTTTGCATATAAAATGACCAGAAAAACCAGCATTTTTCTGTGACTAAAAAAGAAACGATGCACCTGCGTCGTTCCAATCCGTGGTGTATGACTTTCTTGGGCCTTTTCCCAGCATTCCTATTGGGCTATGCAAGACTAAAACAGTTCGTTGTAGCCAATAATTAAACTTAGAAAATGTCGAAAAAATATTCATCATGCAAATATCAAGTGAAACGTATCAGCCAATTTCCGAACAATCTTATTGTGGCGTAGTCGTATAGTAGCGCGGTAATTAACTAATTTGTTCAATTTAATCATTTAAAAATTATCGGTAACCATTTGCACAAAAGATGCTTGACAAACTCAATTATATCCTGTATACAAAAGCATCCTCTTTGGAAACACTCACGGTTATGAAGCTCCTAAAAGATAAAGCTAATGTTTTTATTTATTTTGCAATTATTTAAAGAAATAATACTTTTTCAGGGACACCCGATTACATACTCAGGGCAAAATGTGTATAATATAACAATATAACCGAAATATTTAATTTTAAATATTTAAAACTTTTTGCCTTTTATAATACGAGCCGCTACCTTATACTAGCTCATATTACCGCTAAGAACTTTCTTAATATTTATTTTTCTCTATTTTTTCAAATACTAATTTAAACTGTATTTTTCATCGAACTACACTTATATTATTATTTAGTCATATGTTGCAGATATTATAACACAATTATATATGAATTAGAATTGGACTGACAGTACAATGACTTTATGCAACCAATAAAATAGACTGACAAGGATCTTCCAAATAATTTCCTGTGCAATTGTGAATGATAGCAATAAACCTAAATATCAAATATTTCTGTTGTGAAACACTAAAAATTTTAAAACTTTTCCTTAATTCTTCATATCTACATATTTTAATTTTCGTCCAAATAGAAATTAAAACTGTATTCACAAACATTCATTCTGTGCTCACGTATGAAACCAACTTACAGGTTGATTTCTTGATGATTTGTATGACTATTGCGTATTGAAGTTCGTATCTTTTCTTAAGACAGCTTCAAGAATTTATTAGTCAAAAAGGATAAAGACTAGTATTAGGCGATTGCTACTCTACAACAAATCATACTCACTATCATTTAAAAACTTCATAAACATGTATAAGGCAATCCTTTGCCAATCCACTTTATTGCTTAGAGCACTCAGCATCATCAGCCTTTCAATCAGAAAATTGGTGAACTGCAGCCTTCCATTATTCCTCTCTAATGGCAAACAAGTCTTGTGCGCCTTAAAATCACTTCCACCTTACTTATCTCTTTATTTAGCTTACGAATTCTTCCCTTTCTACTCCCACTCGCGAGACCTTTGCTTACATTACCCTTGCGACAAATCCATAACGGCACTACAGCACATAAATTAATCTTGTGAGGAGGAGTTGGAAACTAAGAATTGAATTTGCTCGCCAGACTCCTTTCGCTGATGGTACTCCACAGCCTCGACTCGCGCAAGGATGAAATTTCACAGAGTACGGGGGCAATAAAAGGCGTTGGGCAATAGGAAAGAATGGAGAAAAAAATATTACCCGCCCCCTATTGTTAGACTCATCTTACTTACACGTATCATGCGTCCGAGGGCGATGCAAAGCAACGTCGTGACGTTGGGTGGAAGAAAGTGGAATGGAGCCATATTTGAGTGGGGATATAAGTGAAAGGGCGGGAACGGGGAACGTCAGACGCATTGCGAGGAAAGTAATCTGAAGATAAGACGGTGCAAAGGAGTGAGAGGGGAGCGTGTGGGCGGGGCACGTTGGAGTGCCGCGAATTGAGCTAACTTCAGGTCTCGCGGGAAGGGATTGCGAAAAGGCGTACCAGAAGAAGTGAGAGAAGGGGAGCAAGGACCGATGGGGAAGGGAGATGGAAAGAAATGAGAGGTAGAGAGGGAGAAATAAATTTAAAAAAGGGAAAAAATTAATGATCTGTGACACATGACATCATTGAACGAAATAAAAGGAAATAGCAATTATCGAATAGGTTACTAAGGAGCCATCAAATCAAAATGCATTTCAAAATTATTAGAGTTAAGTATGTGGCGTAAATAGTAGCAGAAATTAATTCCAAATGTTAAATAAATTATTTCATACCCAATTTACGTCATTTTAATATAGCTACTAAACACTAAAATCTAAACCTTAGACTAAAACATGTTGGAACATTTTTCAGCTCATCTTTAAAAATATTCCAAAGTTTGAGACATGGTACTTCCAGTAATTTTTTTTCAGGAGCTGGTATGATAAGCTGGGTATGAACTTAAATTTACAACTGTTATCGAAAGAATATTGCAGTTTTTTAAATATATTCACAGGCAGTTTAATGATATTCCGGCTTTTTACAAAGAAATAAAGTGAAAAGGAAGTGAGGCCAAAGAGATTAGCATTTAAGGCAGGGATGACGCGCTTCATTACGTGCAAAAGCCCATGCAGCAAGCAATACGGCAGAGCAGAGCACTCAGACGAGATGAGAACACTGGCGCAAGGGAGAACGATGGAAGGAGAAAAAGAAAACAAAAGATGTTTGAGGGTAGGAGTGGGAAAGGGGTGTTCCTTAGGATGCAAAAACAAGAGAGGGTCTTAATTATAATTCACTTAAACGCGTCCCTGTAGGCCGATCGAGAGTAGTCACGGCTTATTCTCATTCGCTCCCAGCCTCTCAGGTAACTCTGAAAATGGTTTTGAAAGGTTCTATAAACGAACTTAGAAACGTCATCAGTTCTCATTGGTGAATGCATATTCTCACTCGACCACTAAAAATGAAGGAGGAGGAAAATCATGTTTCTTTGTGGGTGGTGTCGATTGTCTCCAAACGAATGCTTGTTCCAGTTCAACACCTGTGTGCCCATTAGGTCATGTTGCAATGCAATAAAGACCAGCTTTTCATCAATTACCATATCAACCGATTTAATTAATTGTAACGTAATAATTCTAAAATTAAAAGGTGAAATATGAAACGATACCAGTAATTACTGCAGGAATAGATGAAGTTTCACCTACGCGGCCGCCCTCATCTTAAAAATTGATTACATATCTACAGTGGCATTAAATTATTTTAATTATATTTAAGTTATCTCAAATTTCTCTCCCTATTATTTATTTTGGTAAATTCCCAGCCAAATTGTTTTAAACTGCATTAGAACAGTCGCGTTCTATGCTAGACGTATTAATGTAGAATATGTATTTCTAAAACATGCTTTTTAAACTCGCGAGCATGAGTTTTTAAGCTAATTTGCTGATATTTTGTTTTCAAAAAAAAAGACTGTTCCAAAGTCAACTTCAAAATCACCTTATAATTTTTTGCAAAACGCTGCTCGAGATTTATCTTCCTCCAAACCTTCAACAATGGTAATGAATTCTCGTGTTACTTCAGGGCGTTAGAATAAATTGTGAAATTGAATACTCTTAGTTGAAGCCGAGGTAAAACGAAAGGGATCGGATTAGAAGAGATAAATGTAATTTAGAAAGTAATATACGTCTCTAAACTTTATTTTTAAAGAGAAACAAGTCATAACATTTGAAGAAATTGAGAATGTATTAACTGATTTGTGATGAATAAGAAAGGATAATATTTGTTCACACGCAATAAAAACTTAAATAATGTACTTGGTTGTGATTTTTCGGTTAACTGAATTTTTTATACGCATATCTGGGAACATATTGTATTTTAACCAATGTAGTCACTTCAGTAGAGATTGAACCTTGTTTCTGGCAGTGAAAAATGGTTATTTATAACTTTCAGTCTCGGTTTTACCTGCACACTGCTGGCTAAAATAATCCAAAGCTGACTAGTAGTGTCAACCGATGGAAGAAATGCTATGCACCAAAATAGGTAACGGAAATGCTGATAGCCTTACATACTAAATCTTCCAGTCCTCGTGCATGTCACCCTAACGAAAGGCCTGGGACACTACATAGGCACAAAAAATAACGTGGCAAGACCAGAACGTGTGGCAATTTGATTGCACATGCAGGTGAAAAGGGTTAATGAACGAAATAAATAATTGGAAGACCAATGATTGCCTTAAGAAGGTGAAACAAAGTGCAAGAGTTGAAATGATATTAAATTGGTTGTAATTTTGCATTAATGCCAGAATTTTATACAGTCTACGCGGTTTTAATGCAAGGTCATGAATTAAAAAGAACTGAAACTTATTTAAACGTTAAATAGGTCTAGACAACTAGATCAGTCAGCCTATTTTGGCAGTGCATTGACAGCCACTATCAAAGTACGTATTAAGAATGTTAGGAGAAGAATTGCGCTCAGAAAAAATGATGCACAATAATAAGGGAATTGATGACAGGCACTTTGAGAGAGAATGTTAAGAAAAGATTCGTTAAAACTTTGAAATGGAGTATGGTTTTGTACCACACGGAAACATGGTCGTTGAAGAAAGATGATATGGGAAGACTTGAGGCTTTTGAAATATGGATGTGGAAAACGTTGGAAAGTTGAATGCAGAGAAAGAATAGCATAGCAGTATGTCCTAAGTATGAGTGGGATGGATGGGGTTGTTGGCAAAAATCCAAGTGAAGCAGGAATGGTGATTTCAGATTATTTCAAATGGCGATATTATTTGACAACTTGTTAGATGGGAGAACGTTTAGTAAGCAAGGAATAAGTAGGAAAATGTTAAACATTTTGGATTGAGAGAAGGAAAGAGGGAAATATGCGTGTTTTGCTAAGATAAACAAAGAAATGTGTTGCTGTTCAGTCTGTATTCATCCAGAACCTACCTTCAACGAAATAATGTGAATACTAATAATATTTCGCAATTTTTTAAATACCTACTTGTACAATACCCATGAGTCACATGGAAAAGAAAACTTAGGCAGATATAAATTAATAAACTAATGACAAAAATTTTAATTCAGCACTTACTTTTATTTATCTGTTATTTCTGGCATATAATACTGTATTTAAAACATTATACAGCCTAGATCGCGTTTTCTTGTTTACCTTGTAGCCTAGAGTGTGTTTTTAAAGCAAATTGTGAGCAGTGATTTTCCAGTCAGTTTGTTAGAAGGTAAATCAATTTTATCAAAAACATTAATACCGAAATATACAATGTTAAATGTTTTAAAATGGCTAACCATTTATTAATTTGAAATTAAATATGATGAAAATTATAATACATCGAAGAAAAGCTTTAAAAAATTGGCCATTCTTTTTATTTGATAGATACATTCTTTCTTTCTCACTGATGGTTTTGCCCCGTAACGGAGACTGTCTAATCTCAAAATCTATCACTTCCATACTTGGAGACATTATATCTTTCTCGGTCCCTAATTAACAACTGTGGAGACACACTGTCGTATTCCTATTTTTTGCTCTTAATAGAAATCTTTCCATTAAAATTTCTTTAAGAAATTTTGCACTGCCATACGAGAGCTGATCTGAGATCTGAGACGCAAATGGCGAACGTAAGGCAAGAAAAATCCCCATTTCTTTAATCTCTACGCTCCCGGCATATTATTTCGCGAGACAAAATTGCGGAATTTCTTTTCGAACCGAATGACGGTAAGCACTGAGGATGTAGATTAAAAAAATTTTCCCATGAAGAGAGAGGGAAACATTCGCTCTCTATCCGGAGCCAAAATTAACTAAGGCGTCCTGAGAATTAGGACGAGATTACAAGATGCAACAGCAGTGCTCGCTTACATTTCTTCCATTCCCAGATGCTTCCAAAAATTCTATTTTTTATTATGAAATGCGCGAAACCGCAGTTTGCGGAAAATAAAATTAATCGCTTAAGCTCTCTAAACTAAGTGGAAAACACGTGGAAAGATGAATGCCCTTCTTTTTATCTATTTCATGGAGCATATATTTTCTCTGAAAAATGCGATGAAGTTTTTTTGTTATTTCTAATGCGTGACGAAACCTCTCACTTACGCGGATGATATGAGCACAGCAAAGATATTTGACATATATTTTCACTTTTTTTCCTGGAAACACATTCCAGTAGGGAGTGAGGTGAAGATTTTTTTCCGCATGGTCGATATCGTGAGAAATGAGAAAGTATTCCTTCCTGCCTTCCCTTCAGCCTTCATGTATACAGTATGGGTAGGAGAAGATTAGCCAAATATGCAGAAATGAAGCAGCGACATAAAAAACTTTCTAAATTAATTATATCGTCCATCTGGTAAAATTACTCAACCACCAATATTTTACTGCTAGGATTTTCTGGTATTAGTCACATTCGTCGGAAATAACAAAAATTGGTAGGTACTTGTGAGTTTTTCAGTATATTGGCAATTTGGGAACTTTCATAAAATACGAACCTGAATTGGACACCTGCATGCCGGAGGCAGTATTAACAATGAGCTTATGAAAATAGATAGTCGTAACATTAAAACTAGTGGAGTTTCGTGAGACTTAATTAGGAATTAAAAGTATTAGGAAAGATACAAAAATGTCGAATAAATCATAGTTCATATTATTTTGATACAATTATGAAGCTGTGCCACCTCCACCGCCCTATTTTCAAGAATTCTACCTAGACAGAGGTTGCTATAGGAAACGTTCAATTCAAAAAGGAGGAGGTATGGTTTATCAGTGAGATGGAAATGGTAAAGAAATGTTGAAAGTGTATCTAATAATAAACAATAGAAGAATCAAAAACGCTATTTAATACTTCTAAAGTAAAACACATGAGATCTTCAAATGTAGATAATCATTATCCCCATTAGTTTTTGTCTCAAAGAGATCTAACTTGAATCCACTGCATCAAAATGCGGTGGCTTACAGTTGAGCTCACATGAGAGTTGTTTGCTAAATTGCAGCAAAGGGCTTTGAATTTATCTCCACTCCCCATTTTTCTTCCCAATCCTCCCTCAATGCTCCTCCTTTCTATTTCTCCCTTTCTCCTTCGTTGACTTCCCCACACCACTCATCGTCCCAATTTCTACTCGCTTTCCAGATATGATGATTAAAATAATATTTTTATGATAAAAGTGCGCAATATGAATGAGAACAAGAATGATAAATTCCATTGAAAATTGTTCAAGTAGAAATTGACGCGCCTAGAATGGCTTATTCATTCAATGAAATGGCAGAGTTAAAGATGTGCATATAACAGCGTTTATTTCCTATTCAAATCTGGCGGAGTAACTCTCATACGCTTGCCACGGATGATCAAAACAAAAGAGTTTTCCATGCTCCATTTGGTTATTAAAGCATTAAGTATCGTAAAATCCAGCGGAAATCAGAATTCATGCTGGTATTTTCACAATTATGTAGCAGAAACTAACGTAAAAACGTCTAATAATTATTTCTCTTCTTTAAACACTTTTAAACTGTCCATTCGATATGCTTACATTATGTCATTTTAAGTGTCATTTTGTGTGACACTATGTCACTTTAAGTTTTACCTATATCTACTGGGAAAGTTGCTGAAAAATCCTTATATTTTTTTCTATCTTAAATAATAAAAATAGCTTATATTTTGATTATACTTTTTAGGTTATTCAAATTTTAACTAAGAAATGACCACACTTCAATAATGTTATTTTCCCGAAATGAAAACAATTGCAAAAATGAGGCGGTCTTCATTTAATCTTTTGTATAGAATCACTTAATCGTCTTCCACCGGTGATTCATTACAACACGGTTTTGTTTTATAGTCACGCACAATTTGACGGTTGAGAATCATTATACTCCATCATTCAGGGCTAAATCCAACACAGTTTTCAATACTGGTGAGATTATCATTAAGGCAGTTGACGTCGACAGGCCATTAATTCCCAGAGATGCCATCATTTTTGTTACGACATCACAGCGACGGGAAAACATTCACCACAGCAGGAAATCGGAGGTTAAACGGACCATCCCAGGATGTAAAGTGACTGGCTTAATGACAGCGACATAATTAGGGTCTCACGCATAATCCCCCGTCTCCCCTCTGCTTAGGCTATGGAAAAGCTTCCATCAGAACTTTTGTATTTCCGTTCGTCATAATACAAAACGTCCCGCGTTGTGTCGGACACATAATTACATACAGCTCTATGTTTCTTAGAACAGTATTAAATCTTCAACATGAGGGTAATTTTGAGCATGATGCAGGGGAAACATAAAATGGACTACAATGTCAATCAGGGGAGGCGAAAACAGGATACATCCTGTGAAATTCTTAGACTCCAATAGGTAAAGCATTTAGAGGTTGACGGAGAGTTTCAGGATCCAATCCCGAATGAATTAGAGGACCCCATTCAATATCCGAGAAGTGTGATGATCTAGTAACTAGAATTTCGAAGGGAACCTATACGATAACTTTGTGAATATGACTGCCTTACGCATCTGAATTTTGAAACACCTATTCGACATTAACAACGTTAAGTGTGTTCTCTATTCTCACAAAAAAAGTCAGATTTAGGTTGACGTTTTATGTATGAAAGATGACGGAAGGAATAAAACAAGGAAAACATAAATCCATCTTTTTCCAAAGTGGAATAATTTCACAGGGTTAGCAGCATTTTTATCAAACAATTTCCAAGCTAAAGAAATGCTAATGAAATAAAATGAAAACTCCTATAGCCGTAATAAGTTAGATGTATCAAGTAGTTAGGAAGTTTTTATTTTATTAATTTACGAGACCATAGAGCTAAATTTCTTATATTTTAAAGAAATTCTAATTTAAAAAATTGATAATTTAATTTTCCCATCCTCTCCTGGAGAATAAAAACCCACCTATGTTGCTTGTAACGGCAACTTGTTCCTCACGTTACTCTCTTTTTTACAAGTTCATATCCTCCATTAATCTTCACTGCATTTTCTTCAAAAAATAACGGAGGAGCAATTTATATCTACACTTCTTTGAAAATGATTAGCCGTGTTAAGTTCACTTTAGGAATGCACCATGCATGAGGTAGTGGAAAAGCAATATTATAAAAACGACATGAATGCCATGTATGACTTCCCTGCGACAGTTTCATCGTTACTGAATTCATAGTTTTACGAGAGAAACCATTTCAGCATATACTCCTGAAAATGTACGAGACATCAGAACACTTTCATTAAATACCTATCGTAAACCTCTCTCTTATCTGAAATGTGATACTTGATATTCCTTTATGTGATATGAACTATTTCACGAGGAATTCCGTAAGGATATAAGCAGTGAACACGATGTCACAGTACCTTAATGAGTGCATTCTAATATTTGACACCTTACCTACGCTAACGATATTAAGGTTAAATAAAGGTAATTCAACACCCCGCATATTTTTTACACACTCATTTTGAATTCATACAATAATTTTTGCTGTGTCCCTAATGATGACCCTTAAATATAGTTAAGACGGTAATAATAATTATTACCGTTGCATTTACCTAATATTCTGACAACAAAAACCCATATAAACTCAGTTATCGCATTTCGTACGACATATAAGCACGTTTTTTCCCAAAATTTATTAAATAAATCCCTCACCGTTAACCACATAGTCCCATGGTGTAGTATGGCACAGTATTTTTGATATTCTTACATAAATACCTTTAGTTCTCATGTTAACCGCAATTAGATTATTGTGTAAATTATTATTAAAGAAATCTCGTCGTTACTACACAATTGTCCTGGTGGCTACGGTCAAGCCCTTGCGGCGGTTTTTTTTGTATTTTGTAGACGTAAATGTAGCCCGTATCGAGTTAGGGTATGAGAATTAACTAATGAATTGATAAGTTGGACAAAAAATCCTCTCATTGATTTTAATTTTCAAATTTATGATCTCAAAATCCTCATGTGACACGCTCGATATTTTACGCTTGATAAATAGGAATCGAGTTTTATTGTCACAGGTTGTTGAAGATGGCTACCTGAGGGGAAAAGACTTAGAGGGTATTTTCTCTTTTATATTCTTTCTTTTTTTCGGCCGAGAGTGACGTGAAAGCAACCCGGGAGGTACGGGGTCCGCGGTTCGGCCACCGATTCTTTAGAATATTGCCGAACGCCGTTTCAGAGGTGTCGGGTGGAAACAAAGAAGGATCGGTGAGTCGAAAAAAAAGGGAAAACAAATGCCGGAGCGGTTTCGTGCGGAAAAACACGGCCGCAAAAACGAGGGGGAGAAGTGGCAGGAGGGGGTGGTAACTAAGCGCCTCGCATTTGTTCGGAGTCAGGACGGAGGTGCGCGGAGATCCATCTAAGTCAGGATCCACTCTCCTCCCCCTCCCGAGAGCATGAGCCATTCCCATCTGCCGCCCGTTCCCCACACCCACAACGAGAGGTGCAGTTGCCAGCCCTTCCCTTTATAAAGGTTTGCTTCCAGAAAGAGCGGTAGGTTGGAGAATATTTCCTCTCGGGTTGAATACTCAGCGGGTGGCGATTGTCGAAGCCCCTCGATGGAAATCTCCACGCTCTCACTGTTTATATTCTAAGTATATCGTTGAATCAATCTCCAGTCATCCCTACTTTGACTCGGAACGCCGTTGTTATGGACCACGTCGTTTTAAAATCTTTATCATTCTGGATTATTTTTATATTTTGCTGACTAATGCTTCTATTTTCTTCCATAAAGTGCCCGAGAAATAAATGGTTTGCTTATAAGTCGTTATTTCCTAACATTGAAGACGAATTCTAGTTTATTCACATGTTAGTGTGCCATTTTACTCAATAGAAAACGTGATTTAAGGATTTAAATTTTACGGACGATGCACATATATTTCCCGTACGTTGTACATCCAATTCCCAAACTGTTTTAACGAGAATTCAAATGAAAGGGGTTCAAATTAAGGCCACTCAGTGTATTTAATAGTATGCTAGCATTAATAATTAATATATTATTATTTGATTGAGAATAGTCGCAAATGTCTTAAAGTTCCATACATGAAATACTCTCTGAATCCTAATATTTTAATTACGTTTAAGGTACGTTTATATCTTTGCTAATTGTGGTTTAAGTCCTCAGAAACCTTTAGTTTGGATCACAATAGTTGGTCAATAGTATTTTACAGAAAAAATAAAGAAATAAGGTAAGAAAAATCAATGCAGTTATTATTAAGCGTTCCTCGTCTAATGCTCAATTGTTTCAAAGAACATTCATCTGATGAACCAAATCGCTATTTCTGTCCCACCACCGGAAAAGTTAACTATTACACATTATATTTCTTCAAATAATTCAACATTACCTAACTTCAATAAATATATTTCTTCGTCAGTTTATCAGTTATTTTTATATCAAGGAGCCCAACAAGAATGATGCATTAAAATTGAGTCGTAGGAAGTAAAGAAAATATCTAAAAATGTTATTGTAATAGGGTCATATTAAAGTTAATTGAACTCTAAAATTGATGGAAGTTATGTGAAAGAACATATTGACAATGAATGGCCATAAATGGAGCATCAACCAAGTAAAAGAGGAACTGCTAGGAATTTAATACTGTATTTAGTATCTATTGTTGATTGCAAATTAACTATCCAAGGTGTTCTGAAATTTAAAGTAACAATATTGATCAAATCTCGTTAAATGATAGATAAACCATGTCCATTGGAACACTCACACTACACTCAATATTTTTGATTATTTTACAATAATTTTAATGAAGCAAATAAGAACTTCTTGTTTTCATCAAAACCTAACTTACATTTTGACTTAATTCATTAGTTTAAAAAATTAAGGGAATATTAGGCCCTACATTTTCTTAGCTTCTGTTTTCTCTAGAATTATAATTCTACGAATATTTAATGAAGAAAATATTTAAATTATAATGAAATATAAGATTTATGTTATAAATCTGTGTTCCTACACATTTAAAATTGTGTGGTCACACAAGTTAACGTATTTCCACTTCCTATTATTTTCTAGTAGAAGAACAGTTGAAATTTCTGACAAATTTTTCTTTCAGGTATGTGGGATTAAAAAGTATTTTTCGATTTTTTACTTTCTTGGGCCCTCAGCATTGATGATGATCAACTGATCTGAAATAATCAAAGTATTATTCTCTTTAAATATCACACACTTCGTCATGTCACAGTTTTCTTTTTTAATAAAGTAAATTAATTCTGAAGAAGCTTGTGACAGTTTGGTAATCCATTTTTGCAGATTAATCCCAACGGGTAATGAGTCGAGTAGGTGAGCATTTACTTTATTCAATATAAGTTTCCCTTGGATATGAGCTCACATTCAATTTCAGATTATGATGAAAAAGAAAATTTCAAACACCGAAAAAATATTACTTTAAAACTATTTTTCCTTTTTGTTTTGAAAGAGTGTGGTCTTTAATGAATCCCAAGGCAAGAGACCTTTTTATTTTAAGTTATGGTGACTTCCTTCTGAATTAAGAACAGTTAGCTCCTGGACCGCATGTCTTTCGAAATCAGTGTCTCAATTTCAATATATGCGTAACTAATTTTATACGTTAATTTCCTTGATATTTCTTTCTACAATCAACCAATTTAAAACACAAATATGCATTTTCCTTAGTAAAGTCTATATATTTCATCTAAAGTATATTTATACCTACTTTTATTTGTTGGTAATAAAATATTCAACTACACACATTTTTCACGTAGCATTCTACCCCCTTGCTCATGACTCTCTTTTCGCTTTGAGAGTTGTTAATAATGAAGAAAAAATGTCCAGGTTGATGGTTTGCAAAATGCCAATTAAAATAATCATAAAAATACTAAATATGTTGGTCTATATTTGCCTAAGAGAAGATTTTTGGTTTATATATTTCTAATTATCACCAATTCCCATTCCTTTCTTAATCTATAAACCTAAGCTGCTCATTTCATCCCTGTGCAAATTAGTATGAGACAGCAATGCTTGTCGGCTAGTGTCTTTCTCTTGTGGGATTCCATGTAACACTAATATCATGCCAAAAAGTGTACAACCCAAAGAGACTGAATAAACAAAGAGTGAATCCGATGAATGAAGCAAAGATTTCAGCAGACAGGGATGAAATTGACCCAACAGCCACCCTTCCTCTCCTAAGCACTACGATTTCTACCCCCACGCTCTGACGAGCTAGCTACCCACAATCCCTTTCACACTGCCTCCTTCCCACACTGGAAGCCCTCTCTTATTTTTCCGGCCATCATTCGCCAGCTTCAAACCAAGCGTGGCGATGCCCATTCCACATCCCCTTCACTTCAACCACGCACCGAAGCAAGCACACACAAACACACCCACGTCCCAGCAACCGTTATAATTTTTCAACCGCGTCGCCACTCTCTATCTCTCCTTCTCTCTCTTTCTCTCCCAACAGTAATCCCTCTGCGATCCAAACCCAGAGAAGAAGAGCTAAGAGCGCCTCGTTTCAAGCGATGGTCTCCTCGACACGCGTCACCGTAACACGACGGCATCCTTCCGCAATTCGTTCTCCGCATGAAGCAGCCTCCATGATCAAAGGCTCATCCAATTATTTTTCCATTTCATCAATTCTAGAGAGATTACTGTTTCTACAAAAGGCTAGTAGTACATAGAGGTTTAGATAATGAGGTCGGAGGCGTAGGCATATAGTTTCTCAAGCGGGAAATCATTATCTTTAGGAAGTGGCCAACTTAGCAGATAGTTCAAGTAAGTATTGAATATTTTTACATATTAATCGATTCATTGATAGTAATCTCCAACTATCTTAACCAAAGTTTACTGTTCCTTTGAAAGAAAATATTTTTTAGATCAAGAGAGCAGAGATAACTCATAAGCAACAAATTATTCTTGGTCAGTAATCAAAAAACCACATTACATAATTACTTATGGAAAATGATGGACAAATATAAAAACTTTTGGAAAAGCTATTTTTTTAATGGAAGCATTTATCCATAACTTTCATCAAATGCAATATATAATATGGTATCGGATTGGCCGGGAGAGAAGAAAATCGTGTATAGGAGGGAAGGAAGCATAACCCAAGGGCAAAGTCTTGGTTTCTCTGATGTGAGATGCTCTTGCGTATGTGACTGATACAGTAATTTTAAGCCAAGTCATTTTGCAATTCCAATTCATGTGGGAAAATGCACTTACTTTGCTGTTAACGTAGGAATTATTTCGTAACTATTTTCGCTACAATGAGTTACCTTAATGTAAATAATTTGCTGATATCCGCACAGTAGAGATTGTGTTAAAAAAAATTTACCATTATATAGGGAACTAAACAGTAAAGTCAATCCTGTGCAAATGGCAAAAAATATATTTTTTCACTGAGGTTTAAGATTAATTACCCTAAATAGTATGCTTCAAGCCAGCAGTGCGGTATGCTTGGAGCAATAGGGCACCATATTTGGATATAAAAATATTTAATGCAGCTTGAGCGGGAAGGTTAAACTTTACTTCTAACTTCATAAACGACTAGTTACTTAGCAGACAAGCCGACTGCATTGGAATTTAGAATAAGATTCTTAGAATGGTTCCTAATCGATTTTGCAATAAGATGATCATAATCTGGCTCCTAGATAAAATTAGATTAGTACGTAGAGCTCTTGAGGAAACAATGGCTAGTGAGAGGCTTATACGTACTATCCGAAAGAATTGATCAAGCGCAATAAAAATTACATTATGAATATCCTGGGATGCATTCATGCACTTATGAATTAGGAGTTATGGACCTTTTCAATCTTCATCCCGAGATAAATGATGAAAGGGTCATCTGGTTGACGAATGTTTTGAGATTTTGACAAATGCAACGAAGAATATGGGAACATGCTGCTAAATGAAAGATTAACTGTGAGCATTGAACACGATCCCTTGGCTATTATATATGCCATCCTTTAATTTTTTGTTTGATAGATCCTTTTCGACATGTTTGTGGTGAAAGTGAAGTTATTTTGACATTTTGAGAATAGAATAAAAAAGGAAGTTAAGTATTCCGAAACTAAAAGAAGTACAGAATCCGCAGAACCAAAGTAAAACATTTGGCTACTGAAAAAATACGATTTTCCGAAAGAAACCCGACCCTCGTGATGCACTTGTATCTGAATGGCAGTCATTTTTGGGTAAACATTTAAGAAATTACCCATATTTCATCTTGTTCAAATCGAGAAAAGTGCAAACACATACGGAAACTAATTGAGTTGACCTGTATAGAGACTGGATTGCATAGAACCAACCGTAAATATAAACCCGCAGGTCGGTTTGATTGGCGATATTAGAGTTCACCCAATATGAAGCAGAATGGCATGTGGAATTCACATATAAAGCAATGGGGACCAGTTCCTTACCCTGTCCCGCCTGTAGTTTCCTAGGAAGATCTGGTAGTCGAAAAAGCTCGCAGATTGAAAAGAGGCGTCGAATTGCGGTGCGTCACGCGAAATAGAACCCCAGCTCCTTGGTCAATGACCCATCAGATCTACTCACTCGACTAACATTTCCTCGCACATTTAGTACAATGACTACAAAATCATAAATTTAAAGAATCACAGATGAAAAAAGACAAGAGTGAATTTCGAGAAGTCGGCAATGGGAAACAGTGCTAAGATATGTCAAGATGTAAAGAGATCGGCGGGAACAGCTTATAAATTTGAGAGCTGCCAGTATTTAATCATCGGAGCATGAAAATATTCGTCATACAAGTAATAATTTGCCATGGGAGACTTGCAACTTATGAACCGCGAAGAGTAACAAGAATCATCATCATTTTCTAAAGCCGGGGCCTTGTCGTTGCAACCATTGGTCTCCCTCTACTGACGTGCTTTTTAGTTCATTGTAGGTTGCTACTGTCATAATACTTTTAATGTCATCAATTATTTTCTTTCTTGGCCTTCCTGTTCCTTTTTTCCTATTACATGTATTTTCCCTGCATTATATTTTCCAGGAATTTGTTATGTCTGAGAACATTTCCAACAAATTTAACCTTGATGCACTGAATGGTTGAGGCCTTAACTTTGTAGAAATCCATGTTTAACTTAAGAAATTAAAAATTATCTTTGCTTTATACAGAAATAAAACTTTATTTGTCGACTAGTTTCGTTTACACTGTAACATCCTCAGTCCTGAGGATGTTAGAGTGTAAACAGTTACTAGTCGACAAATAAAGTTTTATTTTTGTAGAAAGCAAAGATAATTTTTAATTTCTTAAGTTAAATTTAACCTTCCTTTTCTCCATCCCTGTTATTAAATTCCTTTCCTCTTTAATTTCTCTCAATACGTCTATGTTTCATTTCTTGTTCGTCCATACTGTTCTAGTTATTATTCCCCAAATCCATATTTTTATTGCTTCCAGGTGAGCCTTTCCCCTCTTTTCCAATGTCCAAGTTTCACATCCACATAATAGTGTACTTCGAATAAACGTTTAAAAATAAAGGATTTTCTAATTTTTAATTTTATAAGTTTGTTTCCCAGAAGATTCTTTTTATTTTCATATGCCATCTTCGCCAAGGCTATCCTTCTTTTCACAGCTGAGCTGTATCTATTGTACGAGTATTATAATGATCCTTTATTAAGCGATTTATTCTTATTTATTCTTATAAGAAACAAGAGTTTCGAGTTTCATTCTATTCCGTGACCTAAATGAGCATGTTATCTACATAACAATAGTGTTTTCCACCGATTCCTCTTCATCCGAGTTTCTCTTCATCAGTCGAGACTGACGTACGCGCGCGAAAGTATTGTCCAATTTTTTTCAATGTTCTAATTAATGTGGTTAACGACTGATCATAAGCCAGGACATAGTATAAATATAGAGTTTCGAGTTTCATTCTATTCTGTGACCTAAATGAGCATGTTATCTACAAAACATTAGTGTTTTCCACCGATTCCTCTTCATCCGAGTTTCTCTTCATCAGTCGAGACTGACGTACGCGCGCGAAAGTATTGTCCAATTTTTTTCAATGTTCTAATTAATGTGGTTAACGACTGATCATAAGCCAGGACATAGTATAAATATAGAGTTTCGAGTTTCATTCTATTCTGTGACCTAAATGAGCATGTTATCTACAAAACATTAGTGTTTTCCACCGATTCCTCTTCATCCGAGTTTCTCGGATGTAGAGTATATAATTTTAATATCCATTAGTGTAACAACCGTGAATATATTTTTTGGGGGAAAGTCCAAGGGCTTTTGATGAAATTTAAATCAAGTAAATATTAGGGAATTCTCTGACCATAGACGGAAGGAAGGACGGAGTGGTACTACATACACACACACACACACACACACACACACACACACATATATATATATATATATGTGTGTGTGTGTATATATATATATATATATATATATATATATATATGTATACAGGATATACCTGTATGCATACCATTCACTGTAACCACAACACGGTTAATGACTAGTGTGTGTGTGTGTTTAATGTGACTACGTCTCATAAAGCTTACCGGCGGGAGCAACGAAAATTGGTCTCACTAGCGTCTTCCATGCCAGAGAAGTCAAAGGTTAAGAGCAAAACGAAATTTTTTTTGTTCTTCACTTCGAGTGGTCTGCAAAAGCGTCCGACCCCAGTGGGGTGATCATTTCAGTGTTGGTGTCACGCTTAAAACACTATCGAGGAAGTCAACGGGAAACCATAAAATATGGGTTAACCAAATGAGAAAATGAGAGCGGCCAACTAAAGGAAACGACCCACGGGGGAGAGTATCGTTCCCGGCAGCTGAGGCTGATGTTCTCCAAGGTCACCATGCGAAAACCTTTCATAGCCGATCAGTTGGAAGAAGAAATGAAAAGATAGAACCTCACTGACAATAGGGACTCTGGATTGTTAATTGGAAAACATCAAGGGAGAGAGAGGAAACACAGGGATGTCAGGCATGAGGGATATAATATGGAAAGATAACGAGGACTCTTGTAGCGATATTTACAGATTAATTATATATGACAAATAAAAAGACAAGTTGGAATAATCATAATGCCTGATAGGAAAGAGGAGAGAAGGTTAGTGCCGTGGAACAGGGGAGAGATAGCATATTAATAAATTAAAGAAAGGACAGACACGCACAACGTCGTGGTAGTCAAGAAGTGCATGCTAGTACGCCAAATGTTGATTACGTAAATACTTTTCACAATCAGTTACACACATTTATTGACATTGCCTATGGAGAAAATACTTGATTAGTACTCGGTGGTAGGACGGTAGAGGCGAAAGTTAGGTAAGAGGGTACGGCTTAGGAATAATATATGGCCGCAGGATCGATATATATAAATATAGATTTTTAGGAAAAATAACTTCATTATAACTAACACTTGGTTTGGTTGCCATAAAAACGTAGATATAAATGGGATATGGCGAAAGATACAGGGAGATTTCTTAAAGAATCCTTTAGGAATAACGGGATCAGCTCACATATATTATTACATATTTTATCGAGAGTTGATGCGGATTCAGACAACAATTTAGTGATCGTAAAAACAATTTTATGAACTCATTTGTAGCATCAATAAGACATGAATTTGTCCGAATGACTGTGTTAGGTAATATTGATACTCTTTCCACAAAATGGAAGAGCAGTATTTAGGACTGAAAGTTTGATTTCGCACTTGGCAAAAGCATTACTTAGGATCTTCACGACAGATGGAGAAGAGAGATAGGAAATTTTGATATGGGAGTGAACGCGTGACGTAATAGCAATAATTAGATCCTTGGCAGAAAGGGTCAGACAGTACAACCAGGATGCATTGGTTCATTACAAATATTTTGCCAAGATGTTTGTGACAGTGAACAGTGCAAAATTAACGCTACTTTTGCAGAATATTGGAATATACACGAGGGGTAGAGAACTTTTGAAAAACCTGTACATCTGTCATACTGGGAGAGAGTGAAAAGCTAATGGTTTGTCGGTATAGGCAGTGATACGCAGAAGGTTAAAAAATGTATGTTCATTATTTTATTTTTAATATCAAGGAAATGTGGACCCTGGATTAAAAATAGGTAGAGAACTCTGCAAATGAGTAAGATTTGCGAATTGTGAAGATTCAAATAGCATGTTTAAGGACTATATTTGTACTTAGCGCATTAGTGTTAGTGTTAGAGGTATGGAATGGGAATTATTACTTTGGAAATGAAGGTAAAGAGATGCTCAAGATGTAGGAAGGCCAGGATAAACGTTTAAATTGCCGGATTTTATGTAAGTTAATCTACATATATATAATACTCCGCAAACCATTGCAAGGGCTTGTGGTGCGGAGTGTTAGGGACGCTTAAATCAGAATAAAACCATCTGCAACTAACGAATTTACACCCACAGAGGCGTAAGTATTCATGCAAGTATCATGCAAACCCATTTTAACTTACACAAATGCAAATGCATACTCATATACTAGCAACTAACATACACATGTACCTTTTAATATACCTTATGCCTACGCAGTGTTTAATATTGCTCTCACTTGAAAATCAAATATATTTACTATTTATATAATGAATTTGATTTCTTAATATTAGGATTTCTTATTGTCTGTATAAATAACGAATATCTGTAGCTATTTGTACTGGAATCTATCTTCCTAATTTAATATTCGTGGACAAACCTACCTAAATAGTGTGGGGTCCTTAATAATTCCTATTCTATCATTGTTTAACTTGTGTTCTGAACCTGGCTGAAATAACGTCTGACTTGTACTCTTCGCATTTCAAGCAGCTCCCAGCGTAATTTTTCTAAAGGACATGTCAAATTTTTCTTCTTATCGTAACAATTTTTAACAAATCTGACGTATTTTCTTTTGACTGTATCTAATCCTTTTAGCACCCCTTTCTCCCGAGCATCCCAATACCTGCAGGGTGACCCTAATGTGGCCTAACAAGAGCAAAATAACACCTCTCTTTAAATTTCTCATTATATTTCCCCACGATCCGTTTAGTGAAGTTGAGTTTCTTTAATGCGGGTCCGCATTCAGGTGTATTGTCGTACACCTGTATAGTCCTGATGTGTGCACCCCATGAAAGGCGTGGTGTTAGAACTACCCCCAAAAAGTTAACTTTATTTCCCGTAGTTAGCACTGAACCCTCTATTTCATAATTTACCTTCTGCTCGTCACTTTTTTTGCTTTAAAATTTCAAAACTGCGCATTTGATTATGTTAAGGACTAATCTCCATTTCTTCCACGAATCCGATAATGCATCTAAATTTCTAGGAAGTAATCTGTAGGACTCGTATTTCCTTGTATACCGCTGCGTCGACTGCAAATAGTCTGAGGTTGCTAATAACGCTTGAGCTCAAGTCATTAAGTTAAATCTGTTTTAGCAGTTAAGCATTTTAGAAAGAGGTTTGATGGAGATAGGGCATATTAGTGGGGACATTTATAGAAGAATTGGGTTAGTAAAGGAAGTGTTCACAAAGAAGTGGGGATGTCGTCATCCATCTTTAGCAAAGACGTAATTAAAAGACTAGTTAAAACTTTATTATAGAGTTTATTTACTCGTACGGTACGAAAACTTTGAAGCGTCGTTGAAGCGTTGATAAATTTAAAGGCTGTCTAGAATTGAATGTAAAGAAGAATGGAGAAAATAATAGAAATAAAAGAAAATCAGCAACGATGCTCTTGGAATGAAAGCGGACAAGTGAAGGGTAGAAAATAGGAATAAATTCGAAGAAGGTAGGAGAAGTGAATGTAGGAGATAGTGGAAGGTAATGGGATAACGTAGGCGGTAATAAAAGAAAATGTTGGAAAAGCGAGACTGAGGACGAAAAGAGTAAGCATTTAGATGGAAAAAAGGGAGGTAGATTTATGTAGTTCCAAAAATGCGTTACTGTATTTTATTTAAAAAATGCCTATGGGTTTAATTTGTATGTTACTAGTTAGTTTGGGCTTGGGAGAATATTATTTTGTAGTTCCAGGGTTTATTACCTAAAAACGTACCCTAGGTCGCTGAAATATTGCTAATTATTCGACTTAATTATCTAGTTATTAAGAGTCCGAATAATAACAGGTATTAGTGCAGTTGATAATATTTAAATACAAACTATTAAAGGCTGAATATGACGGAATAATGTCATTAAAACGACAAATAGTGAGAAATATAGGGCATGTGTATAAGAACATGATCAAATTGAAACTAAGTAAAAGCAGAAGTAATACTGTTTTTGAGATTAGTATAATTGATACACGACGGTATTTTTGCGGACTTCCCATTGAACTGACTCAATTAGTATGGCACCCACACTAAAAATACATACTTTAGAACTGCTACTTAGAGCTAATGAAAATATTTGAAATAATACAATAATATTTTCACAGAATATTTCCGTATTTAACTTGTGAGAAATTTTACTTCCATTCATACTATGTTACAACACACACACGACGTTCCTCCACTCGTAAAATAGAGAATTTTCAATACACCACTTACATCAGATTTAACTTAATAACCTCAATTATTCCGCAATCAAAAATTAATTTCCATTGAAATAAACATTAAATGGACCCATGAAGTCATAATTCAAATGCTAAATTTTAAGTACCAACCCCGCACATGAAAATATTTTTGACAGTGAAAGTTACTCAGATAACAGAAATGCGCATCCTTCTGCGAAATTTTGAGATGCGCATCAGGTAAATAAATAAATTAGTGGAATAAATAAAACTTCTAACTACCAGTTTTAGATTTGCTCACATCTCTCCGACTTAAGTGTGCAGTCACACAGAAACTGATGAATTCAAAAGTTTTGCAGTTTCAAAACAAAAAAGTAACGAAAAAGAGTAAAAATTAGTCTAGTTAAGTCTAGAGATCTGAGCCAGGGTATTCATGGGGTGAGTTGAGTGAGGGATGGGGGAGGATTTTCTCGCAAGACAGCGAGACATTTTCCCGTCATTGGTAGTGGGAGGGGGTGTAAGCAATTAACGACGAAGGCTCCCCGCCGAGGTGGTGTGTCGCTACTGAACTCACTCGCAGCTACTCCTTCTAGCTACTCCTCCTCCCCCACCTCCACACATCTCTGCCACCCCCCTTCATCGGTTGCCGTCATTCCCTGCTTCCAGAACCAAGAAGAACACCGCATCAAGTTCGTTCGGAAATGCTTCAAGTCGCCCGCAATGTCTCCGACTTTCACCAGCGTCATGCATCAAGGAACCCGGGATAACACGTGGCTCTGGTTCTCAAACCTCCTTCCGTGCTGGAATTCTTCTCTCCGAGAAACCTTTGCCATCTGTGACCTTATCGCGAGCGCAAATGAGTCAACCGTTACAATCCCACCGACTCCACTAACCATTTGACGCGGCGCACGTCGTGGCGATTAAAGTATTCATGAATACAAATTAGGCTACACATTTTCCGTGACCTAATCAATGAGTAAGTCAAATTTAAAAAAATAAACAGTATACATTCTTTTATTTTATTAATATCCGGCATCATTCGCGTGAGGTAAAATAATGATTCAACAGCGGATACATTTTCAAATTTAAAATACCTTGCTGAATCTGCTTTCACAATAAATTCATTTAAATGTCATTTCACTAAATTTCATTCAGATAAATGTAATCACTTTTTTTAAATGAGAGGAGTATCACCAAGTCATCATGATACAAAAGGGGAGGGTAGGTACATAGATATTCCAACAAAGGGATTGAATTTACTAAAACAATAGTTGTAATTAACCTCCTAGCGCAATATTGTACTGAGTTTAATCAATGTCCTGGTGATTTTTCTAAGCTCTTTTGTAAAATTTGGAATAATTTAATAAAAAGACAAAACATTTCACACAAAATAACAAAATTTTCAATCGGTATTATCCTTTACAAATATATTACATCGTAATTTCACGTAACTGAAAATTCCAATTGATTTCATTTATTAGTTTTATCCCGCTAGAGTATTTTAAAATTTGAGAGTAGAACCAAAACAAGACATTGCAATATTTTTTTTTGTTTTTCAGAACGTTTTAAGGTTAATGGGGTAGTACCACCAAAACTTACACCACGAAACAAAAACTGTTTTTCCGAATTGGCATTATGAGGCTGAGATTCTGTGGACGTATCATAACCTAAACCCAGAGAGAGACAAACGTTTTTCACGTTTTTACTGCCCACAATAACAAACCTTAAATTCAACTCTCAAAGCAAATAAATTGGTTAGGAAACTAATTTATTTAAAACTATTTGTTTGGCTGTCAGGTAAAATGTTTTAATCAGGAAAAACATGAACTATTAAAAAAACTAACAATCTTAAGTAATTTTCGCAAATTAATTTAATAACATATTTTTAGCGTTTAATTTCATAAAATTTTAAAAATATCTCCGAATATCAGCATGCATTGAATGTACTATATATCTTGGTTTCTTGGAATACATAATTTAAGCTTTTCTTAACTTCTTTCGATTTTTCCACACTCAGATTTCCCATTAGAGATCCTGAAGTTGAATTGTTTTGATTCCAATAGATAATATTCAATGACAAATGACAAAACTTAATGCCAATATTTTTAAATATAATAGTTAGATCTGGCGCTCTCTCGACGATTTGAGGGTTGGAATTTCTCACTGGTGTTTCACCGGGTGACATTTTTCAGAGGAATGGAGACCATTGGAAGATGGAAGAGCCCTGAGGAATTTCTAAGACATAAAAATTAACTACTTTGTAGTTTATTTCAATTTATGTATGTTGTATTATAATAAATTTTAAATGTTGCAGTTTACGATCTTAATTCACAAATGATTTTGACTTATTCTAAACAATTTTAAAGATGTGTATGTGATTCCTATAAAATTATATGCACCACTGCTAAGTAAAATATTTCAAGTATTTTTTAAAAATACAATTGATGTTGTTAAAATTACAATTTTTGGAATTCCCTTGCGTGATTATTTTAGGAAATTGATGTTTTTTAAAGTATTTTTATAGGATCTAAGACGTTTAGTTTGGATATGCCAATGCTCTATTTTCCGTTCTAAATGCATATCAATTGAGTATAATATGAATTGGCGACATTACTAAAACATGATGTAGACTTAACTGTTATCATTCCATTCTCCATGAAAGAGCACAGTATTATCAAATTGATTGTCCCCCAGCCAATGAAATCTTATCCAATATTACTCAATGGCCACGATTTCACCTTTGCCATGTACTAACTTTCAACAAAAAGGTACGCTGCTTTTCTAGAGTTTTTCAAGTTTTGAAGACAGCGTAAGGTGACACTATTGGCATTCAAACATAAAGCTAGACATTTCTTTTTATGAGTCCCACTCACTCAACCTGCCCATCCATATGCCTCCTGCCACCCCAGCAACTTGCATCCCACACCCAACCCACGTGATCTTCGAACGTTTCCTCACTATGTCCTTTCACGTGGAATACCGTTAAATCTACGGGAAATCAATTATTGGAAGAATGAAAAGGTTATGCCAATGCCTTAGCTAATCGCACTTACTTTACTCAGTTACTCCTTATACCCTTTCATAGGAAAATGCATACATCGTCATCAGTCGTGTCCAAACATGTATGCTTAACATTTCCACTGTTGTAACAGTGGAGATATATGAAGCCAGAATGGATATAGCAATTTCAAATTACTGATATTAATTTTCGGTTGCATAGATTTTTTCATTTACGTCTTCAATCGTAATCGTTTTAGAAGATTGTGTTAAAATTGGGGGTTACAGAATAGATAAGTATTTAAAAAAAGCCTTAACCCGTAGATGCCTCTCGTTTCACGAATCAATCATTCGGCTAAAAAATGGAAAAAGATCAAACATAAAGCATATTTGATACGAAAAAGCAGTTCATTTTACAAAGGTCTCTCCGCCCTCCAACACTACCTCTCCCAACGCCCTGAGCCACACATCCCCAGCACAGATTTTCTCCTCAGCCTTTCCGAGTTCATTCTTACCCGCAATTCCTTCTCCTTTAATGATAATTTCTACCTACAAATCAAGGGTTGTGCCATGGGTAGCAGGTTCAGCCCGTCCTATGCAAACCTCTTTCTTGGTCTCGCGGAGAATAAATTCCTGTCACAACAACCCCTGAAACCGCTATTGTGGCTCAGATATATTGACGATATTTTCCTTCTCTGGCCATATGGTCCTGATTCCCTGAAAACTTTCATTTCCAACCTTAATGCTTCGTCCTCTATCTCCTTCACGTCTACAGTTTCCTCCTCCCAAATCACCTTCCTAGATGTAAACATATCATTTATAGACCATAAATTTCACACATCCGTACATATAAAACCCACAAATAAACAACAGTACTTACATTTTAGCAGCTGTCACCCATACCACACCAAACGTTCCATTCCTTATTCCCTTTCCATAAGGGGTCGCAGAATTTGCAATGACCCTGACTCCCTAGACAATTTCCTCATAAATTTACACCATTCCTTCCTCAAACGAGGTTATCCTGAATCCCTCCTGAATAAGAGGATCCGTAGGCATACTTACACTCCCAGACCTTCCACCACCGCGAAAAACCACCCTCTTTCAATTTGTACCACGTTTCTCCCTGGCCTAGAATCTCTGCGTTCTATCCTAAAGGACCTCTATCCTATCCTCAAAAACCACAATTCCACCACCAACCTTTTCCCCAAATGCCCCTCTGTCACTTTCAAACGCCCCGCCAATCTATCAGATCTTCTAAAATCTACCAATCCACTTCTTAAATCCTCGCCCCGTTCCAAAATCACTCCCAGACCCTGCAATAAACCTAGATGCAAAACATGTCCTATTTTCCTAACCAGAATCCCATCCCTCTCCCACCCGCTCTTTAACTCTCTCCCACCTATTCCCTACTCCTCGTGTACCTCCAGCAATGTTGTCTACCTACTCAAGTGCCAACTTTGCCCTGCCTTTTACATTGGACAGTGTACCACACCCCTCAATATTAGAATCAATAATCATAGAGCCTCATGCAACAATTCCTCCCTTATTGGTATGCTCCCAATCCCCAAACATGCCTCCGAACACAACGCTGCCTTTGACCAATGTTTTAAAGTATCCGTCTTAGCATCCCTCCCACACTCAGACCCTCCACTGAAACTCAAAACATTAGAGCTAGCTTTCATCTGGCTCTTGGATTCCTGGAATCGCCCAGGTATTAATATTAGACATTAATTGCCCCCTTTATGCATATAATTTCATCCCCCTCCGCCCCCAACAACTTCCATATCATCCCCACCTTTTTTAAAATTCCCGCGCCATACACTACCCCTCCAAACTCCTCACCTCGAATGCCTTCCCCCCTTTTTTTCCCCCCTTTTTCTTTCTTTTCCCCTCTTTTCCCCTCTTTTCCCCCATTTCCCCTTCTCCTTCCTACCACTGCTTTCGGGCCCTCCTCTGCCTCAGTTCTGTTCCTAATTCCTCTTGAGAAAGGTGGTTGGACCACCGAAAATTCGAGAACCAGTGAGTTTTTCCTCTTTTGTGTTTTGGTTTGTGTTTGTTATGACTTATCAGTGAATATATATATATATATATATATATATATATATCTATATATATATATATATATATATATATATATAAATTCACTGATAGTCATAACAAACACAGAAACCAAAACACACAAAAGAGGGAAAACTCACTGGTTCTCGAATTTTCGGTGGTCCAACCACCTTTCTCAAGAGGAATTAGGAACAGAACAGAATTAGGAGTTCTGTTCCTAATTCCTCTTGAGAAAGGTGGTTGGACCACAGAAAATTCGAGAACCAGTGAGTTTTCCCTCTTTTGTGTGTTTTGGTTTCTGTGTTTGTTATGACTATCAGTGAATTTACATTACACGTTTGTGGGTTTTCCAAAAAAGTGTGTATATATATATATATATATATATATATATATATATACATACTTAGTCTAATTCTGATGTTAATTGGCGAATTTCATCCCAATTGTCCGAGGTATCAAACGCTACTTTGGCATAAGGCTACGCATAGTAATATTCCTTCTGACAGATGCGATGCTATGTAAATCTGTCGCCTATTTTCTCTCGTTAACACTCTCCCTTGTTCATCGTTTCTGAAATATGAAGGAAAATTTGGAATAATGCGAGCAGTAGATGAATTTCGATCACTATTCTAAATATTTTCCACCACTGCCTTAGCCACTTGACCACTTGGTTTGGAACACTGGCCCCGCGATGAGGTAAAAGATGGGAAATAAAAATCAAGCTCTGTAATTTCTCGTTGACAACTAATACTATTTTTTTGATGATATGTATGCGATGCACTAGAATTATAAAAATCGAAATTAGAATTCCATTGCATTAAATGAGTTCATTAACTCGTCAATTTATTTCATGAAAATCTATGTATGTCAATATCGTGTTTCCCTTAAAAATAGCCATACATGTTACAGTTTAAACAAAAACACCAAACTTAATTATCACTAAAAGTGAGCGAGATGATGTTAATTATGTGAAAATATTACAGCTTTAAAAAGAAGATAAAAACAACACTTAATTATACAGAATGCCCGTAATTATACAGAAATGTTAATCGTTATTTATTTAATACATTATACCTGTATTATTTCTACGTACAGGACCAACACCGCGATTTCAACGATTTATGAGTAGCTAAAGAAAATGCATTCATATTTTGGCTGGAATTTCAAGTTAATTCATTGCTGCCTTGATCTTCTCATTACTGTAAACTATATAAATTATTAAATACAGTTTAGCATTATAATTAACAAAACAGGAAGAGAATAAACAAATGAAGAATCAACACAATTTTGAAGATCAGGAAAACATTATCTGAATCAGAGTTGATGGGAAAACTATTGATTAGGATCAGATACAAACTCCTGAAAATATAAATAAATTTTTGACCAGATAGTAAAATTGTTGTTTAAAACAAAAGTACAGAGATTAATAAAATAATAAAATAAACTTCAAAAAATCCTATTTAAAAATAGCAGGAAAGGCAATGCGATAAAGAATGAGAGAAATAAAGGCTAGTGTTACGAGGTCAATGTGACTACATTGAATTAATTAATTGACTTTAAAATTAAATAATAACTCGTAAACGCTTTCCTATTTAATGTAGCACTTTTTTGTGACATGTTTGAAGGTAAAATAATGTATGTTAAAAGTTAATACGTGAGAAGAAAGGGGAAAATGAAGAAAGTCTTAGGTTGCTAAACTTTTTATACGAAAGAAAAAAAATGGAACATTAAAAATTAACAGCAGCCTTCTAGCTTCATTAAAAATGTAGCTCTTCGTTAGTTTCAAGAATGACTCATTCTTTGTAAAAACTAACAAGTGATTTTAAATGAATATTTGACCTAAGTAGAAATATTGTTAAATGCCAACCTGGGGGCTAAGTTATAATTCATCTCTCTGATATTTAAACATAACTTGAATTAATTTTAACTGGGGTTAGCTGTTTAATTAACACTTAAACTATACTGTAATTCAATTGAGTTAGTTAGCACATTTAAATTACACAAGTCTTACTAAAAATTGATATAAATAACACTCATAAATGAATGAGCAAACTAAAAGGAATGAAGGAATAATAAAACAAATACTCAGACAGATTCGAAAAAAAGATTAGCAGCGAAAACAAGAAATTTATAAAAAAGGAAAGCCATTTTTTACCACTCAAATGGTCATAAGATTACATCAAGTAAGAAACAATACCAGGAAGAACACGCAAAAATGCCTTCGGAGAAGAAGGTAATGAAAGAGGATGTAGATGAAATGTCACATTCTCAAATGACAGACCAAGGGACGCAGAAGTAGACCGATGGAAAAGTCGAATATGAAGAGAGAACTAGAAAGGCGTACAAAAAACAGCATTCAATTGCAAAAATGAACTGCAATCAATCAATTTTCAGAACGAAAGACTAATCTAAACAACTTAAAATCCATGTCACCGCAGCAATTCCGGCGATCAATATTGCTCTTCATGGATGACTGAATTTGTCCAATTAACAAGTGAATGGCGGCCCTATTTGTCTTCTCTTGCAACAAAGGGCACGTGTGAGCAGAGTATTGTTTAATTTCAGCATGCGACAATATATGCCATTCCCTCGTTAAAAAATGACACAAGGGGACACTGTAATAGCCGCTTGGGTTGAAATTTCCTCGTTAAATATTCAGTAAAAGAGTTAAAATTGTTGAAAATATCCATATTTGTGAAAACAAAAGCAATAGCCAAACTTACCTTAGCAACCCGGATTTTCACAGAAGATAAACTTTTTTTTAATTTTGTCTCGATAATATTGTTCCAGTTTTAAGAATAAAAACAGGACTTTGTCAAAAATATATTTTTATCGCGGTATTTTGCATTTTAATTTAAATTCTGAGAAGTACTTTGGTATGTATTAAAACTGTTCCCCATTAGCGAAAACAAAAAACTCAGTACTTTCTCGCGTGTGCACATCACGCTTCATTTGAGGTTCAAGAGCCTCAAACATCAAAAACAAGAAAATCCTTAATAAAAAGTAATTCACGTGAAAGACTTGATCATACACAAAAAAAATGGTTAGTGAAGATATTTGATGTTATGGTACTATTTTGCAAAGGAAAATGCGTGATTTTGCACACAGGATTATTTTTTTAACTAAAGTTATCGCAATGTATCATATACGTCAGTTAAAATTCAAAAAGAGGAACGTTGCGTGTTGCAGTTCATTAATTCTGCAAAGCGGTATAAGATATGAACTTGGAATGAACTGTAGTCATTAAACGCGGATTTATGTTGAATTAGGGTAATTTGATAGATTCAAGAACTCGAGAAGAAATTTTCTGTGCATTATCTTTGGAACTGTTAAATTCATTATCAATCCCTCCCACGTCTTTAATGAGTTCTAATTAAAGAATATATAGAAGATCCGATGGAATTATTGACGAATCGAACTTTGCATTCATTGCAGAAAATGCACATGAGCTTCAGGGAATGACCGGAAAATCAAAATTCACCCCAAAAATTCCTTTCCTTCCGTTCGCTTGCGTTTCAATCTGGAAAGGAGGAGGAAAGATTGTGATCGTCGTTCATCCCAGGACATGCCGCGCGTCCCCCTCCCAAACGGGCACGCACATGAATTTGCATCCACTCTCTCCCTCCATTCCCCCCGCTCCATTGTCAACCCCCTCTCCTGCCCCCTTCGCTCACTTTTCGGGAACAGAGAGGAAAAAAGGGTCACGTAAAACCCCAACTTCCGATGCGTCAATATCCGTCAGGGAAAAAATATCCGAGTAACGACAGTCATCTCTTTCGCCCCCGGCGGTGGAGGAGAGCTAGAGGAACGTCGGCAAACAGATGGCCACTCTTCTTTCGTCGGAAGGCAAGAGGATGGGGAGGTGGGGGAAAAATATATATATAAAGAAACACAAAAAATACGCATCCTCACTTTTTGCCGTACCACCCTTCGAGTTTTCGAGATCGATGGTTTCGATCCGTGAGGGCAGTTATTGGCGATGACCCTTTCTCCGCGAGCGACGCATGGTGAGGAGGAACCGCCGGGGCCGCGTTATTCTCGTCTCCGCCCATTCGTCCATCCCGACCCTCGTCCCCACTTCTCCAACCTCCCGCCCAACCTTCCCACGCCGTGATGTCACATCCGATATCGTTTTTTTCCGGACCAGTAGTGCGGGCGAATGGAGGGGGTGGACCTTTCGCGCACCTCAACGCCCACACGTTCCACCCGCCCGCGCCGAACCCTAAACCCGGTGAGGGGTGCCGCTCGATATCCCTTTTTATTCATTTTTTTTCATCCCCTCCTCCCGAAATGGAATCGTTTCCTTATACCCCCAGCCTTACCCCACATGGATTCTTACCGATTTCCTCTCGTCGATTTTACCAGTTATTATTTTTATTCTTCAACGAATTTTTACTCATTTTTTTTCCTTGACGGCACAGGGGTGGGAGACACAGACCTCTCCCTCCCTTATGATTCTCTCCTCCTCACCCTCGTCTCCGTCCTCACCTGCTCCCACATTCATTGCGCTCAGACTGCCGTTCACATAGGATGGGGTGATCGAGGAAAAGGGGGGACTCTCGCGGAAGAAAAAGTCTTCCCAGCCATGTCTCCCTTCACCCCCGCTGCGAGACAGAAAGGATGGGGAGCTTTAGAAACACCCGCGAAATTGTTGGACGGCAGTACTTTTTTTAAGGCGACGAAAAAATGCCTCGGAAAAAAAATAGACTCAGGCACGCACGGATACTGACAAAAAATGCCATCAATGTGGAGTGAAAATGGTTCGTCATACATCGACCGTCAATCATTTTCAAAATATTACATGCATTACAATAGATTTCTTTCTTGAATACCTGTTAAAAGCGTTGACAATTTCTTTTTTCAACGGTAAACCTGATCCTGAAGTCGTCGATAAATTTGAATTATGGGTGTTTAGGTGTCACTCGTGTCTATGTAAAGCGAAATCATCCTCATTAAAAATATTATGTACGTATAATAGCCACCCTCAAAAAATACCTCCACTATCTACACCATGCACTCTACAAACGCGGTTACCCAGAAAATCTCCTACAAAATAAAATCCATCGCTCCTCTCGACCTCACACACCACAGAAAAACAACCCCACATCTGACGTAGGACTCATCCTTTGCACCACCTATTTCCTCGGATCCCACAGACTGGAAACCATTCTTAAAGAACTGTTTCCTATTTTACGCGACAATGATCCTTACTGCCCCTATAGCATATAGATGACCCGCCAATCTCAAAAACCATTTCATATCCACCAACTTTTTGGCGAATCCCCTGACGAACTGCCTCATATTTCTCGTACTTGCAATCGCCCCCGATATAAAATACTTCTGCTTATCAGATCTGCTCCCCACATCCCCTCATTACCCTCTCACCTCGTACCCACGCTAATTGCCTCTCGAAAAACATTATCTATATTTTGTCAAGCAAACAATGCACTTCATTTTATATAGGTATATGCATTACTCCCTTATCCTTTTGAATGAATAATCACCGTTACTCCTGTAGTTCTGCCTTACTCTCTTCTCATCCTATCCCCTCACATACAAATTCCCACAATCTTTCCTTCGATCAGTGTTTTTCCCTAACCATTCTATAATCCCTACCCGTTTCAGCCAACAATAGAGAGACGAGTACTTGTGAATCCACATTTATACTACCTTTCCGATCTTTTAAAAATCCCATCCCTAACTGCAATATTTAATTACCTTGCCGGCATACCATGCACCCCCCCAGACTCCATAGTCCCTGTCCAGGACCTTCCAGTCTGACCTGATGTAGACCTTACAGAAAGCCGAAAGCACAAACAATCTAAAATGTGAGTGCCCTTTTACGTGTCATCTATTTTATTTTGTAAGGCTCATTTCATCCTTCTAACTGACCTTTAAAAATGTTCAGTTAAATTAAATCTGTAAACACAGACAGAATTTTTGATTGAATAATAATTAAGATTGCAAATTTATAATTCATTTTTTTTATATTTTTACCCAAAACACAAAAAGAAAAGATATTTTTAGAAGAAATAGAGTGATACTTTGTTTAAGTCATTAAGGGACACGATAATTTGAAAAAGTTGACAAGGTAGAGTTGGGTTCTGAGCGAGACACTTGTGGGGTAACCTATCCTGTTTTCTAGTGTCGCATGCAGTAAATCATTCTTGTCTAATCCTACTACCTCCATAATATCTCTGACCTCTTCCGATAAATATCAGTAATAATTACGATGCTGCCTTTAATCAAAATATTCCATTAGGGAAAGTGCTACAACGTCCTCATTTCATATTTTTTTCTTGGCCCCCACCCACGGACCTTCCGCCTCCCAAAATTCTAAAATTTCCTCATTCTTTACTGCACGATGGAAAATTTCCACCGAGTTACGACTAAAAGAGTTTAATGTTTCTTCAAATGGTTTTCTTAATTCTCTCACAGTATGAATTCTATGTTATCTCATAGAAAATTATAATTTGTCAGGTCTTTATGACGTTCAACTGTATTCCTTTGTCTTCGAGAAACATAAGTGCACAACACTTAATATATAGGCGACCCATATAACCAGTTCACTAGTCATGTGTTATTTCAACGAAGCGGTACGGTGAATAAAATTCTGTTTAATCGTATTTTCCACCCTCAAAAATTAATAGAAAATTGTTGAGGTCAACGCAAGATAGACAGACTAGATTCTCATTCTTAATAGAAAAGCATTATTAACATTCTCATTGGCATCTACTCGCGATCACCATAAAAACAATGCCATTGAATTCATTAACATGAATTAAAATCTTGCTGACATAGTCTCACTTTTCATATTAAGTAATTAAGGATTACATTTTAGCATAAAAAATGCACAGTTATTAAATGAAATATTAAAACATTTACTATGATGTAGGTGCAACCAGGAGCATAAATAAGGGCATGATGCTTCAGCATGCGGCCTTTGGTAATGTGTAAACACAAAGGATAAAAAAGGAGCGTGCTCCTTTTCGTGCGTGAGAAACCTTTTTGTTCAATATGGCATGTGAATGTGGTACCTCGAAAAAAGGAATTATAAATGAATTATAGGTCTCTAAAAAAGTACGCTATGCATGTCAAAAATATGTTTACAACTTGAGAATACTCTGTTCCAGTAAACCCAGACCCCAGGTATTAACCAGGTCCAGTGTGCACGCGGAGACGTCTACATTGGAGAGACGGGGCGAACCACTGAGACCGGAGTAAAGGAACACCTACGGCTGGAGTAGATGGAGAAGCCATCACTGAACACTGCATTGGTATAGACCACTCCCTTCAATTCGATGGAACAAAGTTCCTCGCCCACTCCGTTTGTTACTCGGACAGAATTATTGACGAAGCTATTAAGATCCAGAAGGAGAGATGGAATTTTAATAGAGATTCAGGCTATTCCCTCAGCAACGCGTGGAATCCGGTGCTGCAAAAGGTTTAAGAAGGAAAGAAAAGAACAGAGCACCATGGCGACCAATCGGGAGGCTCCAACATCTTTCCCTCCACCACGAACCCATCACGAGCTACCAGACCCGAAGCCACATGCATAGTATAAGACAGCCTAAATACCCACAGACTCTGCCGTCTACGAAACAGAGCAGCGCTGAGGCTGGCGACCACAACATGGGCCTACTGACGGACATTCTTCAGGGAACGAGCGGCCTTCTCCGGAAGCCATAGTGGAAGCCCAAGTCACCGGCCAGGATCATCAGTTTGCAGCTCACTATCTACTACCCCGAGGCTCCCCTCCTCCCACACGCTGTAGGCTGCAGGTTATCGTTGCCTCGCAGCTTGGTTACTGATCAGGGCTTCCCACTCTTCCCAACGAAGAAAAAACGCCTCCAAAAACAATCCATTCATTAATATCGCTGAGGTAAACAATAGTAACTGTATAACATCATGAATTTATAACTGGCTTTTGGGGCCAGTAGTGAAGTTTTCAATGTTTATTTTTTACCAATGAGGCAGAATTATTTTCTATGAACTTATATCTGGTGATCTATATTCCAGTTTTAAAAAAAGAGTAATATTTCTAATTTCAGATTATCAATAGTCATTATTTTTTTACATGGGATATGGAATTAAAATATAGAAGGTGACTGTCTTTAATTAGAATTTTTCTGAAAAAAAGGGATCTTGTTAGTATTAATTAATGTTGAACCTACAAGCGCCCAAATCTTTTAAGCTACAAGTGAATTCAGCAAATAAATTCCCACTTTGGAAGCCTCGTCCTTTGCACTGTTAGAGAAACTAGTTGTTTCAATAAATCATCTTTCGTGAGAAAGAGAGTTTGGCATTAACACTTGCCAACTGTTTCTCATTAGTAAAACACCGATCTTACTTTACAAATTATTTTCTAGTTACCACAGATATCCTTACTTTTTGCAGGCTCACAGTGGAACATCGTTGGAAATTTCCGGCAAGTAGCTACTTAGTGCAGACGGAAAACACAAATTTCTTTAAGACTTTTTGCCACGTAAAGAACACTTCAAGCTGGGAGTCCTTGATTTGGGCGGTGAGAAATACCTTCAGCAAAGAAGATGGATCGGCAAAAGGATCCCCTAAGTCACCACTCTTGATAGAGGTATTCGCGGGTGAAATGGGAGGAAAACCATTCGCTACGAATCCGGTGAACATAAAGTTTGAGTGAGTTTATACCGTTAAGCTTTTTTCGAACATTGGCGATATGTTCTCAGTGTGAATTGACACCGTAGGTGAACTTCATTTTTTGTGAACTAAATAAATTTATCATTTAAGAGTAAAGTTCATGTGATTGTAAAAAATATCGAACGGAAACAATTTTCTATGCCCACTAGTTTATGAACTATAATTGCCGATCATTTTGCAATATTTCAGGAATGTCATTGACAGGAATGTCGACCAACAACTCTTGAAAAAAATATTAAAACAATTATGCCAATATCGCTCATGGTAAACAGACTAGTGATCGTTTCATAATGCAATATGAATTTAAACACATGCTTACAACGCCGATAATGAAGGACAAAAATATTTATTTAATTCTTCATACAAAAGCTACAACTTATGGAAAATATATTGGAATAAAAACTGCAGTCAACAAAGGGACAAAAGTTGATATATAGACCTAAGTGCAAGGATTTAAATGCTTAATGGATAAGACGTATAGAAAAGGGCCTTCAAATAACCAATGGACTTAGATTTACGAAATTTGTTTTCAGGCATTTGTGATATAGAAAACCACAGTAGTGAGGATGACGAAATTTTTAGAAATCTTCCCGATGACTGAATTCAATATTTCTAAAAATTTTGGAAAATGAAGGAATACATTCACATTCCAATTAAAGAAATAAGGTGAATTTTCATAACAGGGTATCTGATAGAAGAAAACCTTTTACGAGGGCATTCATTCAGCTGCGAACTCTCCGTTTCACGCAAAAATCCTAACCCAATCATCAATTCCACTCATCCCATCCTGGTTACCTCATCCTTGGGGCTTTCTTTCCCTACAATCACCCTCACATTCTTAATCCCCAAATCCACTTTACCCCACCTTTCCGTAACTTTCTAAAAAATTCAGCCTAAAAACAATCTCTCTTAGTCCGACTGATTCTCATGGGCACAAAAGTGTAAAATAGCTACCCCGACAAGTTGAACTTTTTACCTGATGATGTTGTCTTTGCTTCATGATCTGTGCTGGCTTGAATTTTCAAGAAACTGCAACAGTAACTTTAACGGAGTCACCCGCTATGTGTGCATTATAATGCAACCATTTCAGAGAGTAAAAATCATTCGCCTTGACCGGGATTCGAACCCGGATCCCTTGATATCCGGCCGAGTGCTTTAACCAATTGTATGTACGGTATTTCGTCATAACATCTTGTTCCTTTAAAGCCCCCAAAATTTCAGAGTGTAAGAGGACGTCTCGGTAGCTTAATTGGTTAAAGCACTCGGCCGGATATCGAGGGATCCGGGTTCGAATCCCGGTCAAGGCGAATGATTTTTACTCTCTGAAATGGTTGCATTACTGGCTTGAATTTATTTCGTGAAAGGCAAAGTGTGCATAATAAAGTTACGCGAAGGTTTTGGAACGCCTTTAATCTTGATAATGTTTGGTGTACCCTATTTTAAAAATACATGCAACTTTGACACGAAAAACAGGAATTGGAAATTTAAAATTTATGAAAATTATAGGATAATTTCAAAAATTTGTTGCCCTATGTTGGGCGAGCAAAATGAAATGCACCGAAAAAGTAAATATTTAGAGAGACATGTAGATCCATCGGTCTCATAGTAGATCTATATAAAGTTCGCAGTGAGTTCATGCAATCGTGTTTGTAAAAATAGTGGCGGAGAAACCGCAACTTGGAATGAGATAACAATGAAAATGAGGAGCTAATCATAGAAAAACAAAAGATCAATTATGAATTACATGTAAACTAAACTTAAAAGCGAAGTGCTGAGTGCTAAAAATTATTAAAGAGGATGCGTGAGACGCAAAGTACAGAACAGAGAAAGAAAGAAATTAAAGAGAAGAAAACGTGATTTACCCAGAAGAACCTGCTGCACGTGTTGAATGGCAAAAAATAATAAGCGAGATTACTCATATGAATTGAAAAAGCGAATGCAAAGGAAATTCGGCTTAAAATTAACACCAAACATGATTTTGAAGTATCGAATGTGTTTAAGAAACATTAACCGCAAAATATTTGAACCATCTACATAATAACCCACAAGCCGCCGCAAGGGCGTATGGCGGGGGAGGCGGGTTGATAGAACACCACGCGTAAAATAAAATAAAACTACATTCAAAACCAACATATTCACGGAACCTACACCCGCAGAGGCGTATATATTCATGCGGAAAACTTTTTAACTTTCGCGCATGCAAATACTTTAATCTAACATATACATACATGAACCTGCATTTGTAGTGAAAATCTATCTAAATTACCAGATGTATATAATTGAAAAGTACGAAGGGAAAAGAAAAGGGGAAGGGCAAAAGGTCTACCTCCTCATGGACTTGCAACTCATGGTCTACGCCCCCAAAAAAGTCACAGATAGGTACGGGATGTGACACACTAGAGCAGGCAGGCAGCGGAGCCCCCCGGCCACAGAGTGAGACGAGGGATGACATGATAGAAGTTACTAAAAATCATTCCGAATACGTACAATTCCTCCCATTAAAATATATTCACACAACCCACAAGAGCAGATTCAAAACTTTTAGTACAGTGCTTAGAGTGAGCGACTAAAATGATACCATGGACCATCTACACAAATGCGGTTTCAAAGAGCAGCATGAAAAGAAAATAGCCTAATAATAATTTCATAAACTATCTGGGATAGCCATATTGGGTACGTATTTTTGATGCATGAAAACCCGCATACGCATATAGTCAAAAAGAAACTAAACGGAAAGAAACTACAAGAAAACAATCTGGATGAGATAGATTGATTGACTTCAAAGAGAAAAATAAGGACACAGAGAAAATATTGGGACTGAACATTGAGAGGTTAACTGAAATTAAACATCAGTGATGATTTTGATCTCATTAGGGTGATGGAAAGACACTGAGGAAAAAACTGAAGAAATTCAAGCAAAAGCACCGAAATCACTTTTAATTTTACTCAAAATATTTCAAGATTAGATAATGTAAATGCAAAACGTTATTAAATTGTATCTTATTCTATTCTGAAAAACTCATGACGAAAAATCAACATTAAACAGAGAAATTTTTCACATAAAGGGAATTCAAAATATAATATTTAAGGAGTCATTCCATTTAGAGAATGTAAATATTGATAGAAACAACGAATCTCATTGAAGAAAAGAAGTTTCCGTAGGGTTGTAAGAATACAACAGGAGTAATTCTTTAGGACGTAATATCGATAAGCTTGGTAGAATGAAAGACTTACACCCAATCAGTTTTATTTTGGAGAGGTAATGAATCAATGTTCTATGACAAGCAAGATTTTTCTGAAATCCATAGACTATTTAAAATAGCATACCAATTTTTACTAGTGAGCTCTTCTGCGAAGACAGAACTCTCCTCCAATATATGTCAATACACTTCATATTCCTTTGAAAAAGCAAAAACGTTTTATTGTATTAAAAATAACCCCTTTCGTAGTAAAAACCAATGGTGGCAGTTCCTGTATAATTAGAATGCATCTTACTCTATATTCAGAATAACTGATTCATTTTTGATGCCTAAAAAACTATTCCTTTGTATTTCTCAAGGGGAAATTCTCAGCCATTGTCTATGGACAACTGAGTAATTGAAATCACTGGCGCGAAAAAGTGACCTGAAGCTTCCACATCTTCTCCAAATAAATTGCGACAATGTCTACTGGCAACTCGCCACAGTCGATCCATTCTTGTCCGTGAGGATAACTGTAAAAAGAACTCAGAGCAATTGCCCTGGTAAACGAGGCCACACTGAGGTGAAATAAAATGATGGAAGGAAATCCCGACGCAATTATAAAGAGGGAGAACTCGATTGAACTAGGTCCATCCGTACACTCTGGAAAGAAGCTAGTAGATTTAATGAAGCTTTAGCTATGGAAATAAGACAGCTGTTTACAAAATTTCTATCCTTTTTAGTTCCTATGTACAAGGACTCAATTATTCAAAGGAATTAATAGCCAGTGATCGGTAACAATAGAGTCTATAAACATTTATCCATTTTTCATTATTTCTCAATAGAAAAGCATTTCAATAATTCCATTAACACCGCATTAGGTCTCAATTTAATAATTTAATTGGAATAATAATCTGCAGTCAGCACTTCGATACAATATTGTATGATATACTGTAGATAATTTTCGCTTCTTAGAATATTTGTTTAAGATGACTAACGGCAAGTTATCAAAGAATGGATAAGATGACCCAATTAATTATTCATGAGTCAACTTCTCCCGATTGCCATTATTGTTATTATTAGGTAATCTACCGGTTAAGGTAGGTTTTTGGATGGACACAACCATCAAACAAACATTCTGCAGCTCCAAACAAAACCCAATCCGGCAACATACTCTACATCAGATCTCTCTTCATCTCTCTTCTTCTTTCCTCCCTTCACCCCGTCCAACACCCCTATCCTATTCCTGCCCCTTCCTCGCTTGCCCAACATCCTCCCCTCTATTACCTTCTTCAGCATTCCACTACCGCTCAATACGCCTTTCATCCATTTTTCCTTCCTCCATCGTATTTCTCTCAACAAACCCCTCTCCTCACCCACCATCTCCAGTGCTTCCTCATTTGTTTTCCTTTCGGTCCATTTCACCTTCTCCATTCTTCTCCACACCCACATTTCAAAAGCCTCCGATCTACGTCTATCCTCCTGCTTCAGCGACCACGTTCCGATTGCCATGAACACGCAAAAAAAACTGGACAGAATTTAAACCTGGGGCTTTTCCATCGTATATGCTCCATTACGGGTAAATATTTGTTTATATTTATTGGAATGATTATTTAGTCTAGTGTAAGTAAAATCAAACAAGACTGAATTTCCGAAGAACATGGATAGGATGGATGTGAGATAACCACACTATTTAGCTTGCAAAGTAGCAAAATACCTCGTAAAGTTTTAAAAAGTAAATAAATGACCAATTCTCCCAACCAACACAATAATGATGATCTCCATTTCGGCCAACATATCAAATTTATAAAACATAAAAATATCACCAAAGTTCCAAAAATAAGACTAACGAAAAATCGTTCGAAATTCATCTCATACACTGACGAATGGAAAGGTTTTTTTCTCGTGAAGCCAGTTCAAACGTGAGCTATTTTTACATTTACAAAATCAAGGACTGTTAACCGTCAATTCGCAGAGGGACAGACGGATGCTGATATCAAAAATGAAAACCCATTACTCAAAATTAGGTCATCGCCCAAATTGGATGCAAGAGTGCATCTTGCTCAACTTGGACGGCCAAAAAATACTGAATGGGATTTCATAAAGAACATGAAGATAATCTCGGTGACCATGTAATTTTGAACCCAAGGGAGATATAATTGTAAATTTTTTATGGATTAATTTTTCACAAATGATATTTCTTAAAAAATAACAATTACGGCTCAGCATGCGAAAGCTCTCGCGACCCAGTTATATCCAACGAAATAAGCCATTAAAGAACGCGGAACGCAAATGAATTCCCCGTTTCGCCCGGCCAGATTTACCGATAACGCGAAACGTTGCGGAGAGGAAATTCACCGCTGTAAAACAATGAAGATGGCGAATTATTCCCATCCTCTCGAAGCCAGTTTCTATTCCGTATGATGCTTTGCTGGTGGGACGTTCATGAGCTGTCCATAAAAACATTCGGTGCGTGCCCGTACGAATTAACTGAAAATTTATATCTTCCTTTTTTGCGCCCTACTTCCTTCATTCTCACTCAAAATTCCCCCTCCTCCAAAACTCTTTAAAAAGCGAAAAGAATTTTGCATCAATTTTATATCGCCTAAATTTTTGCGATGTCAGCAGTCAGAATATCCGACACAACCACGTGCGGATGAGGACGGGCATCTGGGAGATCCACAAGTTAAATTGGCAAAGGATGGAATCAAAAAACACGATAAAGACGCAGCAGAGGTAAATAACGTTGGTAATACACTCTTTCGACTAAAAGCATTGCTGGAACTAAATAAGAAGCCTCTCGTGACAAAATGAATTCACCTCTGTTAATGGCGAATTACATGTATTAAAGTTATTTTTCTACCAAATCAGATAAAAATTAATTTGAACCCCTTAAACAACCTCCCTTTAGTTTCATTTCTTTAATTATGTGAGTTTAATATGAAAATCAAAAAACCCTATTCCACCACCTCTCACAAGAGCACATTAAAGTCTTGATCCATTATGAACAGAAATCATTCGTAGCGGTAGTTCTCATGGGTCCATCGCCAATACTTCATGAATATTTTTCGATATACTACATATCAAAATGATGCTATCAAATTATTTATCTTATATATTTATCGTAAATTAATACCACATGCAGTGAGTAGTGTATCATTTAAATAAAGTAAAAAAGGTAATCCAAAAAAGGAAACAATAAATTAAATGAAAATAACACGATTCCATTAACACCATGGAAAAATTATAGGCAAGCACATCATTGAAAATTAAATATTAAATTTGAAATAGCAAGGCCATTATTTATCTTCACCTTCAGATGATGTATTGCAAAAAATATTATCTTTATTTTGCACAAAAACCACCACACAATAAGGTTTTCAAGCCATTGGAAAACAAATATTTTATATATATTTAATATGCTGTTTCATATTAATGATTTTTAGGAACAAGATTTTATGCCTTCATATCTATTATTTCTATAAATAATGAAAGAATTACCCATTAACATGTATTCTCTCATTATCACCAGTTTTGGAAGAAAACGCATTTAGTTAAAGAATAAGATGTCATCTACAGGAATAGAATAAGTACTCACACTCACAGCATGGCTACAAGACCACAGCACACAATTACACTCACCTGAAATACATGAGTGATTATATTAGGTAAATCAGTTAAAACGACAAATTAAAAAACATTAAAAGTTAAAGACATCATAGTGCAAAATGTAGCAGAAAAACTTAAATCTTTGCCTTTATTTTTGTTTTAATTAAGCATTTTACACCAAGTGTAAAAAGATCAACACTAAAATTTATTGAAAGTTTGAGAAGGAAGAAAGAATAATTAGGAAGGAATGGAAACAAAAATTCTGACAAATGCTAACAACAAAATATGGTCGGCAGTACCATGTACGATATTTCTCCCTCATCCGAGAGACATACGAGTCAATGTCAGATGATATAAGGGAACAAAAGGATTAGTAGGAGAGATACGTCAAAAAATTCTAGAAATGTTTACCAGTGAAGTTGATGATGATGTGTAATGAAGGACATGACAGAATTTAGCTAGTACATTCCGAAAATTAACGGGAGGAACCTTGTTATTCTAAAATATGATCAATTTTTGGATATCTATCACAAATTTGTTGTTAAAAGTACTAAAATCGAAGATTTGGTAGATATAATTCCATTTATTGTACCACCGCAACTTTACCTGTAAAATTGTTAAATAAGAAATTAACTATTCGAATGTGAACTTTCATTCCTACGATGGACGCGAATCAGAAGCCCAATAGTTCTTCCACAAAACAAAAGAGAAAATGAATAATTAACAAAGAAATGAATTTTTAATTCGTGCACATACGCATACAGGATGGACGCCTAACGTTGAAGTGTTTACATGTAACACATTTCCCCGTGAAAGAAGCCTTTCCACCGCTGCGAAAATACCGCTCCCGAGTGTTGAAGCGTTGCTGCCCGTGACTTAAGGCGACGGCAAGGTCTTAAATAAGGTTTAACCATATAAACCCAATTTATAGCGGCTTAAGTCTCGCAGTTTCATGTTTGCGTTGGTAGATCGGAGTTAGGCACGGCACGAATCACGACTCAAGACTGTTTGTGCGAAGACGGCGCCCACATGAATTAGCGCTCAAAGTTGCTGAAACTTCCCCAAGTGAAGAAAATTCTTATCGGTCAGGATAAGAAAAACAGTAGCCAAAAACTAAACCCAACACCCTGGAAGAGATTTTGAGAGAGCATATCCAAGGAAAATTTCAACTGGTTTTGCTTGCAGCATAAATGGTGCGGAAATACCCATCTATGAAAAAAAATTCACTTTAATTTATAATAAAGTTGCATGTTTTCTTGTCTTTCCATGTTTTTCAATGTTCTCCGTAAGGTGTCAAATATGTTAAATAAAATTTTGATCCTCTTGCTAATATATACGGGGTATGTGCCGTGGATAGAAGTTATAATGTCTCTATTAATTCATTTTTTTATTTTCTAGCTAGAAAACAGCATGAAGTATCGACAAATCATTTCGTTTATTTTACTTTTTTATTCAGTTTTAATCCTGAAACAATTTTGCCCCTTACGCTCGAATTTTTAACATGAAAATAACAAAGTACACACATTCAAACACAAACTGTGTATTGATGAAATACCACCTAAGCGAGAGTCTAACCCTCAACATCTGGATTCTTAGGCTGAGATGCTTAACCACACAATGCGCAAACTTGAATATAAATCCTCCGTCCTAGACATTCCGTCATACAAACCATATGAATTCCAGGTTAACTTCGAAACGCATGGAGATCATATTCTTCTTTAAAAATAATTCGGTTGGGTCAAGGTCCTCATGAATCTCACAAATGAATTCTGTCAGCGTTGCGATAGTATAGATTGAACATTTAAACCGGTGGGTTAGGGTTCAGTGAGGGAGCTCGATGACACGGAGATAAAAGCGTCACACGCAGGGACGGAAAATCTTAACGGTAACATTATGAGGCTATGGAATTTTGCTCTAGATTTGCTTTAAATTTTCTAGAGAGAAAAGCGTCATGTTTTCTCATAAAAAATCGGTCACACAATTGCTTCGTCGAGAATTAACGAGTCGATTCTCAATCTCCGTTGCCAGGCTCTCTTTTCTAGAACCGGTTTTTTTTTGCTTTCCACAGCCACTCGGCACTTCATCTAAAACCTCCCTCTCCTCTTTACACGACCACAGGAAACGCTTTTTTATCCATCTGCCCACGACGGAGAATATACCGCTCGATCGCTCCTTTTAGGAGGTGCACTAAATTACAATCCGCCGCTCGGCACCGCGATGCGAGCCAATCAAGATCTCCACATACACTCACACAAGGAGTCTCCTCGTCGCACCCACCTACACCCCATAGTTGTCTTTACACGAGACGCAAGCAGGAAAGGATCATTCCAACTTTCTATGAAACATTTGAAAAATAAAACGAGTTATTTCAGAAATCATCTCTCTAATGTGTATGGTAATCTATCTCTCCTACGTGTCATTGCATTTAAATGCAATTGTTTTAGAATACTTACGTGTCGCAAAAGCTTTGCTAAATATTTATGCTAGAATTGTAAAACGTTTTTATTTTGGAACGAATTTTGAATTATTATTTTACATAGGAGGGGAAATTGTGGAGAAAGTAAATTGGCGACATCTTATTTCTTAAAAGAGAGATTCGACTTTCACAAAAACGATCGATTGTCCATGGGGTTGAAATTCATCAAGACTAATACGATAACATCAGCACTAATAGAATAGATAGGCTGAATTCTAAGCTATCCGAAGGACACTCTTGGAATGTGCAATGAATACTGGGAGAGAGAATAAAGTACATTAGTTATGCAAGAACGTAAAAGGAAATCAAGTGAGGATGGAGATATCTTGGTGCTGGAGACGATCGAGAAAGGTACAGATTGCACAAATTGAAATAAAGGCTAACAGGGACATTGCTCACTCTCAGTGGAATACGAAAGTGTATGGAGAAAAAAGATTTAATGAGATTTTATGCGTTGTGTCGTACGATTGACGGAGGAAGTTGGTCGGAGTATATCGTGTGGGCATTTATAACTTCAACCCCGTGAAAGAACATGGGTACAATGAAATCATAAATGTGAGAATGCGCCAACCCAAACGATATACAAATTAAGTAAATGCTAATCATAAATGTATTCTTATTACCACGGTTATCAGGGTCTTAATTTTTGTATTGTATGTATATTTTTCAGAATAAAACGTCTCCCAAACTATTATTGGCCATAATATTATAATAGCATTAAAATTTCATTTCATAAATATACATACATATATTCAAAACATATCATACATAAATTCAAAAATATATATACATAAATGCCTCTTCGAAACTGGTTGTACAGGAATGTTTCCAAACATTTTATACTTACTTGAATTTCTTTCACACATTCATAGGTATTCTTCCTTTTATTCAACCTTAACGTATAGTTTTAATGTAATGTAACGTAATGTTTTAGTTCCTTACTGATTTCAATATATTTTGTTTTCAATTTCAGATTGGTAATTAAATACACGTCACGAAAAAATAACATAGTCAACGTTTAAAAAGGATTTCGAGATTTTAAACTAAATTTCCGAAAAAGTTTTACATTTTCTCAGTTTCTACGTATATTTTCAATTTTTTCAATGTTTAAAGTGTAATCTGAGAAACTATTATTGGGTCCCAAGCAATGTTCATACATACTCCGGAGTTATCAAATTCAAAATTTTCAAACAAGTTTAAAATTTCAATGAGCACTTAAAGCAGTTATATACATGCTAGCAGCTAATGCATGCCTACGTTTGAAGTTATTGCATTAATTTGATTTTAAATTAGATTTTTAAGCGTGCTACAACTGTCAAAGCAAGTAAAGATATTAATTATTGATATGTTCGCAGAAAAAAATCGTGGAGATTGGACATATTTCAAGAGGTCTTAGTATATATGTTATCTTGGGGACCAACATACATTTTTCAAGTAGAGAATGTATTGAATGTATTCCGTATAGTCTTATAGAAAATAGGTAGGAAAATAGATTTCAATAAATTCAACAATAAAGGACCTTAAGTTCTTCCAAGAATTAAGGGGAGGAGACCCCCACTTCGAATACTATTCTCCATTTTTTGGACAATTCTGAAGAAAACTAGCAAGATATAAACAATAAAACTTTATCTTATATGTGCAGATACCAGAATTTTTTTTGTTATTTTGAAAGAAAAATGGGCTAAAATTATGTATTTTATCATTTAGATAACGCGATGGCTCTAATTCAAGTTATTAAAACATGTACTTATTTTTAAAAAACTTTGTTTTAACTTCTGTCATAATTTATTACGTATGGGTTTCAATATTTATGCATCACCATCAGGTACGCTATATCTGTTTGGCACGTTAAGATTATGAACATGTGTCAAAAATCGTAGTAATTTATAAGATATGGGAAAAATCAAAAACTAAGTTTTATCATTATTACACAACTTTAGTAAGTGAATTACATATGCAAACATTTGTCATCATTTCTCTCTAAGCTCCTTTTCTATCTTCAAAAGTTTACGTACATAAAGTTACCCTGGACATGCCCACCCAAAGGAACGAGACGGTGTCCACTGAATATCCGTATGAGGTTTGCTAGATGCGAATGGACGCCGACGAGACGTGCGTCCCGTCTCACTCCAATGAATTACGACAGTTATTACCACTACTGTCTCTTTCAAAGTGGAGATTTCCTCCTGTCATACTTTCCTCCTCCCTGTCTTCTCCTCCACATCCCTTCTCCGTTCACTTTTCCTTTGCTAATACCACGGTCACAATTAAATCATTCCGCCAGTTACACCGTGCGCTGTGCGGAGACCTCACTTCCCTTTATCATGTACCTGGAAATTGCCCCTTTGTTTCTCTTCGTCCCTTCTCATCGCCTCTCTCTATTCGTCCCATTCCGTTCTCTTGGATCCATAGCTTTGGTTCACGAGGAACACGATATTCGAAATAACAGGCAGCGTTTGTGTGCACTGGATGGCAGGGATTCGATGGGACGAATTGTCAATCGAGGACTAGGAATGCGATAGCCTTTCGAGAAAGATGCTACCCTCTCGGCAAAAGAGGTGCGTGAAAAAATATTCACCAATATCTTGTGTATTTGAGAGATTTTCTGTGAATTTCCGTGATGGTGAAATCGATTCTTTTTCGAATAAAAATAGTATATCAGTACTTTCCTGCACTGAAAGAGAAGCAAGCAACGGCTTTAACGCATAAAAGTTGACCATTTTTTATAATAAGTATTGTGAGTTGGTTATCCCTTAAAAGCAATTACAACCTTAAAACAATGTCTAGAATGAAAACTAGATCGTGTATAATTAAAATTGTATATGAAATTGCTGCAAGTTACCCTGTAAATCTCTTTAATAAACCTTCCCTAAGTGAATTCGTTATTTCTGGAAGATGAAGGGAGAAGATGTTAATCATCTTGCAAATATCTGGGAGAACACGCACAGGGTGCGTTCCGAACGTATTGCATAGAATATGTATCTAACTGAAGGAAGTGTCCTTGGGTGTGGGAGATAATACCATGTATGTCAAAGTAATTGAATTGTGTGTGGGTGTGTATATATATATATATATATATATATATATATATATATATATATATATATATATTCTGTGTTCTATTGTGCCGTCCAAAAGTTATATTGCTCTCGCGACTACTTCCGCATCATCGATATATATAGGTATATATTTATGCATATATATATATATATATGTACATATATGTATATATACAGGTAAATTTACGAAGGGATGGCCTCAGTTATATCTCTTTTCCGTGGTCATACAAGTATTATTTATCTCTGTATTATTTTGAATCACTAGTCATACGAAGTACATGTTAACGTCGGAAAATATCAAAATATTTGTCCAGGAACCACCTTGATCTAATGATACTTTTATTGCTCCATCATAAAACAGCTAACAAACCAAAGAATTAGTAATTTTAAAATAACGCGGAGAAAAAACATTTTATTTAGCAAAGTAATATTTTTTCGGCGCTTCGCAATCAGAGTACCCCGTTTCTCCAAAGGTTAGAGTATCGTAGAAAAGAGAACAAATACATTACGTTAAAACAGACGATTCTCATTGTGTTGTTTATGTTGTATCTTTAATATGATATTTTTTATTCAAAATAAATCCGGTGTAATTATGATTTATGTGATAAGCTGGGTTGATTTATATCCGAGGTTCATTCTTGGAACAAGTTACTTTTTACATAATATTATAAAAGTTTGGGGATATTTACATTTATTCAGAGGCAGCATCTGACATGTTATCGTATTTCATTTTTAAATATCTAAATTACATACATACCGTAAAAACCTCCTTTTTGTATATTTGTGAAAAAAAAATTATTTTCATTAAAAATCCATTCCTTAGCAAAAATTGGAAATCTAGTGAAAAACTTAGGTTTATGAATTAAATTTTAATAAGATTTTTACAAACTCTTTTTGTGGGGATTTTTAGTTTAGGAAAACATAAATCACTATGAAATTAGACACTTTAATTATCCTCCGATAAAATCAGACAACCCGTTAAAATGAGCTTATTGTTATGTGAAAAACAATAAGCTCATTTTGCTCTCGATTTGAAAAATGAAGCAAGTCATAATTGACCTTCGTCACATAAAGTAACAAGTTTAGATATTCTATGCATTGCGAAGCTTCATTAACTCACTTATTGCTACGTAATTATCTGAGCTTTAGCTTTTAGTATAAAATCCGGTGTGAACAACACTGGAATATCTTCATGAGAAGAAGTTCATCTGCTTTATATTGTCCTCTTTCATAACAGCCCGAACAATGTAATGAAATGGTTTCTGAGTCAATATTATAATGAATACATATTGCTTGGCATATGAAAACCAAATATTCAGTAGCAATCAACAACCAAAAATCTCTTCCTTTGGACAAAGCAATAATTCCGTTCATTGCGTAACTAATAAATTAATCCTGGGACAACCCAATTAGGAAAGAGTAATTGTTCAGAAATATAAAACACCAATAACGAGGTAAGTTCCTCAACAGTGAAACACGACTTCCATTATATTATATCCCAATATTAATCTTTGAAATAATTATATCAATTTAGATAATGAAATAATTACGTGATAATTATAGAAGAACATAAAACAATGAATCATTAATTTCATCTAAAATAGGTGAATTAAAGAGGATTCTAATACTTAAAATGAGAATAAAATATGCTTAGACCATAATTGCGTATCAATATAAATTTAAAGTTTATATTTTAGGATAAATATCGTTTCTTAATTTAATTTTAACCAAAGCACGGTCAGACTAAATTTATATTTCCATGTTTACAGAGTAATGAAGGATAGATTTAGTCTACAATATAAACATTATTGTGTGATCCGTGGACGAAAAATCTTTTCAGATAAAGCCCACTATTAGTTATAACTGATGATAAATAAATTATTTTCACACCTTTTCCAGCCTTATCCGATTCTATGAGGAAATAAAATATGCTTAAGAAAATTTTTCACCATATGAAACAATCATCTTTCCTCCTAAGTGACAGGAAATTTACCTCTGTAATAGTGGTGATCATTGCTAATTTGTTTATATTTATAAAATATTTTGTTCCAGTTTAAAAGTCATATCATTCAGGATTATATATATGAATCTAACACATTATTATACAGAAATTAACTATAATTATAAATACTGTTATTTTTTACCTTTTTCATAAATTACATCCCACTTTCCTGTAGCTTTCAATATCTTAGATATTCCGGTTCTTATATAGACAAAGGGATGGATAACATAATTAATGAAATACTCTTCCTTTAAAGAAAACCCTTCTTTACTTCCGCTCCCGACACGTCCGTAATTTCATCTTAAATTATTCCTTTGTAATCACAGGAATGGTGCAGATTCTCTCTTGAGTATACGGGTTATTTATTTGTCTTTTGTTTATTATATTTATTGGTGTTCTTGGCAATACATTTACAAGATATTTTCTCATCATTGAAAAGTAAAGTAATAGATAAAAAGAGAACTAGATGCATAATTGTTTCTTGTTTCATATCTAATAACTGTCATTCCCTGGGCGATCTGCACTGACCATCTCCAATAAGTGTTTTGTTATTTTTGCTATTTATTATAAATAGATATAATAAGAGTTATTAAATGGTCTTTAAATAATGAGGGTTAATTATTCCAACCATTCCACATTTTAATGATTTTTCTCTTTCGCCTAAGGCTTTCAAAGGTTTTAATTATTAATTTAAGTTTTATTATGTCAATATTCAAATCTTATATATATATATATATATATATCATACATATATATATATGTATATATATATATATATATGTATACGTATATATATATATATATATATATATATCATACATATATATATGTATATATACAGGGCATATATATTTATATATGTTACTCTGGAATTATGAATGATACTTTAGTTACTGCCCTGGAAAGATACAAAATTGCTTACAGAGCATAAGTGAGCATGCACGGTATTCATTGGAACAGTAGGGAGGGATAATCAATACAAGTAGCATCCCACTTAACTATAAATAGTCAATGGTAACGGTACTTGCGAGGTAGTAAGAATTTATTAAAATGCTTTTACTTAAAAAATGCATTAAATTCAAGTTAAGAACTGTAGCGACCATGTTGGATCGTAATAATTTTGGCATCGGAAACCTAAGACAATGGCATGATCCTCACTTGTCGTGCAATCTCCCCAATCAGCCAGTTTACCGAAGGAATAGCAGGCACCTCTACCCCCATCTCGCCGAATCTGCATAATGCCCATAATCTCTCGTCCCCTCTATCTCCATAAGCTCTTTCTGTCCCTTCGTAACCCTCGTCGCCGCCCACCCCATCTCTCCCCTAGGCCGCCCCAAACGACCACCAACCCCTTCCCACCTTCCCCTCGACAACTTTAACCCCTGACGTCATTATTCGTGAACGGCGCGCCCATAGGAATCACGTCAAGGCACTCCGAAGAGGCTTTCTTGCCCCCTCCCACTCCATCCCACCTGCGTCACCCTTTCCTCCACCCACTCTGAGGTTCCCCCACCGCAACTCTCCCCCTGCACTCTTTCTCTCTCTCGCCGTCTCTCCCCCACTCACCCACTTCCTCCCCTCGCCAGTCTCTCCTTCGTCCCCCCCCCACCATCCCCGCATCTTAAATCCGCGTTTATACGTTCTCTCATGCATATTTACCGTCAAACATGGGGTTCCGCGTTTGGGTTTGCAATCAACTCTCGCATCAATTGGATTCTCTCCCTTCTCCGCGTGCGTGGTCGGGTGGAGGGGTGGAGGTGGGGACAATAGAGAGAGATGGGTTCGAGCTTTTTGGGGAGGGATAAGAGGTTGGATAGCAGGCACGCTTTACGCACTGCTTGGACCAGTGTTCTATGCGCTCGGCGAGAGAAAATGTATCCCTCATTTTTTCATCTCAATTTTTGCCGTATTCGACGTGGAAGAACATGGGAATGAGTTAAGTTTTAGGGAAAAAGGAGAAAGGGGAAAAGGCGGGGGAGGAATAGAAAAGGAGGAGGACAGGTATTCATAGACGCGGGATGTGTGCGTGGGTGGACTGGGATCAAAAGTGAAAGGAATTCCCTTCTGTTGACAAGCCATAGCGCCAGCCAGAGTTGTCATAACAAATTGCCGACACGTCGCCCCAAAAACAGCCATCCTAGCAGTTTTTTAAAGGTCCGCGTACATACAGGCGTTTGAAAAATAATGGGGTCTCAACTTTGCACCTGAGGTGACATTGAGAATAGATGGCTAAGAAAAAATGATCGCGGGGTGCTGAAACTTAATAAACGCAGACCTTCGCTGAATGTCATAGCATCTGGGTTCACTTTTGTTTGCATATCTAAGGGCTCGCTACGATCGTAACAGTGCTTACATTTCAACCGTAAATCCAGAATCAACCTGTTCACTTGCCAAGCGAAATATAGGTTGCATGATGAATTCATTATAAGAAAATGTTTCTCCTGCATATTTACTGGCAGTAAGTGATAAGAAGTTTGTTTTATTTTTCCCTGCTTTCCCAATGTAAATGAGGTTTTGGTGCAGGGCAGTCAAAAAGCATTAATATTCAGATTACTCATGCAATTTCTAGCGCGATAATAATATAATGGTGCTCTTAAACACTTGAATTAACCTTTAAGGTAATCAGATTCTTATGCCGAGAGTTTAAATACGTGCAGAGGTACTTATCCATTAAATCTAGGGTGAAAGTGAGTAACATTTTAAATACATGACCAAATTCGTTATCTATAAAATCATTCAGATAAACTAAGTGAAAAGATGAATGTAAAGGAATTTTGAATTCCTGTTTACTTTGCAAGGTTTTCGTGAAGGCTACGTTTTAAGCATTAGCTAAAAAAATGCTTCCTTGTGTGGGGACATATGTGAACTCTCTCAGTTTGCCCAAGCAAAGACTAACCAGAGATAACAAGTAACACGAATAACACGGTAAATTTTCCTATTCGTTATAGGCGAATGCGCAATACAACTCCCCATGCCACGCAAACTTAATTTTATCAAGGTAACTCGGGTTATGAGCAATGCCAATGTAGGTGAGAGACTCAATCTCCGCCGAAAACTTGTTCTCGTCATTTACCCATCCCCTGGAAAGGCAGACCCCTCTTCCGCCTGCCAAGCACAATTATTAAGGTCAAGATGCGTTTGCATTAAAGGGCTCCAAACTTCCCCTTTCAACCCACCCTGATTCTCTCTTCTCCTTTCTCCCCTGTCATTCACCACCCACGACGCTTCTCAAAGTCCCATAAAACCCCTTCCTGAAGAAGAAGCAGGTTCTCGAAACGACGGACCATGTGTATGGTAAGAGGCACTGAATTACCATACGGCTTTTTCTTAAGTAAACAAGCTTTAATCATAAACACAGACGAAGCGTTTTGAAGGAAGCCGGGTGCTTTAAATGCGTAGGAGATGTGCATACATAAAACGCATTCGAATTCAGCTCTAGAGGCATGCATTGGGTGACAGTGACTACAAAGTTCTTGTGCAATTCCCGGGGAAACTGTGTTAGTTTCTTAAGACAGCCTGCTACTATACTACTAGTGCGCTAGATAATAAACATAAATGATAATAATAAATAAATAATAAGGAAATCACGTCATTTGTTAAAAAATATTTTCTACGAACTGAATCCGAGTTACCGTAAAAACTCTCCTAAAGGATTTTTTTAAAGGGTAAATGATATTCTCTCACGGATCATAAATCATTTTAAAAGTTCAAAAGTATCTATGAAATTTTGTGTTAAACGGATTTTCAGTGCACTATTTCGTGGAAAAAGGAGCAGTAATGACAATTAGCATGCAAGTATGCTACTGATATGGTCACATGGTACAAACTGCAACATCTTTTAATTACAGAATAGCTGATTGACATATAGCCATTGTGAAAAAAAAACAAAATTAATACATTCCGCATTTGTTGCCTTTCAGCCAGCATATTAGTGAAGCCAAAAATCTCATTGCAGTATTTTAAATTAATTAAAAAAGAATTTACCAAAGTAAAGTCAAAATCTTGGCTATCTAAGCAATCTAAGTCATTAAATGACTTAGATTGCTTTTACTATTATTTCAATTTACTCATAAATTCGACAATTTGTCGCCCATTCATAGCCACTATTTTCTTTAAATTTATCATCTGAAGTTATTTACGATGATTATTTATATTCATTATATCGTCTATGTGGGTGTGGAGAAGAATGGAGAAGGTGAAATGGAGCGAAAGGAAGACAAATGAGGAAGTACTGGAGATGGTGGGTGAGGAGAGAGGTTTGTTGAGAGAAATCCTATGGAGGCAGGAAAAATGGATGAAAGGCGTATTGATCGGCAATAGTGGAATGTTGAAGAAGGTAATAGAGGGGAGGATGTTGGGCAAGCGAGGAAAGGGCAGGAACAGGATAAGGATGTTGGACGGGATGAAGGGAGGAAAGAAGTCCACAGAGATGAAGAGGGACCTGATGTAGATTAGGTTGCTTAATTGGGTTTTGTTTGGAGTTACTAAATGTTTATTTGATAGTTGTGTCCATCCAAAAACCTACCTTAACCGGTAGATTACCTAAAAAAAATATCGTCTATAATTTATAACGCGATTACTCTTCTATAACTTTTCTCGAAAAACTATATTTTTTACATCATCAATAATTAATAGAGATTAATCATGCACAATTTTACACGCACAACTATTAGTTCCTATAAGATGCTTTTTATATGACAAAGGCATCAAGTTTCCCTTGGTTCTAGATATTTTCATAGACATCAGAGTTATTATCAACATATTTCTTTCAGAAGTCGTAGCCCATTTTCTGCACTTCAATGGCATTCTACTTTCACCGATCCTTTGAGTAAATTATCCTTTTTCTCGTTCGCTTAACATATTCCGTTTTATCGTTTGGCCTCTTTAAATGTCCTTCACTACGGAAATTGCCTTAGAAACACCTACTTCTCTCTAGTTGAGTTTTCAAAACCATCTTTTATTTAATATCTGTCTATCTACTATAATTATTTTTTTACTGATAAAAACTGACTACGGGTTAACGAAGGTTTTGGACGGACACAGCCTATACAACGATCCATTTACTTGCAATTCCTAGCAAAACTCAACCTGACAACCGACACTACAATAAGCTCCTCTTCAACTCTGTAAACGTCCTCCTTCCCTTCATTCCATCTCATATACCTATCATATTGCTACCCCTTCATATTCTCCCCTCTATCACCATTCCCCTGCCAATTAAAACCCCCTGAATCCATATTTCCTGCCTCCTTGTGATTTCTCCCAAGAATCTCTTTCCCAACCCTGCTTAGAACTTCCTTGTTTGTTTTCCTTTCTGTCCATTTAAATTTTCCATCCTTTGTGACCATCACCTTGCGTCAAAGGGCATGTTTCTTCGTCGTGCCTAATCACGCCCAATGTAAAAGGTTAAACGAGTCTTTTCTTCACCGTTGTTTTGTTTTCATTTATTCTCTTTGATTATCTACCAAACTTAAAGTTTTTTTCTCAGTAATTCACAGTAAGCTATTACGTTTCCATTTCACTTGACATGATAAATATATTATTCCTTGCAAGTCAGAAAGTTTCAGAATTCACCTTATTTCAACAGAACCCACCAGATGATTTCAACATCATTAAAGGAACAATTATTGCCTGTTAAAGGTCATTTTCTGAGAGACATATCAACTTGATTGTCGTAAAATTAAACCGTTTTATGGGAACACAAAAACTTTAACCTTCTGATCGAATTCTTTTATTCGGCTGCCTACACCTCTTATCCTATCCACTCAGTTAATGACGTGCCACACTTTATATATTATACCTTCCTTAATTGACTATTCCCTTAACCCACAGATAGTAAATCGAAATGTAATGACCAAAGGGCATTTCAGAAGACTTAGTAAGACTGATGGTAAAGCTCAAACACGACGTGCATTCCTTTCCCACCCACGAAAAAAACCTTGAGCCATAAATCAAGCCTTCTAAACCCAACATTTCTCACTTCATGATACCTTGTGTTTTTAAACTACTGAGTCATTTTATTTCCACAACCAAGTTATACTTCCACATCCAAATGAACTTGATCTCTCTGTGTGAAAAATGATTCAGCTGGGGAAACACTTACCTGTTTCTCAAGAACGGTTGCCCAGGGAAGGAGACGTGCATGACAGGTCTGGATGGGGGACGGCTGTTAAGCTAGCTCGCGGCATGACACAAATGAATCAGGTTTTAAATATCTTACACCCTTGACCTCACACCATGGAGTGAATGTGTGCGGAATGCCAAAGAGAAACGTTTTGTTTGAGGACCTCATTCCTCTCAGTGACCTCCGAACCAACGAGGGGTTTTACGCCGCAATGAATTACAACCCTCGCGTTGATTGTCAAACATGGCGATACTATTTCACTCACAGAGTTAATCAAATCGCTCTTTAATCCCCAATATCCCCTGAATAAAAATTCACGGGGTGTTCAGTCAAACAAACTGATGCATCTCATCATGCTCTTTCATTTTTGCCGTAAAAAAGTTTTCCTTCTATGTGCCTCTATCGACTCTACAACCTAGCCTCTTTAAAAACCTCTTTGACATTTTAAGTTTCCTCATCCTAGAGAGCGGTTACATTCTCTTTTGCAGAAATAGGCGATCACAAAGACCTTGAAAACCGTTTTCTAAAACCGGAGGCTATGTAAAATACTTATATGTGCGTACGTATTACAGCAATAAATAATTTTAAATGAGTTTTAAACACTGGGAATAGATGTCGTAAGGTTAAATAGAGATACGAGGACAAATAATTTCATACGGAAGGGAGTAATTCCGCAGTAATTTGAACCTGGGATCTCTAGAGTCTTAGCAAACCCTTTATCAATACATGAAAACATTTAATTATGTCAATAAGTACGATAGTCAATCCGAAAGTTGATTCTACCTAATGATGCGATAGCAAGTCGTCTCCGTTCCATATCCCTAAGGTATTCAAAATTTTCGCATTCGGAAACTCGAGCAACAAACCAAAACCACATTACAATATCACAATAGTCAACTCAAATTTAGTTTAGCAGGTGATGGTGAAACAAGCCACGAAACACTCCTAATTTAGAGTGCAATTCATCCATTCCTTTCTTCAGTATCTCAGTTAGTCGCACAATAACACAGCTTGGGGAAATGGTGAAGGTGTACTGAGGCGTCATTCGGAATCAAGCCCGTCCCCTCTAGGCAGTATCCCTGCGCTCTATTTACTAAACTACCTCGCCAGTACATAAAGAAGCATATATTATATTATTATGATTAGGTAATCTACCGGTTAAGGTAGGTTTTTGGATGGACACAACTATCAAATAAACATTTTGTAACTCCCCACCTAGCAAACTAATCTATATTAGGTCCCTCTTCATCTCGGTGTACTTCTTTCCTCCCTTCATCCCGTCCAATATCCCTATCCTGTTCCTACCCTTACCACGCTTGCCCAACATTCTCCCCTCTATTACCCTCTTCAACATTCCACTACCGCTCAATACGCCTTTCATCCACTTTTCCTGCCTCCATAGGATTTCTCTCAACAAACCCCTCTCCTCCCCCACCATTTCTAGTACTTCCTCATTTGTTTTCCTTTCGGTCCATTTCACCTTCTCCATTCTTCTCCATACCCACATTTCAAAAGCCTCCAATCTACGTCTATCCTCCTGCTTCAGCGACCACGTTTCCGCGCCGTACATAGCTACGCTCCATCATAATATTCTTGGGAATCATAATTGAGGTGGTTTCCCGTTGCCTTCCTCAATAGTGTTTTTAACGTGACACCATCACTTAATGGCCGCCCCACTGGGGTCAGACGCCATTGCAGCCGCCTCACTGAGGAACAGACGCTGCGTGGACTACCTTTCGTCTGGCTCCTAACCTTCGACCTATCTGGCATGGGTGACCCTTCCAGGAGTAATTATTATTACTCCCGCCAGCACAGCTCTAGGGGTCATCGGAACACACAAGCCCTTCCACCACGACAAGGTTGTAGTCCATGGGAGGGCATATATTATATACAATGAGGATTTTCAAGGTGCTTTGTAAAGAATTGTAACACGGATTTGTCATTTATTCCATTAAGCTAATCTGCCAAATCTACAGAATGGTAGGTTTTTGATGGTCCGTAACTTCTCATACGTATAATTTGCGTATCATTATTTGCCCAATATTATTTCTTTCTTCGGTACTTTTTATCTTCTACCTTCATTTATATGACAAAGAAGACTATTTTTACATTATTCTTGTCCGCTTACCTAATAATCTCCCATCGTCAACATTTCACTACCTCTCAATATTTCTCTCTTCCACTATATTTTTCTGTCTTCTTCGTATTTCAACCAAAAACCTCCTCTTCATTCCCAAGTTATTAAAATTTTCAAAGTTATTTTTGTCGATTTTTTAATTTGACTGACAATCCCCGCCCCTCAAAGGTCTCCATCAACGCTAACTCTCTTGTCTGAAATATCTTGTTTGGTGTTTTGGAACATACAAAAGTCTTAATTTTCATTTTTTTTCATCATGACAAATGTAGCGGATTTGGCGGAGTGTGCTTGGAAGTGCACGCATGAGATTTTTGGACGCCGAGATAATGAACATTGCAATTAGAAGTTTACTCCGTAAGGCCGAGGGCCGAGCTGTCTCGGCCTGCGTAGGTAATCTTGGCCAATTGAAACAACGTGTTATTTCCGCCGCCAAATGGAATCGCGCTGTGCCTCAAAACGATCGAATCCCGTTTCCATGCTAACGACCACATTGATATTCCGAAACCGGAGTTGATTCGATAAAATGAGATTTTTTCTCGATTTACTTTTCGACACTATACCTTATCTCTTTCAGCTGCAAATAATGGATTATTATGCAACGGTTTCCTAGAATATTTGAGGAAGGTGTCGGTTTGGTTGGAAGCAGTGATTTGCTTCACGCAAAATTCGGGTGTTTTAATGTGAAGGGTCCCCGAGTATAGTGATAACGACATCAATCAACATGAGTTTTAAAATCGCCAAAATCTGACTTATACTAACATGTTAAACATAATGAAATAAATATGACCAGACTGTATAAGGAGATGTAGTTGAATATTTAATGCTGTCTAAGAATGGGGGAAATCATGGGAATAGGAAAATATAGACAAACAAAATTTGTATCTTGGACGGGATAAATGAAAATCCAAACTTTTTCCTGTCGAAGAAGTCAAATGTGATAGATTACGTGATTTGGAAGAAAAGGAGGAAATTCAATTTTTTCCAGAATCTTTCAAAGCTTGACTGTAACCATGGTTTCATGTAAATTTTAATGCAAAGTTGGGTAGGAGACGTAATTTACGAACCTAACTGTGATTGATTGAGAAGCGCGTGTCGTGTTACACAAATCCGAACGAAATTATGCATCGGCAAGATATCAATCGGATTGATTTATAATATGATTTTATGAAAAATTTGGAAATTTTTTAATACCAGATTAAGAAAATGTTTTTATTCCATTCCTCCCTACCGTGACTCTTTTCCCTGTGTACCTAATTCGTACGGCCCTAGAAAATGTCTATATATTTAATGGAATATATACTGAAACTCATAACAGCATGTTTTATATCACACTTTCTTTATTAGATATATTTACATCTGTATCAAAGAGAGATACTGCATGTTGGCTTAATATGGTAATTGAAAAAAATTGAAGGTTCAACTAACACTCTCTAGCCAAATAACATTTGAAACATTCAAGTATTCATTAATTTAATGGTTTCAACGGAATTTTGAAGAAGACACCCAGGGTGTTTTAAGTTCCTAGAATGCTAATTTAGCCAACTACAGATTTTACGACCATGTTACACCATACAGTACTTATTTATAACAATAATTGATGCACAGGAAACATTTTCACACGCTTGCCGATGATCTAGCGAAGCCATATGAAACTTGAAACGTGAAAAGGTTGAATTGGTGATAAAGGCAGGATACCAGCCGAACACTTTCCTATTCGCCGCTTCCTCCAGTGGCATTTGAGCAGATGGAGACACGGGAATGACACCTGATGGGAATCTTATTATCAACGGAATGGCTTTTAGATCAACTCCGGTGATAGGATTTCTTTCTCCTCCCTCCACCCGCAAGAAGAATTGAGTTTCAAGTTCCCAGTTTCGCCACGACACTCCTACCCGAAGCAATTAATGACCATCCACTCTTCCCTCGACGACGGAAAAGAAAGAAGGAGAAGTAATCATTCGATCCAATGGAGCAAATTTGAAAAAAAGTCGAACATTTTTCGGAAGGTGTAGCCAATCAAAGTTCTGGTCCTCCTTCGTATTTCCTCTTTATTTTTTTTAAGCAAGGACCTCCCCTGATCCCTTGGACCCCTCAGTCGACTTCAATCCTCGAACCCTCAAACCCTCCGTAGGTCGTTCCAAGTTTCCACTCGTGTCTCCTCAGGCTTCCATCCTTCAAACCGCTTCGTGTCAATAAAAAAGGTAACCCGTCGAAAACTTCAATCAGCACTACTGGTCTTCTTCCGTTATCTCACCCTTCATCTCCCTCAAGTATGCAATCGAGAAGATGAGAAATTTGGGATTGGGAAACATAAATGTGAATGCATCTATGGAACAAACATGAAATTCCCAATTCACGGAAAGCATCTATTGATAATAATTTTCTTTTTTGATATAAAGCAATTCCATCGTGCAAAGAATACATTTCCCCATCCTCCCACTTTTATAACAGTCCACAATTCATTGGCAAATCTTTTTCAAAATCATATTTTTTCTGGAAAAGCGATGGGTTTGGTTAAAGAGAATCACCAGAAAAAAATTGAAACATATACCTAGAACTCATTTCATTAAATTATACACTCCTATAGAAGAAACGCATAATCAAATGTATCCAACTTTATGCAATGAAAATATATTATAAATCCTCCTTTTTTTATAATATCTACTGCCTTTTTCACACCGTATGCCTACCCACTAGCATAGACATCACGGAATAACAATCAAAAATTGGCCTAATCATTGAGTAAGGAAATTAGATTTTTTTAAATATGACAAACAGAAGACATAAAGAAGAGAAAATATTTTATGAATGAAATGTGTTTATTAAAATTCGAAAATTTTGTTAAAGCCTGAAGTGGCTATTAAGTTTTTACGATTGTAGTTCTTCTACTATAAAACATACTAATTACGCATATAGAATTTTATTGTTAGACAAAATTTATCCAGATTATTTTGGTGTTATTTATGAAATGTGTATTTCTTTATTTAGGTAGAAGGTAGTTAGGTTAAACTAAAACTAGAACGGATGGAAAATCCAACGCTGTCGAGTCAATCTTAGACAAACATGTTCCCACAAATATTTAGTTTTTTCCACATGGATACCAATTCGAAGGATTTGAAACATGCAAATATGGACAAGGAATTTTTAATGAAGTAAATAAACGTTTGTCCATAAACTTTACCAATATACATCACAATAAATACTTTCTTTTATACTAAAAATTCTTGGAATTTCATGCTGGTGTGAGCAGTTTTTGATTGTTTTTCATTACTATTAATTTGCGGACGCAAATTAATCCCCATTAACACGGATTAATTAAGGTATTTGAAATTCCAGACTATTAGTATGCACGTAGGATATAAAATTACACGAATTCCCGTGTTGACAACAGAACTTCAGAATTAACCACCAGCATCTAATTATGCATTTGCATGCATTGAATGCTTCTCGTCGTACCGGTGCAACTGCCTAATGTAAGAATGGAACAGATTTAATGGGAATTCCGCAGCAGTAGGTGTTAATCCGTTCGGCGTGGTTTACTGGAATGATTAAACGAACGGTAGATTCTTTTGGCAATTCAGTGGGAAATCTAGAGGAAGTTGCGGATTGTTCCGTTGTCCCGGTTAACTCCAGCAAACCACATTTAAAACTTTATTCATATACGACGGTTAGCTCACGAAATGCACGGGAAAAGCGTTTCCCTCACGTACTAGGCTTCGAAAAAAGGTTGAAACACGTCCCTCTCACAGAGTCGACAATTTCACCGATTCAACCTGCCATGTTCACGCGATGTAGGGAAACAATGGGAATTCTAGCGTTCCTCTGAATTTTCAAAAGCCCACAAACTTCTTTTTCTAGGCTCAACTACTTCCAAGATTCCTTCGTGCAGATATTTATTCAGGTGAGCTACGGAGCCGCAAGTCTCGAAATTATATCTTAACGCGCATTAGTACATTAGTGGCGCAGATATCTTATTATCTAGGCTGTAGTACGGATCAGTGAAGATTAGAGGTTAAGCGAGTTATTAGCGAGCGATTAGCAGTTAAGAGAGGGAGGATTTAAATCGCTTCATGGGCGACGGCAACCGTGCACTCTTTTTGTCGTCCCCTAAATTAAATCCAAATTATTCATAAATCCCGTAACCGCGCAGAGGCCGCGGAAGGTGCGAGGTCAGAAAATAAAAAAGGGCGTTAACCACATCGAGGGAGGCCAAAGAGAGAGAGTAAAAAAAGACCTTTTCTTTCATTTGATCACCGTCATAAACGTTAAAGATGCAATAACTTGGGGGGCAATGATTTTAAGCGCCGATCGGGCATTAAGGAAAAAAACAATGATGACACAAAGGTTGCAGAATGAGGAAGGGGCAACACTCTCGCTCCATCTCGCGGTGATTGCGCGTTGCTTCCCACAATTAGCGAAATGGTGTCGACGACAAGCGACAGGGGGATGTGCAAGGGGTGGGGGTTGTGGGGGGAGGAGGTTGTGATACCATAGAGTGGAGGGGTAAAGAGATAATTTTGGTACGTGGGTGAGGGAGGGACGCGCGCGGTGATTTTGAGTGCTGGAGTTTTGGAACTGGAGAGTGGAAGGGAATGAAGGGTTTCTATAGGAAGGGGGGGAGCTGGTCTGGAGAGAGTGGGACTAACAGCTACTCCGCGTCATCACCATAAATAAAAGACGACTCAATCCCGCAAAAAGGCTTTTGTTTTTCGTTTTACCGGTCGGGGCTAAAATCGACTCCGAATGCATTTCGCGACTGAAATGAACGAGCGCGTGGCTCACTTATTCAGAGGGGGGGGGACACACCCATCTCCCCCACCGTTCGTCGCTTCCATTGTGCGGAAGTTTGGTTCTTGACACGTTTTCGGTGGCATTTTAAAAACGTACAATTCCCAAAGAGGTGGATTCAGCACCGTTAAATGGAAACATCTGTAACGACCGCGGAGCTGAGGGGAGGTGGGCGCGGCGTATTAATGTCACAGTCGCTGGCAGCGGCGCCGCTCTCGGAGAGAATTAGTCATATGCAAATTGGGTTATTTTTTGAGATCATACTGCTGAATATTTGGATGATAAAATATGTCTAATGTCTTCCTAAATATAAGTATTTTATTAATGAGATTAAACCCCATCCTGCTTGGAGAATTTATGGAAATAAGCATGTTTTCTAACTATCAATATTAACGGGAGCATCAACATTCATGAAGGCACTAATGCTTTGAGCACCTAACCGTAGGCCAGCTATCGACGTCCCTTCCATCTCAACCATAAAATGGTTTATTTCCAAGATTAAATCTGCATGCTGAAATTAAAAAAAGTTTGCAACTCACAGAAACTCTGCCGAATAAATAATGTATAAAAATCTAGGCTTCGCAGCTCCGGCGAAGTCAACGGTCAATGCTGAACGTTGCTAACTCGTTTGATATGGACTTTTTTAATAATACTTGTTGTTATAATGGCAAACGTACTTTTCTCATACGCTCGTCCATGAAAAAAACTACCCTATGCAAATTGGGAAATATTATTCCAAACATGACATTAATAATCAAGGATCAAATATTCTCTGTGAGAGCGTTGTAAAGACGCACTAAAATAAATTAATTTTAAAAAATTAATCGAAAAAGTTCCTTGATAATTTTGCATTTTTTTCATGTAATTTTCGAGCAATTTCAACGTTTACGAAGTCTCGTACGCCTCATTTTTTCATAAAAATGTAAAATGATTGTTTACTTACGACATATATGCGTAAAAACTGCGATTGGCAACGTAGTTGATGAGGCATTGTGGAAGGTTACCTGGTATATACATTCTCGCTCGCCATAATCTAATTTTGCACACTTAAAGCATGAAAATTCAATTGTATAGAATTAAATAACCATATTTGAAAAAATAAATGCTTTAAACTCAGAAATTTACCATCGAACTTCCATAAAAAGTGATGACCCATCGTCATGTTGCACCACATATATTTTAGACAATTATAGATAATGTAAAAAGCATTCCTGCCATAAAATCGACTCTTAGAGTACAAAAGAGAGATGCAATTATAAAACTGTTGGATATATCCGATACATGATATCTCCAACATGTGCTTAAAAGTATAAATAGTAAGTATAAATAATGCGAGCACGTTTTTAGGATTTTCATCATTTAGTTCGTATCAATTCTAATAAATCAATCTAATCCCTATACAGTGCTGAACACTATACAGGATCTAAGTCTTTTTTTGCTCCTTAGAATCAAGATTCTCGATATGATTCCATCAAAACGGCTAATCGGCCTCACTACTCAAAATATCAAATACAATTCAGGCGCGGGAATAAACAAAGCAGCCATTCATAACTAAATATTCATATTTAACTTCCAATAAGTCCAGAGAAAATAATTGGGAATTTGGAGTTCTATTGTCTGAGGGCATTCTGGAACGAGGAAACAATGCGAAAAGACCCATTATATGATTCCATTATATACAAGCTCAGAGTGAGATTACATCTCCCAGATGAGTTTGGTGAGCGTGCTGTTAACAGGAATGAACGGGTTGGAGCACGGCTGTGAAAATAATTACATTCGTTGCCAATTATTAAGAGCTTCCCTTAGAACATATATATCCGCTGCGGTAAGCACTCTTTGCGAGCTCGATTCTTGCCAACCGTTAGCCTCGGTCGCATAAATTTCGATTCATCGACTTCATCAGCATCCCGAAAATTCACGTGACGCAGCAAATTTTAAGGCTTCAATAATCCAGTTTGCAGATAGAATGTGGCTCGTCAACATAATTATTGAGTACTTTGATGGTGGTGTAATTACGCTGACCAATACCAAACTTGTTAATGCTGGGCGTTAACGACTCATTTAAGCACTATCCTAAATCTACATGGTGTATGATGAAATGTGAAATAAACTGTTTAGCTAAATACTTTTGGATAAATTGTAACCTTATAGGAATCTCAACCAGTACTATTACATTTTGTACGTAGCTATACAAGGAAAGAACTATCGATTATACTCAATTGTATCTGCAAATAAATATCCCTTTGCAATCGGCATAATACAATTAGAATTTGAGGCGACAATATTTATGTTTGATTGGGCCAAGTTTAGTTTCTAAATTACAGTGAATGCTAGTATATTGCCAATGTAACCATTAGTAAATTGGGAAAATATACATGATATACTGCAGTAGAAATATTGCTAAGTATAGGATATTTCAAGAAAAATTAACTAACTGTCAGCCTTTAAAATCAGTGAAATCTTTGACTCTCAATTCCAACAGAGCTTACGTGAAGTACATTTCTGAGACCACAAAACATGCGATCATATTCCTGGTAACATTGAAGACACCTTCACTGGAAAAACTGAATGATAGACATGAAAATATACACCAAATGTCCTTCAACGCGGAATCCTCGTCTTTCGCTAGATAGTTCCGTTATGCAACCTATTCCACGAAGCATTCGTTATCCTCGAGGGACCTTGGCATTCTCCATTCGAAGAATAGAAAATCAGTTTATTATATCACTTCAGCCTGTGGTATCTCTCACGAAAATAAATATTATAATAGTTTACGGACTTTAGTGGCTTTTATGGCAATATTTGTGCATATGCTGACTCTTAGTAACCACCGTAAACCAACAAATATTACTAAGTACCCTTTTTCATCCCTTTTTTCTACCCATTTTAGTATTACGGCTTACCCCCAATTACATTTTAGCCCAATTACTCAAACTAAGTGCGTTTTGTATACTTTTTCTTGAAATGTACCTATGATTATATCATGCAATAAAAAATGCGCATGAACGATACATAGATAGGAAATAGTAGAAAGTATATTCTAGTCGCACGTGCAAATAGCGCAACATGTGCCTATGAAGTCCATCGTATTTTCAAACAATGAATAAAATTTTTAAAATAACATCACTTTCGAAGAAACGAAGGAAATTGGCAAAATATTTGCTGTCGTTTTTAATTTTATATTACTAAATATTACGAGTCAAATGGGAAATTACTAATGTATCCTTAATAAAAATATTGAATTGTAAACTACGAAAACTTTTGATTAAATACGAAACAATGTGAGTAATTAGCACTTAATAAATAATGATAAAACAAAATTAAATTTCTCTATTCCATTGACTTTGGTTAAATGATGGAACATCCTTTATGAAACTTCCCAGTGTCTTGAAGAAGACATGTTTTCACTAAAACATAGATAATATCAATAAGCATTTAAAAAATAATATTTTTCTGATCACATAAATAAGGTGCACTTAACAATAAAAATGTACATTTCGAAATGCCAACGTCGTCGCACCAGATATAAATTATTGTGGCCGCTTTCAATCAAAAATAGATGATTTCTATAGTTTGTTAGAAAAAGCTCTAAAAAAATAATATTTATAATCCAAAAATATAAATTTTGAGATGTCGAATGTGCTTGATATTAATAAAACCCAAGAGCATTTACAAGAAGAATGCGAGCATTAAGTCAATTTAGAGGATTTTTTTTTAAATTCAGGGTACTTCATTTCTTAAAACTTCTTATTTAAAATGTCACTGACTTGAGCTTATTTGGATGGAAGATAAACGATTAAATAAAAAAGTCATGTTTTTAAGAATGTATGAAATTTTATAAAATGTTTATCAAAAGGTATTCTGTATTTCTTCATTCAGAAATTCTTATGTTTCATAACCAATTAAAAACATATTTACAAGAAAACAGATTTTTTTGGACTTAAAAAAGAAACTTTAAACTAAACTATGATTTGTCCAAACTATTTCCTTAATTATTTTTTTCCTTTCTGCACCATCCATAAATTACTTTTCCAGCACTCACCTTCCTGATAAACCAAAAATATCTCTCTCGTAGCAGCTTTCAATGATCCGACACTCCTCAATGACTCTATCCTTTCAATTTATCCATGATCCAGTTTTTCTTCCTTGTATCTAGTCCTTGGTAACTCCCTATATGTTCTAAATTAGTAGTATTCCTCCCGGTAGAATGCACCCTCCAAGTGGTGTAAGGGTTCGTGCGCTCTGATGACCGTGAGGTGTGCTGACGGGAGCAACGGTATTGCTTCTGGCATCGTCGTCACCCATGCTAGATAAGGCAGGTAGCCAGACGAAAGGTAAGAGCAAAGGCAACCGGAAACGACCTCAATTTTTATTCCACAAGCCGATGATGAACAGGATTATTTGAATAAGCTCTGGAAACTACGGGACTCTGCCCATTAGGAAGTGTTTTGAGCTCGGCTGCTGGAGAATTAAGGCTTCCTCAATCGTCATATTACCAAATTCTTTAAAAGTGAACAAACAGCAACTGCATATAGGCCATAAAAGAGGACAGAACTAGTTAGAATAGGATAGAGTAGAAAATAAAAAACGAAAGACAAAGAGATGATAACAGTTTAGGTTTGTGAGCCGTGTGTTGGAAAGAAGGTGAGGATTACCTAAGCGATAGTTCAAGAGTAATACATAGCCGAAGGAAAATAGGGCAAGTTTATCCAATACCTTCGACACCCCCTCGCTGGGGGTATCAATGGCATTGTACAAACAGGGAGGGTGAAGCGTGTTCAAAATGGAGCAGGGAAGTGATAGATAGTAGGAATAAAATCTGAACCAATGAATTTGGTTATTACTCGTGTATGCATTCCAATAAGCACTCAGGGAAAAATACAGGGTCAACGATTAATTAAAGAAAATAATTTGGGATGTTACTCGGAAGAAAAATGTGAGAGCAGTGGGGGATTGTAATGCTAAGTGGGCGAGGGGAAAGATTCTAATAAGGTAGGGGGCTACTGTTTAGAAATGACCGCGGAGGGAAAGCAATAGATCTGTAGGACACAAGGTTATATTATAAAGTACAAGTATATTATAGTGCAAGTATACTCGGTTTAAATAACTTGATATTAAACTTACTTTTTCTGACGCACTAATTATACTCTCGCGACCCTTCCCATTTTCATATAAGGACTACTGTAAGGCATAGGCAGGCATCGGAAATGCGAGGAGGTATAGAAAGATACCATTTTGAATATTTCACGGTTATCACATATTAGGAACAGCGTGCTTTATTAACACAGTTTCCAAAAGTGTACGAGGGTTTAGATCATATGATATTAATGAGGTGTATCGTCAAATTTAGGAGGTGAAAAAAGGAAAGCCTGTGATAAATGGGAATGTAGAGTCATTAAACGGGACAACAAGAATGAAGTACCAGGAGACAGTACGATTATATCTAAAATGGAGTATCTAAACCAGCAAACTAAACTATGGGGACAGTATATAAGAAAAGGCTAGGATTCCACGGGCGGTAAAACAGACGACTGGGAAGACAAGAGAACGAAATGGAATTAAATAAATACATAATGTGACAGAAGGAAGTGAAAAAAAGATAAATAATAAACTTAGATGGAAAACTAATACGGCGAAAGAAGCGTGAAGGAAGATGCAATGTGGGGATATGGAATGTTTTATTAAGGGCAAAATTGCCTGTTGTACAGAAGGGGGAAAGCACATTCAGTAATTAAGAATAGAAACCCGTGCTAAATTCAAATGATTTGTCAGAAAAAAATATAATTTATCCAGGAAATATTCATGAAAGATATGATAGAGAGGGACAATGTGGTAGAGGTCGGCAAACTTGGGAAGACGAAGACAATATGGCGTAGATTGGGATAATGGAGATAATTTGGATCCAAGCATCCATCATTTTCAAGTGTGAAGGGAATTATGGCAATTAAAGTGAAATGAAGCCGTGGGGATAAATAACAATCCCCCGCAGCAACAAAAGGGTTTAAGAAAACGTAGAAGAAAGACTTTTTAGGGACTACTTTGTAGCATTTAATAGGGAGGAATTAGGCTGTGTACGGCGCGGAATAGTCGTTGAAGCAAGATGATAACTGTAAATTAGAGATTTATGAAAAGAGCGAGTGGGTAAGGATGGAGAAGGAGAAATGGACAGAAAGGGAGACAAATGAGGAAGTGCTAAGCCAATATGGGAGGAAAGGTGACCATTATCTGGAGATCAACGAACGCGGAAAAGGTAGCTCCAGAGAGTTTTGAATGACCATAGGATGTTGACGACTTTGATACGTATATGTGAAAGCATTAAGGAAGCTAAAATAAGGTAGGAGAACGATAGGTGTGTTGTGAAAAGTAAAGAAAAGAAAGATGCGAGTGGAATTAAAGAAGGATATATTGTAGTATGAAAATATACATGTGAAGAAATACTAGAAATGGTGGGGGAAGGTATTAATTTGTTGGGAGAAATCCAAAGGAGTGAGGAAAGGTGGATTCATAGCATTTTATTTGGGGATGGCATTGTAGAGACTGTGATGGGGGGAAAGACGTTCGTTAAGCAAGGAAGGAGGAAAACAATTTATAATTATTATTTATATGATATGTCTTCCTTTTCTTCTTCGTTTTTGTTTTGTACTATTTTCAAGATTCATAGTCCAAAATTTTCTAGTCATAGTTCATATTTCTGCTCTCAAAGAGGCAGATACCGATAGTCATAAGCTAAATCTTCCCATTACTCATTGGCTGTCAGATACAGATAGATATCTAGAAGAAAAGGAAGGTAAGGGTGTAAAACCTTTCTTCCCTTTTCTTCTAGACAATCTCATCACTTTAGTTATTACTTAATCCTTTAATTTTCTCTCATATAGTTCTACGGACAAGGTTTCGGAACAGAGCTTCCGAAATCTTAAATTTAAAATTAATTTAATTCGATAGGTAAGGAATATCTCAAAAAAATAGTAATAGTATCAGAAATTCAATAGGTTCAGTAGAAAAAAATTTAAACTACACTTTAATTATTTTCTAAAAAGTAAAATTATCACCAATAAAACTTTGCTGTAATGAAAAAACTATGTAATATACCATTTCAAGTGTTAGAGAAAAATATAAAATGTTTTCCGTCCACTAATATTCTCAGTAAATATCAGAGTTGAAATATTTCCTAATTGGAAGTTGTAACTCTTAGTACAGTTTATGCAATAGTAACTATTATAAGTGAGACTAATATTTATAACTCAGAGGACTATTGATGAACAGAGATCTAAAAAAATCTGGAAAACATTTGCATTGAATGTATTCGTAACTAAATTAATGAAGTACTTCTAAAATCAGATCAACCCATCCATACACGCATTTATAGTAACCAATCAAAAAAATTCTAATTTCTACAATATAAATACGGTATATCATAAAGACTTTGTTTATAGCTAGTCTACCTCTTGGTCTGATAGCTCAGAGTCATTCGTCTGATTCACGCATTAGGACCTTTCCTTTAATATAAGCCTGGAACTTTTATGATTTTTTTCTAAGTCATTTTATGCTAAAATATTTAATATTATTATCGGTATCAAATTAGCTTTTTTTGGCTATATTATTGAAAAATCAAGCCCAGAAGTGCACACCCCTCTATTAGGTTGAATGCCAATTTCCAGACTATAAATTGAAAGTTCATCAGAGATCTGTATACTTGGACTTCTGATCACGAAAACAGTTCTTGTTATCATAATATTTCGAAAGATTAAATAGAATTAGACAAAAATCCATGATAAAAAGTCAAACTCAATTTCAGTGGTTGATTCCTAAGGTCACTTAGCCCAACCTCAAATCTCAACTGTTGTGTCGTACGGTGGCAGTCACATTAAAAAAACTCTAAAGAGAACTGCCTAAAGGAAATTTAAGTTATACTTCGTAGAAAATATGGAGAATATTTAATTCTAGCTGCTTTCCGAAACAGACCATTCAGCGAAAACCTAAGCTTTTTTTCCTATGACGCCGTTAACATTTTCATCGCTAGTTTAATTAACTTAGAGCCGGAAACATGGCAAATAGGTCCATAAATGGAACCGTTAAAATATTTACGTGCATCCGAGACGAGGCAACTCAGCACTATAGAGCCGTCTGCACTCGGCTGTGCTCGTATCGACGCGTCGGGTTAAATCATTCGGGCTCATTATCTTTGTGACAGCACGCTGCACGAATAATCTTTGCTCACGGTCCCTCGTGAAACGAGCCCGTTCAACATCCGCAGGCTCGCTCTGACGTGTGCGTTAATCAATACGAGGGGAAGTGGGTAAGGAAACTCCATCCCGATCCAAATAAAATGGGAAAGAGTTCGGTCGTGAGGGATGAGTATTCCAGCCTAACTCCCGCGATTCATTATCGATAAAAGAAACAGCCTAATTCAGCACGCGTCCTTTTCCGAATGACAAAAATTTCCGTATAGCTAGGGCGCTTTTTAATGGCAGTTTTCCGAACGGGTTGGGAATAAGAGGGGATAGGTTAGTTGGGTGGGTGGAAACGAGCAAATAAAATAAATAAATAAATAAAAACAGCCGAAGAGGGAGCAGCGCCGTTTTTTATATTGCGTGCGTTTTCTGCAGCGAGATATAGATGGTGCTGGGATTTGTGGGCCGGACACAAATCGAACGGAGAGACAAGTGCGAGCGGGATAATCCCCGCTCCTTTAATAGGCTAATAAATCCACCAGTCGGACTTATTTTGAGGCGCGCACACTACCCGGGTACATTCGGATCCGGCGGCACGGAACGCGGTCGGCGCCATGCGCGGATTCAAGTCGAAGCACGAGGCGAAAAAAGAATTACAAAAAAACAAAATATCTTTTTTTACCTAAATCTTTCTTTCGTTCTCAAATGGAAATATGCGGATCTGAACGAAAATTCCTCTTCGGATGGGGAAAAAAAAGAAGAAATGTCCGTTGAAATTCGTAATCTCCCCACGTGAGGAATGACTGCTGCATGGTTTCCGTAAGCCCGTGGCTCCATTCACCCCCTACACCCTAGCAACACCGTTCCCTTTACCTTATATATATTGAAACGTCGCCTTTCGCGTTTCGTTTTTTTTAATTGCTTTCTCGCGATTGGATTAACCCTCATGAAACGACCCGGGTCGCCGTGCGTTAAGTGCGTTTATGCCTTCAACTCGTTCGAATTCGGCTTGCTGGGGGAGTTTCAATGTTTCATTCTCACGAAAGGCAGTGACGTTTTTTTTCCCTTTCCCTTAATTCTTCCGTTTCGACGTGATTGATATTAATTGCCGAGCTGTAATTAACTTTTTCCAAATTATACCTTGACTTACTCGTTCCCCGCACCATGCGAATGTTCGTGCATTTATTATGACGCGGAATTTCGCTCTCGAGATTTTAAGGCTCTCGCTTCCGTCCAAATGGACTATAAACGTACACAAACTGAATAATAAAAGTGCAAATGTTGCAATTACCTGCGAAATTTAATGCGGAACGATCCAGAAATGAAAATTTTACTTCGTTGGGAAAGATAAAAGTAGGGAAGACCAATTTACATTCCTAAAACTGAACAAAGCAATGGGTAAAAATAATAATCGAATAATTTTATGAGTTAATACTGTAAATAAATGAGATTTTTTCGTGGTTTCGTGGTTTAGAAAATAATATTGGCATTAGCGAAGATCTCATTAAGCTCAGAATATTGTAAGAATATTGAGAAAATATTTCCACTCGACATCAAAGACCAGATATTCCACCAATTACAAAAACGCATTTAAATGTCGATATTATTGTTCCAACAAGGGCTTATTTTCATCGTAGCTACATAGCATCAATCAATGGTAGCCTCATAAGCTATCGAAATATTCCTAAAAATTTTAACAGACTCTCAGATCATCTTCAATTTTCCTACTAAATCCGTTTATGTCCTTATATTAAACAAATTTGCACTAAAAATCGGTTCAGATAATTATGCGTCCACCAGGAAAATTTATTTACATGGGATGATTAAGAACACTCATAGGGAACGAGTTGTTGAAACGTGAACACTCCACTTTAAATGAAGCGATTCAAATTTAGTTGGGAGGTATCTTAATACTTAATAATGAATAACAATCTTTGCTCTTTAGATCGTTTCCAGCGAGTTTTGGATGTTGAGTGTGTGCAATGGCTAGTGTTCTGTCTTTCAGCCCCTGGGACCTGGGTTCATAAAAGAGTTTTCTGAGGTATCCGAATCCATAATGTAGCAGAATGTGAAGATCACTTCATGTGGAATACGCCGTACATCGGATGGGACATTAAATCCTGGACTCTTTGACCTATTCCGTTAAGAGTAGGCTAATGCTAAACGTCAGGTTACACTCCAACCTTGGTTTTTTCCCTAAAATTCTATCTCTACCAAATTGCTCATTTATACTTAATGGCACAATTGACCTCATCCTCCGGTCCCTTTCAACTACTACTGAAAGAATGGTAATCTATCGCTGCCCACACCGATCAACCTGACCCCTAAAAAATTACCATAAAATTTCAGAAGGCTAACTTATGATCCATGTGGTTCCGTAAGATTGATGACAATTAAACTAAAGATCAGGTTTTTTTTAATTTCGAGGTGTATCCAAATTGAATGCAGATGGCCTCAGAGCGTGTCAGGTACACTATAGGCGTGATTTCAAAGCGTAAATTTATTAATTATACAAGAGAAAAATGTGGTGTACGAGCCCATATATTCTGTGCCAAAGCGTTGCAAATGTTCAGCCTGAATAAGGGAAATCGATTGTCCGTGGTTGACACCGTGCACGCCGTTTTAAGTCTTTATGAATGCTATGAGTCCGTATTTTACGGTTCACTGGCGGGTGATTCAATTTCAATCCCAATGGCCTTTAGATTTCTGCATTTGGAACGACGGATAAAGCACGCGACGAGCTTAACCTTTTGCCTCGTTAAGCCATTATGCTCCCCGCATTGTTGCACCCTTTCACTTTCTCTATCGCGAAGAATTTTTCCTTGGAATCGCTGACGGCGACACTATGTTCGGTTGCGCTCTGAAGGTCACTTATCTCCTTAAGCGCCTCATTACCCTGTTTCTCGAGACTCAATTTCTTGTGTCGTGTTTAATAAAACCGTTACTCTAGAATAACTGGTGTCCTATGCTCAACTCAATGCGAGAACGTTTATGTTCTTCAATTTCTATGCCCGCCATGCGAAGGCAACAAGAGTTCCGCCAACACTCAACATTATGTAATATCAGTTAAAGAATCAGGTGTTCGAAGGTCCCAAATGTATGTATAAACAAATCATGTTGATATTAATTCAATAAATTTATTTTAAGTCATGTCAATGATAATAAGTGGATGTTTGGTGCAAAAAATACTATTTCTTTAGAAATGTACCACTGAAACACCGCTATTAGCATTGAACCTCCTAGTCTCAATACCAAACGCGGTCCTCCTTATTCTCTTTCCTCTTAAAGCATTTTACTCTTTTGTTAAAGGGAAGGTAAAATATTATTTTCCACGTTTTCCAGCTTTGACAATAAATATTAGTCCTCCAGGTTGGGTTTTTATATGTCATATAAATATAAATAAGAATTTAAAAATGAGCAATATGAGAAGATTATAATTTCGCACAAATGTAATATTGAAAACTGGCAGAGAAAAACTTTTTTGCCATTTTGAAAAATTATCACTCCTGTTTTTACTACTCATAATAAACGTTTATAAGTTATAAACACAGTAATCAACCCGAAGGTCGGTTTAGTAGGTGATGGTAGAGTTCACCCATGTACCAAGCCCGACGGCGTGTGAATATTCACACATCAGGGTAGGGGGGCCAGTTCCTTTCCCTGTGCTGGATATGGTTTCCCAGGAAGATCTAGTACCCGAAAAATCAACTAGCTTGGGTGAAGCTGCAGGTGCCCAGAGTGCCTTGCCCGGGAATCGAACCCAGGAATCTCCGGTCAGTAGTCCAACGCTCTACCCTCTGGACTACCGCGACCCTATAATAAGTTATATATTAGCCTATTTCCATGTGAATATATATAAACATTCCAAAAAAGGAAGTTATGCTGCGGCACACTGTAAACTAGTATATGAATAAATAAATCATATATGGATATATATATATATATATATATATATATATATATATATATATTCACATGGAAATAGGCTTAAGGAATAGGGATGGGAGCCCATAAAAAGGACAAGCAGAGGAATGGTGGGAAAGATGGAATCGAGCAGATGACAAACATAAAAAACTTTCCTTGACCAGGACTCGAACCAGGAATTTTCGATTCATTGGCCAGAAGATGGCGTTAGGGAGCTATTTCACCCACCAAAGGAGACATGGACGACGACGCAAAAGAAAAGGGTAGTAGGGAAGATCTCATACATTGTCATAAACGATAGGCACAGTGCGTTTGTGGCACGCATAGCTGAATGATGAAGAAGACACACACCTTTAAGCTCTAAATCCTGCCATATGGCGAACAAATATTCATTCAGATGGAATATCTCCTCAACGCCATCATCTGGACAATGAATCGGAAGAAAGGGTTGCAAAAAACAAACGTAGAATTCAGTGTGATTTACGTTTCTTCAAAAGCTCAACGATTAGAGTATTGGCCCGGCAACCGGCTCGTGGTTCAAGTTACGGTCAAGGAAAATTTTTACACTTGTGATCTGCTTGATTCCACCATTCTTGTTTTCGTCCTTTATGTTCCTATCCCCTTTCCCTAAATCTATTTCAATGTGAATGAAAAAATGAATATTTAAACAATTACCTGATAAATTATAAAATTATCAAAAAATATTTACGCCATTCAGCGAGATTCAAAGTAGTTTTAAATTGTTGAATCTTATCATCTGAGACATATTTCAACACAGGTGTTCATGCCAATGTAGAAAAACGAAACAACTCAAAAACTTTACTCCGAAGTATCATTGAATTCATGCGAGGCGGTCTCCCTTCTCCCTTCTTAAGTCTGAATTCTGGACGAAATGCCAAATGTCATCAAAGATTATTTACCAAGGCTGAGATCCACAGCTGTTTAAAAGTGTGAAATTAAAAATGTGAAACCATATGGGAGAAATGGCTCTGTGACAAACTATTATAGAAGTATAAAAATTTTAAAGTGAGATTAACCAATAAATTTTAGTCAAAAATAATAACCAAGGATTTTAGCCTTAAAATGAAAATACATTTAAATGCATAGAATTTCTAGAGATTCACGATTAAAGGGAAGCGTATAATGGTACGTTATTCGGTCGCAAGGTGACCGTCTTCAACGCAAACAAAGAAATTAGGAATGAAAAATTGAATAAAGAATGAAATTATGAAGTGATAAGAACAACAAATAAAAGGGAATTGGGGTATGATATTCACAGACAAATACGGGAATGTTGACTAGGATGAGAAAAGAATCTTCAATAGAAGTTCTAATTATAGGTGATTGGAAGAGCGCAATGAGGTGTGAAGGGAAATTACCATGGTTTTCTCCAAGAAATGTATTTAACTAAAGTCAGTAATATCGTCCTATACCATCAGCAAGAATTATTATGGAATCACGATAGGCTGTTCTTGGGAGCACTCATTTACACCGAAATTTTTGGTTGAACAAGCGCTAATAGGTAATGATACCAGACAAAAGGAACAAAATGGCCATTTCAGGCAAAAATGCCAAAAGGTCCGCCTTGGTACAACAGTTGATCAATACAGGTCATCTTTTTGCACAGGCAAACCTTAATCAATTTAAAGAAAGGAAGAATTTGTTTGAATTGATAACAAGAGAACTACTCCCTTTTAGTATTATCTTTTATATAGGTCAGGCCAGTATATAAATATCCTTATATACAATATACTCGTATCCTTCTATTTCGACCAGTTTGGCGTTGAATTCGCCACGGTCATTATCAGTAAACTAAGTGACGAAGGAGAAAGAAGCACCGAAGAGAGAAAGGATGAACTAAAGAGGGAATTTCAGAAGTTGCAGAAAAGCAACTGGTGAGAAAGAGAGCCAACACGAAGGAACCATGGAACACAACAGACATAAAGGAACCAATAGAAGAAATAAGAAAATACAAGAACGCCAGGAATGACGATGGGAAAGCCTCTAAAAGAAGCTTAAGAACCGAGTCAACCGAGAATGAAAAAGAGACTAGAAAGAATTGGATAGAAGGTGAGGAAATCGATGAAAAAATGAATAAGGGGAAACCGACACAGAATGCAAACTCTTGAAGAAATATTTCGGAGAAAGGAAAATAATAAGCAACAACATCAGGGATGCAAACGAGGATATACTGATAGAAGGTGAATATATTGGCAATAGATGGAAGCAATACATAGAAGAACTCTACCAAGGTCCGAGGCCGCTGGAAGAAAACCTAATGAAGGACGAGAATGAAACGGATGACCAAAACCAGGCCCCATACATACTGAGGAGTGAATTCGATTGAGCAGTAAAAGACCTAAGAAAAACTAAGCTCCTGGAGAAGACAATATCGACGGAGACATCATCAAGGCACTCGGAAATAAAGCCAAGGGCAATCTGTATGGAATAATCAAAGATAGCTACAAAGACAGAAGACTTTTAAAGGAGTAAGATGATTGGAATACCAAAGAAGACTAGGACAGTGAAATATGAGGAAAACCGAACCTTGAGTCTTGTATCACATGCATAAAAAATACTTACGCGAATAATAAGTTGAAGGATGAAGAAGGAAATTGAAGATAACCTATCGGAAAACCAGTTTGGTTTTAGGAAGAACAGAGGAACCAGGGAAGCCATACTCTGCTGAGAATCACGTTAGAGAAAGCAATATATGTGAACAACCAACCAATGTGTGGCATTCGTGAGCTTAGGGAAAGCCTTCGACAATGTGGAATTGAACAAGATGTTTGGACTGCTGGAAAAACTGGGAGTAGATTACAACGGCAGAAGAAAAATGTATCAGCTATACAAAAAGCAAGTAGCCTCAAGGTGAATGAGAGATGGTACCCATATAGAGGTTAAACTTAATAAAGGAGGGACAAGTTAGACAAGGATGCAAACTCTCACCTGCATCGTTCAACATGTACCTAGAGGTGGTAATAAGAGAAGCATAAGGCATCGGATTAAACGGAATTAGGATCAATGGAGAAGGAATGAACATGCTACGGTTCGCCGACGATATGGCAATGATATCAGAGAATCAGGAGCATCCTCAAAGATTACTAAACGTATTGGATAAGTTTTTTCAAAGATACAACATGACCATAAACAAGGGGAAGACTAAAATCCAAGTATGTGGGAGAGAGAAGCGGAATACAGTAGTCACATTGAAAGGACAAAAAATTAGAGCAAGTTCTACATACATCAAGCGAAGAATAGCTCAAGCTACGAGAGCATTCACAATGAAAAGACAACTGCTATGTTCAGAGAAGATAGAAGTACAGGAAACGATGAGTGAAAACATTCGTATGGAGCACGGCACTCTATGGATCAGAAGCATTGACCATAGACAAGATAAGACTAAAATCCTTCAAAACCTGGTGCTGAAGGAGGATGCTTAAGATCAAATGGACGGATAAAATAAGAAATGAAGAAGTTTACCGAAGAATGGACGACGAACGGACCATATGGAACACAATATAGAGAAAAGAAGAACCAGTGCCACTCCCTGAGGCACAATGGATTGATGAAGAATATAATAGAGGGAAAAGTCCCAAGAGGAAGCGCAAGGGATAAATAAAAGGGGCAAATAAAGAAGAAAGTGCATTGTAAAATATACTAGGAAGTAAGCCAATTAGCATCAGATAGGGTTGGATGGAGGGCCACAGTCAACCAATCTTAGGATTGAACGACCGACCAATGATGATGATAGTGTGTTTTGTATAATGACAAAATTTGATGGGCGAAATTGGTCAATAAGTGTTACTGCCTCCATATTTTCATCATCAATGTTTGTGATTACACCATTTTTTCATCCTTAGAGAACGATTTAACTAAACCTGCTGACAAGTGTAAGTGAGACATATTGCATTGCACCATTAATTGCCAACTCTTTTGAGAACACTTGGTAGGACCTCCTCGGGTCCTTGGGATTTTTATGTTTTAATGTATAGGATTTTTGTAATTATCCCTTTGGAATATTAGCCCTCATTGTGCCTGGCACATTCTTATATTCCCATTTATTGGAAAACAATGGGCTTCCCAATTGATATGCCCTGATCGCAGGGTATGAATAGGAAGGCCAAAGAGTGAAAACTGAAATTAGACCATCTCGATTTACTTCCATGCAGCAATGTATATCTAATTGAGATATGTTCCTTCCTGCAAGGGGCCCCTGATCTTTATGACCTAGTTGAAGGTAAAGTTCCCAGGACAGGTACACATACTGCATTGATCTCTGCATGATATTTGATTTTCCTTTTCTGCTTCTCTTTTTTGCTTTTTCTTAAATGAGAAAAAAATATCTATCTAGTTTTCTATTTGAAGGTCACTGCTACTCTCCTCTATCAGATAATTTTCATGGCATTTGATTTGTTCAAAAATGACTTATATATATGGGTACCATAATTCAAAGGTCAATGGGAGATTTATGCAAAATCAATAACTTCTTAAGATAATATTGAATTGATAATGTTCAATAGATATTCCAATTAATTCATTCGTGGATTTTATTTATACACAGCGTTTGATTTGATTTAGCATGATTTTAATTTTTTTTTATTCAAATAGTTCTATACTTTTCAATTTCTTTTGCTAAATTCCCTTTTAAGTTTTTTTTATTTAGATTATAATTTTGAATAGTCGTACCCATAGTACTTGAGTCAAAGCATTCATTTGTGCTATGTAAACGTATTTCATAAGTAATGTATTGCTATGACTTGCATTTAACCAATTTAACTACCGAGAAAACTATCTAAACGGTGAACTAATTTATTGTGAATATCTGGAGTCATCTTGCACTAGAGAGAAGAAATAATGTTTTAGCATCAATTCTGGATTGCATGAGGGATAAGAGGTATAAATTGTCTATAATTAAAATAGTTTTTGCTATGGCTTTTTCACCAAGGTAGATTTCATTCATGAATAGCTGTTTATATTTGAGACAATCTAATGTGAATGAACGACCAATGATAATGATAGGCCAGTCTTCGCATTTCTCTTTACTCTCTCTCTCTCATACGTAAACCTACGGTTTTCTTCATGAGTCTTCTATTCTTTGTTTTAGAAGGTTGAAATATTAAGGTATACCATTTTATTTCATATCATTTTTATTTCACTCTTATTTCCCCCTTTCGTATTAATTTTTCCGTTCTCTTAAATATATTTATGAGCATAATACGCTTTGTTTATTTACATTTAATTTCTTCTCCCCCAGCAAAAATCTCCGGCTTTTCCAGGTTTCTCCCAAGATTTCCAGGTCACTAGGGATACTAATGCGTTTGTCGCTGGAGTGAATGAATACCAGAGAGTTTAAAGACGTCGCTTTTGCTCTCTCCGAACGAGCGCGTGGGAGGATGAAGTTGCGAGTATCCATTCTCGCCCCAACGGGCGCCTAAAACGTAATACGAGCTGGATCAACGTTTCCCTTGAACTCTCGGCTTTCACCATGCAAGTCCTCACGCCTAAGGCTTTCAACTAACTTGCCAACAGCGATAGTAAATACGAGTAACAATAGTAATAATGGTACGTAATAATATCAGCGTGAGAAAAAATTGGCTTGGACGAAGTTGACGGGAAAACATCGCCAGGAAGCAAAATATTGCATTAAGTATTAAATTAAAAGTAATTAGTTTTTAATTTCAATGACATATCAGCTGCATCGTACGTAAATAGATCCTATCTTAAAGGTCACACACGATAAGGATATGATCCTAATTATCGTCACATTAATTGCTGTCTTTCCTCTCCTACATTCAAGTTCAGCAACTAATACCTTATTAATAATTTAATTGATATTACCTTTAATGTACACCACGCTTTAGGTTTTGATCTGTTAAAATAAAACTATGTAGCTAAAATTTATCATAAATAAAAGAAAAATTGATGCAAAAATACATATTAAACATTAACAAAGCTATATGAATTGTTCAAATTTTAAAAAATATTATTGTTGCTGCAATATATAAGTACTGAGTACCATTTAAAACAAAATATAAATGTCTTATTTAAACTTATACATTTGCCTTTTTCAGTTAAAATCTTATATCAACGAACAAAGGATATGTATCTTTAATGCTTTTCTTGGGTTAAAATTTCAAAGTATTCACTAACTATTCAGCTAATGGAATCAGGCTTAATTATGTGTAATCGTTCCATATTATTGTTGTTGATATACTCTCTTTATAATGTCGGTTTAGGATGGGCACGAACTCCACATTGATAAAGTTCTTCCTTCCCCTAACAAAACAAACTGACATGCGGCACTACATTTAGCCCTTCTTTAATATCGCATACTTTGTTTCTCCCTTCATTTGTTCAGCATGCCAATCCTTTCCCCATCCCTTTTCCACCCGTTTAACGTTCCTCCCTCTATCACAGTCTTCATCAACCCATCGCCAATCAAAATGCCAAGCAAACTTTCTTGCCCCCTTTGGATTTCAGCCAACTATTCTCTCTCCCTGGTTACTTTCTTTTCGCCCATTTTACCTTTCCAATCTTATTGTACACCTAAGGTATATTTATAAAACCTCTAATCTGTGTCTACCATCCTACTTAAATGACCATTGTTCCGCACAATACACAACTACGCTCCATTTCAAGGTTTTACCGAGTATTTTCTTTATATCCTTACTAACTTTCCTGTCCTCAATTCTACCACCTCCTCGTGAAAGTTTTTTTGACTAGTGAAATTTTTCTTCCTATATCCCTACTACTCTGACCATCCTGGGCCTGGTGATTTGGACCTTATATTAACCTTCCTCTTTATTTAAACCTAAAATTTATTAACCTTCCTCTTTATTTAAAACCTCTAAACATTTTTCTTGCATTAATGTTATTCAGCACCTATCACTTTGCTATTATAATACACTCAACAATGTTGGTAGTCCCTTGACTACCTGGCTAACTGAAGCTTGATCATCCGCTAACTTAGCTGGGTTAAAGGATTGTCTATCAATTTCCTAAATCGAGTTTTATCCAAACCTCCTTAACCATTTCCTTCAAGTATACATTATATAGCATGAATGATAATAGACACCCTGTCTTACCCCTCTGCTGAACGCTGCCCATCCTTTACGTTCAACTCTCATACCTGAGCAGCCAGAGATATTTACAGGCGGATTAGTCTCTTTTCCTTCAATCAGTACCAATTTTCTACAATAGATTAATTATTTGTACCCAATTCATTCTCTCAAACGCCTTTTCAACATTTAAGGCAAAGGCAAATATATCCTGATTGTATTCTATGTTCCTCGCTATTAGTGATCTCATTACTGGAATGGCAACAATGCCTCTCCTCTTCCTGAACTGATGGCCCCCTAAACAATCATTTACCCTCTTCCCCTTCTTCATATTGATGATACTACGTACCAGTTTAGCTAGGTGTGATATGAAACATACTGTTCAATAGCCTTCACATCGACCTGCTTTTCCCATTTTTGGTATGGAAATAACGACCTCACGAAATCTTTCGGTCAAATATCTATACAGGAAATCGTTTCATGTTATGTGAACAAAAAGGTCCAGTAATTTCTACACCCGTTTGTGGAAAATTGTGGAATATTAATAAGTGATATTTGTTCATATTACTCATTGTTTTAAGATTTTAAAGGACTTAAAGTGTTTTTACATGAAACTTCCCAAAATTATAGTTCGAACCAACAACCTGTAACATATAATTATTGCAATTTAACAAATAAAAGTAAAATCAAATAATAGATTAATTAAAACTTACGTGGAATTAGAATACCGCGCAGATTCTTCATGCCCTAAATACAGTATTATTGTTGTAAAATGTCTCTATGTTCCATATGACAACTCCCATCCATTTGATCACATTGAAGTCACGACTCGTAACTTGCTAACGACAAGTATGTTCTTCCTCTTACATAATGCATAGCTTTGGATAACTTCGAAATAAAATAAGTTCAGTAAAATGTTATTACATTGTCATCACATTAGTATTTCTATCCTAGGTTTGGTTTACTGCAGCCCTCCTTTCTACTATATTTGAATGCAAGGCTGCATATTTTAGGGAGAATAATGTGGTGGTTTCCCGTTGCCTCCCACATCGCAGCACTGCGGCCGATACCGTAAACTTCACTCTCGCCCCCAGCTGTGGCTGCTATCGAGCCGACCCACTCGGTCTGAGAGTGGTGCGGTAGCCAATGTGCTGGCTTACCACCCAGAGGGCCTGGGTTCGAATCGCGGAGGCGGTAGGTATTTTTCAGTGGATTCCCGATCCCCATTTGAGGTATTTTGTGGAGAGCACTTTGACTGAGTGTTCCGTCAGTCGGATGGGACGTCTAACTGCGGACCCCTTGGCGCATTTTGCTAAGAGTAGGCAACTGCCAATGCCGGGTTTCTCCCCACCCTTCATCCTTTCCTGCCAATCCCTAATGGCGCAAATGACCTCAGCTGTCGATGGCCTCCCCTACCGATTCGGTAGAGATTTTGAGTGAGAGGTAGAGTCTAATGGGAGGCTTTCTTTTCGATGACAGTAGCAAAAATAAATTTGAATCCTGTCATTCTTGAATTAATATTTTCTTCTTGATACTCTAAATCATTCGCATTTGATAAATGTGAATGACATGAAAATGGTCTTAAATTTATTAATGTTTATTAGTCATAAATATCCATTCAAATAGCATAAGATGTTGACAGAGATTTAGTATACTCCCTAAATAATCTCGGTATATTATTAACAGTAATTATAGTAGCGTGGCTAATCATTAATTTTAGACGCACCTGTGGAAATCTAACAAAAATATAAGTCATCCAATTATGATTCAATCGAGTCCGCCTCCTTCATAGATAACGCTTTTATGATTTTAATTTGGATAAAAACATTATCATTACCAAATTAAATGGTTAACATGCGACAAGGATCATATATCATCGAAATGTTACTCATTTATCAAACATGGACATTACTTGAAAGTAAATATATATGTACAGAGCACATGCCTGAAAGTAAGGCAAGCACATCCTTGAAATCATGTGTTTGTCGATTAGTACGACTTAAAAAGAATAATTATACGTTGTACTTTTTGAAACATTAGAATAGGTGTTTTGAAAGAAAAAATTATATTACACATTCAAGAGTAAAATATATCCAATCTTCTAGGAATGTTAAAAAGCTTGAGATAATATCTTACATATCAAAATTATGGTAAAGCTAAATCGTTTAGGATATCAGTGTTTGATTATTTGGATTTAATATTAAAAATCAAATAATAAATATAGTCCTTTATCAAAGTGTAGTAAACGTTATGTAAGAACATCTCAGTACACGTAGAATGGACGTAGTAATTTTAGCCCGATTTCAATATTCCTCTCGTGTTCTAAATAGTTAATCCACGAGTGCTATAAAAGTTCTTTTCAGTTTATCTCTCTACGGTATGAAAAATACTCAGATATTACATTTGAGACAGCAAGAATAACAATAGTAATCCTTAACCTAAATCACTTTTTGACCAGGAATGCAGTTAGAGATATTGGATTTAACCAACCTTTTTCTCGGGATAGGAATTTTCGACTTTTTTACTGCAACAAAGACTGAGGTTACATATAAATACATATTCCTAAGACGTCCCGCCACAATACCGCGTTCATCGAGGAAGAATAGAAGATGGAGAAACTTTGCAGATATAAGGTAATAACCGACACCAGCACTTCCGAGATGAAAACCCACGGAGCGTATGTATTCGGCCAGCGTCCAGCCGCGCGAGGGAATCGGGGGGATTCCCCAGAAATGGACAAGATTCCGGGGAAATCGCAGACAGCTATACCCCTTCCGCAATGATTCCTCCCCATTTTCGCAACACCCCTTCCCTCCTTCTCCACCTTTCCTTCCTTCTCCCTTCGATATAACTCCCGAGCCCTTTGGCGCCTTCCGAATTCAGGGCGCATCTCCGAGCACGCCAACTTAACCATAGGCGCCGCTGCGGGCAGTAACTCCGTCTTCGGGCCAGCCGTGTGCAAGCTACCGCCCGCATAACTCGCTACGAATCCAATCGGAATCACTCTTGGAAGAGTTGGGGAGAGAGGCTGGTGGGAAGATAGGCAAGCGGGCCTTTCAGGGGGTCAGGGACATACATACATGCCCGAGAGGTTTTGCGGTGGTGGGAATATGACAAGAGGGATGTTCTTGGTGGGGTGCGGGGAGGCATTAGGGTGCAGAGGGGGAAGGAAAAGGCGCAGGAAGGGAAAAAAACACATAAAATGAGGAGCATCCCGCGGCTCCTCGCCCATCAAAGGGATTGGCTCGTGTGTATATAGTATTCAGATTTACGATCTTTCGTTTCCTTATCCGCATGAGAGCCCACGCTGATCTCGCATGCTCCCGTGGCCCTTATGCCCACTCCCCTTCTCTATGCGCGCATATGGCTGGCTGATAGCGGGGGAGACGGCTCTAAGATGGACTAAAAGCCATCGGAAGGAAAGAAGACGAAGGACGGATTATGCAGAGCAGGAAAGTGGAAGGAAGTTCGGAGCAAAACGACTTTCAAGCCCCCCACCCACCAATATCTTCAAACCAATTCACACCAGTCTTTGGAAACTGCTTTTGGGAGATTTTTTATTTTATTCCAACTACTTTCTGGGGGTAGAGCTAATTGGATTGAGTGGCCGTTGAACACAAACTCTTTCGCACATATGAACAGATCATTTCTAGGGTAATATTAACGTGAAGCTGGGAATTTAAGCATAAAATGAGCTAGAATCCTACTTTACAGAACTAAAGTATGTTAGTGATAGCATGGTTAACCATGAATCCCTTGGATAAAGAGGTTCTTATATGTTAAACATTCCTTCTTTCAGACTATGTACATATTTCAACGTTCCTCTTATCAATAGTGAAATTTGCCTCAGTATATTAACTTAAACGGTATGGATATCCTAATATAGTGTGAAAACAGTAATATTGGGTTCATATAAAATTGTGGAATATTAACTTAACTATCGTCAATGATATCAAAAATTATTCTTTATTTCATCAACTTATGCCATATTTAAAAATTGAAGTACAACTGTCAAAATATGTTATTCTCTAACTCAGGTTTTTCCTTATCGACTAGTCCAATGACAACCAATACGTACTAATTTCGATGACTTTATGAGTGTGCATATTTACATCGAGATTGTAAGACTTCCACATATGCCAAGAAGCCTATTCAATACCTAATTTTGGGCAAACTTTTGTTCTAAAAACAAGATAAATTTTTGTAAAACTAAGACTACGGTCATTTTAAAGTGTTTTTATCATTACATTTACATCTCGCTCACATGAGACAAAACAGACGATCGTCACTAAAAAGCAAATAATTAAGTATAACTTAAAAATTTTTTTGAAAACAGAAACCCAATCGATTAATCTTCGTATTGCATCCTAGACTACATGAATGTTTTTTGTTTTCCTACGATTAAAATAAGAAAAAAACATGATAAAATTGTAAAATATGTGGATTTAATGAATATTTTTTCTTGGTTTGTGCTATTCAAAAGCGCCAATATAATGTACAATCTAATATACGTTCATATGACTAAGTTTGACACTTTAATTTTTCAATGTAACCAAGCTGATCGTCTAATTGCATTATTCTTTCAGATCCAATGCCGCCAGAAATAATATAATTATTGCGGGCGTTTTATTTGGATACACCAACCTAGACACACACACACACAAATATGTATATATATAATATAACTTAGTGCTAGTTTCTCAAGGTCTACTAGTTTTCGTGTGATAATCACCAAATAAAAATCTTTTCGAGGTTAAAGAGGCCAACTTCCTCTAATAGTGGGCGGGCGATTCCGTAAAACAAGAGGAATTCGGTTCAAAGAAGGGAGAAAATATATAGAGGACAAGAGAGGAGGCGCACGCTTTTATGAATAAATATGGAGAGGATAAATTGTTGATGGGAGGGTGGAAAGGAGGGAGAGGAGGAGGCTGAGGACACCCGAGAAAGCAAACGAGCAAATTCCATCCCGAAATGGCGAGGAAATTCCAGAGGGGAAGAGCAGGAGGATGGGATGGCGGCAGATATGCATGGTAAAGGAGATCGAATTCGGAGGAGAGGGATGGGAAGAATGGAAAGGGTAGGTGAACCAGAGGAGGCAGCATCCCCGCCGTTTATGGAATAAGACCAGCCCTTTCCCTTTGGAAGTCTCCGTGTCCCATGGGCGAAGGGGCGTGACGTTTGTTGCGGATGGACCGCCACCAGGAGGCGCCACCAAATCCTATCGTAAAAATCCCTAACTCCAACCCGCGACCGATTCGGAATATGAATGCGCCCGACATAAATATGTTTTTACAATATTTTCAATGAGAAACATCCATGTCATTTTACTCCATCGGACCATTCAGCAGTACATTGATTCGTCATGAAATTTAAAAGGGGCGTAATGCGATTGCATAGCAATTTATTTTTTATCCCGTTCTCTTGCATAAAAACGTTGTTAATGCTCATTACCGGATTCGCTAAAAAAATAATTCTTCCTTTCCGCATTCTCTCCCAATTAAAGAGCACATAATATTCGTACCATTTCTACATTAATACCTAAATTAAAGAAACAAATTCTCCACCAGGGCGAAGAGAAATATATGATATAATGAACATTAAATAGTCGTTAAAAAAATCAGTAGGGATACAAAAGCTTAAAAATTCACGGCATATATAAAAATTGGTATATTTGAAATTTTAAATTACTTGATACCTCTTGTCTTTCGAAGAAATATGAATTTCCCATGATACTTCGGCAGAAATAGTTACTAGGTAAATGCTTTAATTAATTGTATGGTTTTCATTCTACAATTGAACGCCTCTTTAACAAAGGGATAGTGAATAAAATGCAACTTTTTGTTACGAAAAAGTATTGACTAACAAATTTTGAAGGCAAGTTGACCTTAATGAATTCACAACAGAATTGAATTCACCATTTGACTTTAATGTCTTTCGTGATCAAATATTGATTAATGATTTGAAAATATGACGCATTATAACTTTTGTTCTGCTGGGTTTACTACGATAACTAATTCATTATCATTACATACGTGTTTGCTAAGGAAGTCATATTCACGCATAGCAAAAGTTTGCCCAACTACATCAATGGCTTCTTGAAATCAGGGGTTACAATTTTGAAATTAATGAAAAAATTGTAGTTTTTAATCCATAAATTATAAAATTCAAATATGTAGGGAAGCCGAAAACGAGAAATCCGAGTGCCACTGAAACATGAATTTTCCTGCCAAGCATTTAGTTTGATCACAATAAAAAGTATGTACAACATTTTGCAAGCAACAAAACAGCATTTTTAAATTTAGATATCGTTATAGCAGAGTATGTTATAAATACTGTGGAGTGCGATATCACTGAATGAAGCTCTTAGAATTTTCAGATTGGATAATACTTCTACAGTGCCTGAAAGACCAATGTCGTGATTCATATAAACCTCAAACGATAAATATTTAATTTAGCCGGATTTCCTCTTTAAGTACTAATCACTTTACAAAATCGTACGAATATAAGCACTCACTAATTCCTTTATACGTTTCCCTAAATCAAAAGGGATATTTAATTTCGTGTATAAATCATAATTGGATGCTTTGTTTCTCTGTTGAATACGTATTAACACATGCACGAAGATTGATTTTGTTTACTTTTTCAACATTTTACAAATATATATCTAAAGACCACAAGAAAATTTTGTTGACAGATACATATGAGTCATTTCATACGAGGGCAGACCCAAGTGTATCAGAGGACACTTAGTATGAAATTAAACATTTGTAAATTAATCGTGACACAATGTGCAGTATTCGTGTAAGGAACGGTAAAAATTCTCCTAAGAAGATGCTTAACTTGTATTTTATTATAAAGGGAAATTGCGCGAATAAAAACGAGTAGTGAAATCTATCATTGCAGGAGCATTACTCTAATCTGATTTTTTTTTCTCATAGACTACAGCCTTAAATGATGGCACGATTGACGCTTCCAGAACTCTACTACTGGTAATAATCATCACTATTTACAGTAGAATCACACATGTCATTTAGGCCAAACGGTAGAAACAAGACAAATGGTAGTCTACGCAGCATCTGTTTTGCAGTGAAGTTTTCACTGCAAAGGCGTCTGACACAGTTGATTGGCATTTAAAATAATGATATCATGCTACAACCGTCATTGAAGAACGCAACAGGAAAACACTGAGATTATTTCCTGCGTTGAAATATTCAGTATGCATGTATTTATGATTCCTAACAACTACAGATGAGCCAGTTGGAAGAGGTGGTGCACTCGATAGTGGAAACGGAAAGCCTTCGCTTTTGTCGTCACAAAAACCCTTGCATTTGCAAGTTGACACCAGTGGAAAACAAGAAAAAAGATGGTCTGTACTGCAACGTGAAGAATGAAAACATAAGATTAGGACGATTCTGAGGACTGGGAAATTAGATAACAAACCTGGAGCAGGTGTGTGGATGTATGGATATGCTGGGTTTTGTGTGGTGACACGGGAATAAATCGATGAATGTTTAATCGATAGTTGAAAAAACCATAATAATGTACAACTGAGAGGGGAAATGCAGCATGAGATCTTTAAATTATTTCTATATATAGGTGTTTGAGTCATAAAAAACTACAAGAACGCGATAGCCCAGGTACATAGTCAAACATTACTGAGATGTCATTGTATTTTCGTTTATTCATAATATGCCCCAGAGAGCATTCATTATAATTTGATAATGAGCGTGCAATTTGCAGACAGAATAGGTTTTGAAGATCCTGTTGTTATTCAAAATTAACAATCCATTAGAGTTAATAGAATAACAGAGACCCTAAGTAATGAATTTGGGTACGAGATAATTTCATAATATATTAAAATATAAGTAAAAACTTAGTTTTGATTCGAAATACATGCCATCTTATACCATTTTCAGAGGAACTTATGGGGATCTCGTATGGAAAGTCTATTATTTTTTCAGCGCAATCGACGTATTGCTATTTTAGGCATAGATAAAGATAGGAAATTTCCCTTCAGTTAAAGGGAGTTTCAAAATTTCCTCGCATAAATTATTCCTTGCATGAACCCCTTTAAAGAGTAGGAGAGATATGTAAGGGGAAAAGGGGGGCAGTGGTCTGGTGGAAGCGAGTGGAGAAGAGTGGGTGCATATACGGAGGAACGTTACCGGAGACTGAGAGCACGAGAGAAAGAGGGAAAGGAAAGGGAGGATGGGAGGGTACCAGAGAGGGAAGTTGCTGGGAGAGAAAGAGAGAAGGGGTGGAAGGGGACTTGCCGACCATTTAGCCGCCACCACTTACCCTCGTGCCGCGCACGGAAAGTGAGCAGTCGAAAATAACTCAGCTGAAATATAGGTACGAGTCCAACGTGGAAAAAAAGAAGGGCAAATTGAATAAAAAAAAGAAAAACGGAATGGAAACCGAATGCTCTCGCGTACGTATGTATATTTTTCCGTAACTCTTTTTACTCGAAGGCAGCGAGAGGGAGGTGAGTCTGATGAAAAATGTAACGGATAGCAGCAGCGAGGCTTGCCTCTTTTCCCTCGCGCCACTCCTGACCGCGGAACGGGGGCCGGGGGCGAGGGGAGGAACCGGGAGGAGGAAATGGGAGAAAAACGCTGAAATATGTGACAAGGAGTGCTTTCCGTTATTTCGCGAGGTTAAGGAGAGTGATACATGGATTTTCTCCCTCCGTTAAATATTCCCCAAACATCACGCTGCTTTTTAAATAACCTATCCGAAAGTCATTACATAATTTATTCATATACATGTGTTTCTTTGAATTTAAGTGGCCATGAATCCAATGAAAATGGGCGGCGTTCCCTATATCAGATAATATAATTTCTCTGTCATTAATAGGGTGGAGTAAAAAAAATGTTAAATTTGTTTTTAGACGAAGAGGTTATTTGCCACCAAGTGTTTTATGAATGGTATTTATTTAATGAGTCTAAGTTGAAATAATAATTCTCTTAATGAGTAGGGTTCTATAACTGTGTATAGTTAAAATGTAACTCATACATATTATAAAGAAAACCTAAGGAGTGACCTGGCAGTAATCAACATATATGACGTTCTGTTAAATCTGTCATCTGTTTTTTGATAATTAGATAATATAAAGTCGCATGAACTATTTTAAAAATGGCGGAGTTCAGGTTTGGTGATTTTTTATATTACCATAGTAATTAAGATTCATCATCTAAGGATTTAAAACAAATATTTTCATTTCACTGACTTATGTCAAATACGTATCTGCAAAAAGAATCGTTAAAATTGCCCTAAAAAAAGCAGAGCTTCACTTTAACATATTCATAATATGTTACTAGACCAAAATAATCTTCATATCTAGAAGCAACATAAGAAAATATTAACTTTTACTAAGTAATCAATGAGCAATAATACTAGTGAGTGATTTACAAAAGTTCGTGATGAAAAAAAGACATTGTTTACACAAGAATGTACAGGCAGGACAAGCAGTGCATTGTATAAGAGATGATCTTTCACATAAAGTTGAAAAAATAATATCTTTAACTCAGAAAAATATACATATTTATATATTATTTTTATTAAAATAAAAATATATTTGAAAATAACTAAAATCTCCTTTGGCAACTCTCTCAAAAAGGGCAGAATGTGTTAAAGGGAAAAGCTAAATTTTTCATCAACATATTTGACAAGGATAATATTTTTTTTGGAAACGGATATATGAGTTTTCTTTATTTCTTTATCAATGAATAACTGAAACATCATAATTGAGGAAGACCCAATTTTCAAACAAACAATGACAGCAGGAAGAATGATGAATCACCAGAAATCGATAATTTTTCCACACTCGCTAACAGGAAGTAAAATTCACTTCAAATGTCAAAAATTCATTGAAATACAGGCCAAAAATTTTCCACTGAGTTATTGTGTGAAAATTTGGTAAAATAATTACAAGAACTTTGCACTTTTTATTTATAAATAACAACTATAAAGCTCATTCAGTAGTAAACTAAAGTCCACTTTCAATATTGAACTGAATATTTGAATAACAGAAGTAAATAAATTTCGGTGCACAAAAATAATGCAACATTGGCATGTTTTCACATTATATCGATATACTCACATCTTATGGTAACAAATCCCAATTTGCTTTATTTTCATAAAAACTGTTTCTAATTTTCATTTACCTACCATTCAATTACATTTCCTTATGCAAAAATTATACAATTCAAAGTCAGTACGAGGATCTAGCCTGAACGTCACCTATCTCATAAATTCTGATAATTTAGATTAATCATTATCCTATTATCCTTTATAAAATGATATATTCCAAATTTGAATTCCCAAGCTGTTTATTGCATAATTATTCCCTATGTCTGGTGCTTTTAACTTGCGGATTTTTCGGTCACTTCCTACTAGTAATCAAAATATGCTCAGTTCAAAACGTAAATAGGCCTTTCAGGTTTTGAGAAAGGCGTATAAGAAACTAACTTGCTATTTTTTAATCGTATAAGTGTAATATAAAATCCATCACCAAAATCTGATTTTGAAGATATTACATTTGCAATTTTAAGACTTTTAAAATTTATCTAATAAAGATGCTCTATTTCATATGTTTTTGCATGAGTAGTGAACAAGAGGTGAACTGTTTAAAGTATTTTAAGGCAAAATTAAGCCATGCAATATTTCCTCAATTATAAAAAAGTGAAATTTTATCTTTAGTTTATAAGTTAAAAATGTTATATTAAGTTTATATTAGAATCATTTATTACATTTTATATTGATTATATCCGATTTATTCAAATTAAGCTAGAGATAACAAAATTTGAACCAAAACCAAGCGATCCAGTTGTTTGTAGCATCATGGGGATCATAAATCAATGTTCAGTTGTTTGTAGTATCATGGGGATCATAAATTAATATTCATCTTCCACTAAGAGCACCATTTCCGGAGTGTGATAAACTTTTTATAGGCAAAAACGGTATTATAATATTGAGGAAACGAACAATAATAGTTACCGATTTCAATTAGGATGGAGTCACATGCACATAGGGAAGCATCCTATTTATCTAATGGTATATATAAAATTAAATTCAAGTAACAGATATGACACTGTTCCACACTATCAGTGTAGAAAGGGACCATTTTTGTTCTTTCTTCAAGTATACAACACTTCCACAACCTGCCGGAAAAAGCTAAGTTTATACAAGTAAATACTGAGTATGTCCTAAAAGTTATTAAAAATAGCTCATCCTTTTTATCGACCCCAAAGATGTATTCCAAAAAGATTTTGTGCCACAGGGGCAGACAGTGAACTGTCATTTTTACGTGTAAGTCCTTGAAAGGCTACGGAAAAGTGCAAAACGCGTCAGAAAGATGATCTTTGCCAACTGGAGGCTACACCACGACGACGCACCGTCCCTCACGGCCTTCCTCGTGACCGAGTACCTGACCGAACAAACGGTGGTAAAGCTGCCCCAACCACCGTACAACCCCGATGTGGCAACGCCGAGCTTCAATTTGTTCCCATGAATAAAAAGAAGCTTGAAAGTCAAACATTTTGGAAAGAGGCCAGGTGCCTAAACGAGGTTCCCATCGACGCCTCCCAAAACCTATCGCGTCTGGCAGAAGCATTAGTGCTGGAAGCTTGAAGAATTTTAGTAATTATTATTTTAATCTTCAATAAAAAGTTCCCTGCATCTACATTTTTAGGTACAGAACGTGAACTTGGCAGTACGTTTTTAAATATAGCATTTTAAAATAGAAAAAAATGCTTAATGCGTTCTGGTCAGTTAGGTCATAAATGAAATTGTCTGCTTATTGCGGGTTCGATCCCAGTCAACTTTCAAACGGTTCCACTCCTGATAAAATGTATTACAATGAGAGAGCTTATCGCCTGGTAGGTAGGGACTCCCAGGACCATTCGGAAAGGAAAAGCAACCACCAGCGTTAAATAATGGTAATGTAAACGATAATAGCGCCACAAATATCCTTCTCAGTTTCAACTTTACACACAATCAACGTAAAATTATACAGCATATCAGTCATATCAGTAAGAGTAAAATGTGAGCCATTGATTTAACTAGAGCGGCTGTAAATCTAACGACCGATTTTCTCCACTTACATTGACAAAGCAAGTGTAGGCCCTTTACATAACGACTGTAATAGAGAACATGTTTACCGTTCTACCGTTCTGCTTCAATTATTGCTACCAATTTTTCATTTATTTTATAATTTCCTGTTCCACTTTAATATATCCCCTATTTTCAAATCTATATTTATTTGTGAGAATCAAAATATGTCTCCTTTGAAAAAAGAGTTTGCATCTATCATCTCCCATGAGCAAATTTAAATACTTATTCTAACTCTGAGGTGGACTCTTGTATCCATTGAACTCTCCAACTCTTTTTATCAAGCAAATAATTCACTCTCGATAGTGATCTGAAGTGAGTATGACCTAATCAATCCACTTTTTTTATGTCCACACGGCATGTTTTAATTCAGAGGCCTCTTAATATGACCTCTTGTGTCCCGAGGGAACGCACTTGGCTGCGATCTTATTCACTTCATTTACGAAGTTTTTTCGAACTTACAACACTCGGATATATTACTCTTGGCAGACCAATTAGAGATGCTCAAACATATCCTTTCGATATTTGTCTTTCCAGCGTTAAAATCTGATATTTTTTATCTTTAATCGGTGCATTAGAAATGAATAAATCTCGATATGTTCTTATATGCTCTTTTCCTTAGCAGGGTTAGTGTTACCTTAGACTTAAGTAGTAAATACGCTAGGGCATTTATTACTTAAATGCTTCATAGTATCTGTTAATATCGCTTAAGACCTTAGATTTTTGTTCTCATATGGTTTGTAACATATAATCTCAAGCCTAAGCTACGGAATTTATTCCAGAGAAACCTTTATTTCACAGCTCGTACTGGTACGGAAATAAAAAGTCCATAGTCTAACAGCAGTTTATATTAATTTTTGGCTGGATCTCTTCTTGGATACGGTAAAACCATTAGATTCCCGTATCTGCCAAATGACGCACAGATTTTAGAGTTACGTAACGGTTAGGTAACCATAGAGACTTCCTGCCTATTCACCTCGTCTCTTCTAATTCATAGAATAAAAAATTTCAACTGCAAGGAGAACATACCTAAGATGGATTTCCTTTTTTTTAGTCAATTATAACTTATATATCAGTTAAAAGGCATTTAATTTTGATAGACAGTTGTTTATAAAACTTGAATATTATTATTAGCCCACCGATTAGATGTAGCTTTTAATAATTCTAGAAAAAAAACTATAAAAAACGTCATCATTTTCTCAGAAATATATCAAACTTATAAAGGATGCTGAATAGTTCCACAAATACCCGCATGGCTTGTATTGTAGATGATAAATTTCCAGTTCCGCATACTTTCTAGTTTCATTTATTTCGTTTTTCATAAATACTACTCCCTCTTCCTCCTACGCTTACCCAAATATCTCTCATATCATCGCATTCTTTAATAAAACCTAGTGCTTGAATATCTCCTCCGTCCATTTTTCCTACCCTCTTCAAATTTCTGCTAACACCCTTCCCTATTCTCCTTCTACGTCCAGCATATCTTCGCCCGAGTTCCCTTAACGTGTATTTGAAAATCTCGGTTCATCCATTCACATACCTGAAAATCCTCCAACATATGCTTATACGTAAAAAGGTCATGCCTAAAACTACAAAGTTTCGAAAAAAAATGCAACGACAACACTTCATATTGAATTTCATTAATATTTTCTTTTTTCAGTTGTCCGTCAACGACACCATTCGACCAGTTTGACCTCAGAAGCGTCTCACACCTGCCTTAAACCTCATATTGACTAAATAATGCGCTATAAATTACACTTACGTTTGCCATGCTGACGCTTTCCAATACATCCCGAGTCCTTTACGATACATGAACATTGAGCTTCTAAGAATTGGGCGAACATATTTCTAAGTATAGCAGTATTCAAGAAGTTGGTCATGTCGTGGATAATGGCGAAATATTTCGATTGCAAATTAATGGACAGGTGCTTTCACTCAACACTCATATTTTACTTTTTATTTGTTTTGGGAAAATATTTTTGGCGCAACAAAGAAAATTATATTTGGAGATTTCATTCAAATAATGATGCAAGCCGAAAGTTTTATATACATCTAAATCACTACGAACGTAAAGAAAGATTATTTTTTAAAGAAAGGGAATTTTTTTAACTGGGATGAGAACCCCAAATGAGGAGGAAATGAGAAGATTATGAAGTATGATTCGAAGCTACTCATAAGCTTAAATTCATACTAGCTTAATTTCAACATATCAACCGCACTTCTCGAGCATTTTTCGGTCTTCGCGAGCCAGAATGCCTCCACTGGGATGATTGAGCCTTAGTTTCAACGCCATATCCATAAACTCATGTTTCGTCACCTGTTATAATACGTTTCAGTATTTCTGCATCGTCGTTTACTTCATTTAGTGACTCCTGAGCAACTTCCATTCGCCGCTGTTTTTGTTCAAATTTCAACCATTTTGAAACAAATTTTGCTGCCACGCGTTTCATACCCAAAAAAATTGGAAAATACGTCATGACATGATCCAATCGATATGCCAACATAATCAGCGTCCTCTCTAATTGTGATTCGGCGATCGTTCATAACCATTTCTTTCACTTTTTACCCGTTTTTATCGATTGTTGATGTGCTGGGGCGTCCAGGGAGTTCGTCATCTTCAAGTTCTTCACGGCCTTCTTGGAAACGCTTACACTACTCGTAAACTCTTGATTTACTCATAGCAGACTCACCATAGGCCTTTGTTAACATTTCACACACTTTTCTACACGTTATTTCATTATTTACGCAAAATCTTTGATCCATTCCTTTTAACAAACGAAAATCGCCGAGCTCATACAACACGTCTAACCTGTCACAGACAAATTCCACAATGAAAACAGCTGAAAGTTTGATCATACTTCAGAGGTATGTGTACCAACATAATAAAAAAAAGTTTGACAATCGGACTCTCCAAGCCCGTGAAGTGAAAAAATTCTCTTTATGTTCAGAACACACCTCGTATATTCCTAAGTAAGGTGCAGGCACAGGGTTTGACCTCGATGGAACGGTCATTGAAGTAATAGTCATAATAAAAAGTATTGATGAATGCTTACAGAAACAGGCATATTCCCATAAAAGAAATGGTAATAATGCCTTGTAACGTGCATGGAAAAATTTTGTAATCCAAAAATGTTCACCTACTAGCACAGAAGTTTAAAATTTTAAAATAAACAAAATGGTCCATTTAAACTGTAAAATTCCTCAAACAGAAATTATAATTCATCGTTTTCAAGGCAAAATATTAGAAAATGTCAATGTATCAGCATTGGACCTTTGAAGAATGTTAAGCTATTATGTCTTATTTTTTTCTAATTGGATTTTCTTTTTTCGCGAGATGTAGAACAGGGTTGTTTTTTATCTCCGTACCCATAATTATCACCATTGAAGAATTCTCTGCCACATATGGTCACTTTACCAGCAAAAATGTCATTGACACCATTAGACTTGATAATTATACTCGTAACGTTTGAGAAACCTTGAATAGCTGAACAATGTACACGGCAGCTACCAAAAGCTAATCCTCATGGCAATCAACATGACGAAAATATACGCTCAAGATTCAAAACGGTTTAAATTAATAAACATTGGAACAACGTCACCAAACCGATGGCCGGATTTCACAGATAAAAATGTTTCTTTGTCTCTTTGCGGTGTGTTCATGGGGGACAGAAGTGCCTCTGCAAATGAAAACGTCAGGAGAAAGCAATTGGCATTCATGTCATGAAGGAGTTCGCGTGATCAATGACGTCATCGTCTTGGGCCCACGAACTCGTCTTCTGCCTACCCCCTCCCCCCTGCCACCTACACGCCCGTGCTCCTCTTCCTCCTTACTTCAAGGAATCGGTTTTCTTAACCTTGAAAAGATGCAGAGGCGGAAGCATCAGTGACCTATCCCAAGGGCCCAAAACTTAGGACCGACAAGGCTTTTATCCGTCACGGAGGTAAGTATGCCGGTGAATGCATCATTCAAACTGTCACGCGACTGTTTTTTTTAAGATCCCCTCCTCCTATCCACTCTTCCGCACATGGATATGAGTCCCATGTCACTAAAGATATGATTTCTCAAGTAAAAACGAATGTCCTTCGATCTCACATGAATGTTTTCCTTCGGTAAATATCAGAAGAAGTGAGATGGGAAAGAAACTATCAAGCGGTCAACATGGACTGCTAAATTGATGAAGTCAAATTACATAGTCGATCGAATAGCGTCCGGTCGAATTAAGGTCATTCTAATTCTAGGGTACCATATGAATCCCAGTGACGGTTCGATCGGCTATTTTCTTCTACATGAGACTCGATTTCCGCTACTGCTTGTGCAAACATTGAATTTCCATGATTCAGAAAATATCCTTTCAAATGGACACCTTTTTAGCAATCTGCTTTTGGCAAAGCAGGATGTATCATTATGATGTATGCCAAATTTTTTCTGAATAGCACTTCATGAGCCGTGTGTGTAAAGGTTATACGAGGGTAAAGAGAAGGTCGCCGGAAAATAAGAGAGCGATGAACGGTTTAACAACACCAAATAAGAAGTGAAGTTTAGTGAAGAAAGTCATTTCTAAAACTATCTTCAATTAAAAAATAACTATCAATAAAGGCTATGTTGCTGTATGATTTTTTCATTAAAAATACTTATTTTTAATATGAAAAGAGACTTTTAGGTTTTGGCACACCAAGTTACTTTTGTTTTATTCAGTGCATTAGATTGAGTCCTGTTTACATATAAACTTATGAAAAGCAATTAACCAAAACATTTGAATTCACTCCATTAACTTTTCATCCTCCACTATATCATCGTCAACCATTATTTAATGATTTTTAATAACATTCCATATTTTTAGCGGAATTTTAATCAAGAAAATATCTCTGGTGTCATGCGTAGAATCCTGATGGAAATTGCATACTTTCCTATCATCTTGGCTATTTAAGTAATAAAACGATTGATACCTGCCGCTGTCCTTTCACATTGGGTCAAAATATTTTTAAAGTGTATTAAAAGAATTTATTTTGCGGTAAGGCCTTAAATATTCGAGAGCGCTATAAAGTAAATACCTGCTATTAAAATTACCATTTACCCACGAATTGCAATGAGTAAAGCTGATTAGTGGAAATAAAAAAATTACTTAGAATCAAAAGGAAGTTTTCATAGCATATTACTGATTTTTACATCATTTTCAATTGAAATTCAAACGCACTTAAAATTGCCAAATCAAAATCCTTGACAAAGGTCTACCAAGACAATAGAGAAGAAGTGAAATGGTAAATTCATTTGAGAAAAACGGAAATCCCTTATGAAGTATCATGAATATACGTCTGCATCCAATTAACATCATTTTTACCTAAATGCGAGACATGGGAAAAGTCTGACAGGCATAATGGAATAAGTTTTACCTGACAAAAGTTGGAATAACCATCAGTAAACCACAGCGCCCTCCAGATTTCACGTCAGTTTCATATGAGACCTTAATGAGAGGCGTCAAAAATAAATGAATACCTACGCTTCACCAGAATAGTAAATGATAGCATTCTTCCTGTGGCGGAAAATTTTCACAAAGAAACATGCGGCGAGACGTTTATTCTTCCGAACATTAGCAGCAAGAAAAATTTGAAAGACTGAAATTTTTAGCAGGTTTTTGCTTCCAAAACGGCTGCTTGTTTAGCCTTTTTCTTGCATTAGATAGACACGGAAATTTCTGGCGGGAGTGTTCACGGTGTGTGTGCGTTCATTACGAAGATGACAGGCGCTGATTGCCTGCTTCGTTTAAGTTTTGTGCAAAAAAAAGAAGCAGAGAGGCTATAGCAAGAAAACCTAGAACAGGAATAACGTGCTCATTAAAAAGCCTGGTTGGTACCTGTACCTTGCTGGTTTTAATACGACAAATTAGGACGCTAATAATAATTCCATTTACATGACAAATTTCAGCGCTTCATTACCACATCCGATTAGTGATACGTTGGAAACCGAAATGAACAAGTAAGTTACATTTTTTAAATTGGTATAATAATGGAGAAATGTTGTTACACTATTTCAGAGAATATCTTTACATATCTGAGGAAAAAATATAACATTAGTGATAATTATGCGTGGCAAATCCATTTTCAATTTTTGTCAAAATTACAAGCTCGCGAACTAGATACCAAGGTTTTACATCGTAATCTATGAGTTGTCATTGATGCTGTATTTAATGTGTCCTGTTGTTCATTCCATTGGAGTATTTCAAGCTAAACATGGATTTCTATAAATATAGTATAAAACAAATAAATAATTTTTGACAATATGCAGCGCTAAGTTTTTAAAAAGTGTTTATGTTGCCTTTGATTTGTTTTCACGAAAACATTAGAATTCCAGAAAGTACAATGCGTTTTAACAAGCTACAATTAATTGGGTTACATAAACTCTGCAACGCGTAGGTATCGTCGGATAATTTCATTATAGTCAAAGTACAATTCTATGTTTTTAGCTTTTTCTAAGGGCAAAAATTCCTAGGCCAAACTGAACACCGATGTCTGAAAAATGTAAGTAATATTAAAAATATTGGGCGTATGAAGAATTTAAGTGCTTATCAAAATAGTTTAACTGGAGCGAGCAACAAATTGGTAAATATAGGGTGTCTAGTTTTCTGTGGATGATAGAATGATTGATAGAGGTAAGAGAAAAAGAAAGTTTTTGAGTAATGGGAATATGATTCTTCCAAAGAAAGGTGAAAATAAAATAAACGGAGTTACAAATGAAAAAAATACGTCTAGGATTTTGTGAATAAGTAAGCTTACTAGGAAAAGGGGGAAACTAATTATCCTTTTTCTGAAGCATGATATTTTACCGGAGGTACCCTTTTCAATTCAACGTTGAGGGGAAAAATTGCTGAGGAAGGACAAGTACTGGCTCCATAATCATGTGATGAAGTATTCCAGTGTAAAGAGCTATTAGAAAATTAAAAGTATGGTAGGGAACGGAATATTTTGGAGTGCTCTTGTAGTCCTATTCTGGGATTTACTCAATAATGATGAACGTGGAATATATGAAACCACTCGAGGAACGTCAAATCGTTACTGAACAAAATCTACGCAAAGGGATGCATTTTTTTCTGTTCAAAATAATACGAGCATCATTGATTACTAAATATTTGATGCTCAGTCTTAATCCGATACTACAAATTCACCCATTTAAGTACACCCGCCTGAATTAAAGAGCATCATAAAGCATAAACATAAAGAGCATAAGGTTTAATATTCTATTGAAGGTATTAGAATATGATAATCTGAGTAACTCCAAATCTACTAAATCCTATCTAAACTCAATCCTACTAAACCATTTTTTTCAAATGTGATTTTTTCTTAAAAAAAACTTTAGAATGAAATCCTGGGGTTTTATTATTTTTTCCAAAGGTTTTTGGCTTAAGGATTTACTGTATAATATCTTCCCCAAAATTAAAGTGTTTATGTAAAGAAATTTTAAGTCAAATCCCTGACCCGTGGAGTAATACATGGTCTCCTGAATGAAACGATAGTTACGAAAATATCAATAGGCATGCACGCAAATAAGAAAAATATTTCACTTAGCAGCAAATGAAAAATCGTACATTGGCATATTTCCTATTTCCGAATCCGAAAAAGTCGAGGATGCTCACGCCTGAAAAGAAATTACGAAAACCAAGAATAAGTATTTCTCATTTCTCTGGAGTCCGGTGCGAAGAGTCCTCTCGCTCATGGCCGTTGATATCTGGGCAGAGGATAAAAAAATGAAAAGCGTCGGGAGGCAATAACTTGAGTTCTAATGCCTTTCAAAAGGAGGAAGCTGCATCAAGTGAGAAAAGCCGTTCCATCCCTGGTCGTATCGCAGAGAAAGAGAGAGTGGTCGGAGGAAGCGAAGGGTTGGGGGGGTGGGGATGATGGAAAGAGAGATTTTATGTCCGAAGGGGGATTGCATTTATGGCGCCGTTAAAAAAAAATTCCGCTCTCCGCCCCCCTTTTCCCTTTCACTTCGCGGCCCGCCTCACACCACCACCAACTCTTTCCCCTCCCCCACACACTTTTCCCTCTCTCACCCCCTTACCGTCCGCCACGCGGCCAGCAGCTTATGCAATGGCAAAGTAATCTTTGAATTGCTGCGGGGGATTTCCACATTAAGAGCAAATGCATCGGCGGTCATTTAGCATCGCAGTTCCCTCGGATATTCTACGAGTCGGTTCGACATCGCGCGTTTCGTTTTCACTGCGTTTTCCCTCGCAGGGGCCTCGAATCCTCGAACTCTCGTCAAGAGGGGCTGAATTCAGCATTCGATACGAGATGCGTGACTCGAATTTGGTATCTCCCGTTTTCATCTTTTTTTTCAGATATCCGGTAAATATCTCCTTAACATTTCACTCTAAGCTTCATGAAAAATTCTTTTTAAATGCATCCAACATTCCACGGGATCATATAAAAGTTTGAAGAGGAAAATTTATAAGAAGTTATCGATAACTGTATGTGCTTTCTTAGTGTCTAATATCGTAATACAGTGTGATTCATATTTATTACAAATTGGTAAAAATCCATCTTATACCTGATCAAAGCTTATGTACGCATTATTCATACTTTTACTATCAAACTTTCTTCTGACCTAACCTGGGAAGGGAAATGTACATATTTATGTTCTTTCTATGCTCATAAATTACTGTATTTCCCAAAATTTAACAAATAATTATTACTGACAACAATTGAAATAATTAATTTAAGGGTAGGAAAATGCAAACTACTGGGGATCGGAATGGTCTGGTGGCCGGTGTACTCGCTTCCCACACAGAGGGTCCGGATTTGCAACCCGAAGGTGGCAGAATTTTTCCATTGTATCCCGATTCCTTAAGAGAGCGAGCGCTATGAGAACCTCAAGATGAGCACGTCGACCGTCGGACGAATCGTGTTTTTGTGAACACCTTGTCCTATGCAGACACCGAGTTTCTCAACCCATCCTTCAATCTCTACCAATTTATTTTCCTATTCTCAATGGCGTACTGTCATCATCTGTCAGTCATCTTCTCTAATAACTCCCGCTACTACCCCTTATCCACCTCTACACCCCGATAATATCACGAAATAGGCCAAGGAAAAACTAACTAATCACCCTGCCATTCCCAATCAAATTAATTGTTTTGATAGGTTAACTTTTGGTCACAATCAAAAGTATAACTGTGGTTAATCTCTTGATTCATCGAAAACATTCCCAAAACCGATGTATCATCGATAATAATAAATATGATACCCTTTAACCTTAATGCTAATGTTTATCTTGCTCGTTTACACGTGGATGAAATTTGGAAAACTATTTTATGCATCCACATTATAAATTGATTCACTCATAAAATATTTCCCCTTTTTAATTTTTTACGCTTGCAGCCAAGTCATCATCTACAGTCGCCCGCCATTATTAAGGGCAGCATTATTAATTGCACCTCTAAAACCTTTGCATCATATTAATTGCACCTCTAAAAAAACTGGTGAAATTTAAGAAAAGAACATGCCATCTCCTTATAAAGTCAGTTTCAAATGCTAGGCAGATTTTTATAAAATGTATTATTTTATAAATTGGGTCACAGTAGTCCAGGGGTAGAGCATTGGACTACTGACCGGAGGCCCCAAGTCCGATTCCCGAGCAAGCCCCTCTGGGTACTTGCCGCTCCACCCAAGCTATGTGATTTTTCGGGTACCAGATCTTCCTGGGAAACCATCACTAGGGAAAGGGAAACCTGGGAAACAAGGGATAGGATCTGCCCCCCCCTACTTTGATGTGTGAATTTCACACGCCGGCGAGCTTAGTACTATCATTACCTGTCAAACCGACCTTAAGGTTGATTACGGCATTTATGGTTTTTTTTCTATTGCAAAGCTGTTATATTGATAAAACACATATTAAGGCATGTACTACAAAAAAATCGAAAAAAATATCGAAATTATTATTTAGTGGATGTCATAATGAACGAGCTGATTTCCAAATGCATACTTCGCTCAAAACAATTCACATTCATGTTAATATCGTCAAAATTGTTCATCTTAAGCAAGCTCATTAGTTTCCCATAAACTTCCTCGTTGTGCAGTTAGAAAGACTTGTAAAAATCTTTTCTATCTAAAGTTCATACTACCCTGGAAGACCATTTGTAGCAATAAAACACCCTTAATCCTTAATAATAAACTCAATAAAACCATGAGAAATGTCAGAAAAAGTAAGGATATTACTAATAGACTCTAAAAGAGATTAAGACAAAAAGGATAATACTAGAAAAATTGATAAAATTGTGAGGAAACGAAGTTAAAGCATGAGTTGGAGGACTAAGCGAGGTAAGGGAAAAGAATGTACGGAGAAAGGATAAAGCTTTGGAACATAAACAAGCTAAAAATGCTCTAAATCCGGCATAATTCTGGCTAGGAGACCCGTTTGTTTTGATCTTTGGTCTAACTTATTTTTTCTTTTTCCATTTCGCAAATTGAGCAATGCTCTACATACTAGTGCAATTAAGCATGTTAGAGACAAAAATAATGAAAAAGCTGTAATATAGTATGTAGTATGGGATTTTTTTTGACATGTTAGTTAGGACTTGCGTGCACAAGAATGTGTAGTGGTAGGATCAATCAAAACCCACTCTAATCTGGTAGAAAACTTCTAATAATAACTAGCAAAATTACAAATCTCATTCATGTGACGTTATCAAATTTATTACATATCATTAAAATATTACTGATTCAGAAAAATAGAACAATATTGTTTGCTAACAAATACAGTTCTAAGATATGAGAATATGTAGAAGTCGTATCAATATTTTTCTCACTAATCGTTATTTTTAAAAAACATATATTTTTATATATAAGTATACAGGGAAAATGAGCAATATGTAGATAATATATACGAGTATGATTAGGATGTCCACAACGTGGCGATGTTTACTGGTCGCTATGGAAACTCTTTTATAAAATTTCACCGAAATAAATTGCTTCTAATTTTCTTTCATTTTTGATTGCAATATGCCCACATCATTCTTATTAATTCCAAATGAATACGGAATTTCAATGCATTTGATATCATATGAAATATTAGTGCGTTTTCTATTCTGTATATTGCAAACGCTTTATAATTTTACGATGCCAGCTTGTGAAGACTTCAACTCTTATGCAAAAATATCTCTGTGCTTCCCATCATTACGTCTATTCCAGCCGTTGCCCCACTTCTCAGTGATTACCTCGTATCTTCCTACTAAAAATAGTAAATCCTAGACTCCACATCCGTGAATATTCTATCCTTAAGTCATTACGTTAGTACTCAAACATGCTGCTTGCCTCTTTCCAGTTGTATTCCAAACTTTTACGCTTGCTAAATTTATGATTCCCTACAAAGGTATCAATTCGTTATTCTCCTATTAAACAACTAAAGTGTGTATTCTGTTATATGCATAATATTGGCTGAAATGGGAGGTAGAAGTTCCGATTTTTGTCACTGCTTTCCATTTTCATGAATCAGCTTTCAAAAATGGATATTTTCACGAAGAAATAGTTTCACGGGCACAAAAATCACGAATTTATTTTCACGAATGCTTTTTCACGACAAACTAAGTGCGCAAAAAAGTATATTTTCCATCATCGCCTCTATTAGATAAATTTTAAAGATATTTTGTACGCTTGCATATATATTTGAATCCATTTATAAAATAAAATTCCACCCTAGGGAACGTAAGGGTTTTTGGTCAATGATCTATGTATAATATTCGGAAGCTTTTCTTGAATGCTTGCTCTCGATTTACTTCATTTTTTTCTTCGGCTCCGCTTTTACTTTCCGGTCCGAACTCAGTTCAGTGACACATATTTCGTCCGCCCGAGAGTCCGCCTGCTTCCCTTGAAATACGTGATTTTCTGTACAAGTCTGGATACTGCTTTCCTACCACTACATGAAACCGGTTGTACCTTCCTTGGCTTAAATTATTTGTCGAGTGTGCCCCCTTCAAAGAAGATGATTCTGTATTCCTCGCGGGTACTATGTTGTGGCTGCCACTCTTCACCCTCTTTGAGGTCGACCCATTTCGTAGTTTTTCTAAGTATCAACAGTCTCGATTTCTCGTGGACTTACAGCTTTTACAAGATGAAATACATGTGGCCTTGTTCAACCTGTAAAGTCAACCTAATAAAACGAAAAAAAAATTTAATTAAATCTTAATATAATTAAAAAAGTATATTAATAATCGACTTCAACACGAATATTGTTTTTTGACCAAAAACAGATTCATGATTTTTGTATTCATGAAAACAAATATCCATTCGTAAAAACGACTATTCTTGAAAATGACCGGAAAATATTTTTGCCCTCATTCAACCGCGAAATTCATCACTTCATATCAAACGCGAACCTGCAACCAGTATCCAGCTAAAAAGCAGGAATGGGGAATGGAAAAAGGAATCCCCAAGATGAGTAGTTTTACACGCAGCAGAGCATATCATGGTGAGAAATTCTCATACTACACAACCGAGTGAAAAAAGAGATACATAAAACTAACTCACGGAAGCTCTTAGGGTAGTTCTAGGAATACGATCCATTTAGCACGTTTTAAGTAAAGCCCTAAGCTAGCAACAGCGAGAGGGTATCCTAGAACCTTTTTCGATTACACTACACTTAAATCAACCCCGTTAAGTCCACATATTTTCTCTTAAACCAAATTACCTTAATCTTGCTAAGGATTACTTTTTTAAGCAAAGATTGATAAACTTTTCATGATATTTGCGATATAATATACGGCTAAAGGTAATGCATACGTCCATTCAAAGACATTTTCGGTCCCGTGAAGTTGAATTCAAGTGGAAATGGATTTAAAGAGCTTTCATTTCGATTATAATCAGTAAAATATGTCACTGGGTTTATCCCAAAGCTCCCTATGAGAATCCGAACAGATTTACGACATTAAGTACAATGTTCAGCAGCCACGGATTTTAATGTGGCATTTAGAGTGCCTGTAAATTAGAGCCAGCGTTCGTGGATCTAGATTTAAATGCGATAAATGCCATCGCCAGCGAAGCATATGAAAGCTTAAGACGCCTTAATCTTCTGATGGCAGAGTTAGCCAAATAAATGTCGGCCTTGCAATTAACGTGACGTTAACGCTTATATCCCTTATTTTAACGCCGACTCCAATTCTGAGAAATAATTATGTTCCAAATAGACTCATAAAAACTATACTATGTAAAACTTTGAAACATCGTTTGCTTAAGTACGCAATTCGTCTTTTGATTATGATGACCAACGCTCATGATTACGTTAAATAAACCGTTTTTTCGAGAATTTTCTTTAAGATGAAAACCCAAACTTTCTGTACAAATTTCGTTAATCTGTACAAACATTCACGTTTAAATACGTGAAAAAGTACGAAGTTGACTAGCACGCCATAGAAATATGTAAATGAATTTGTTTGTAAAAGTTGTTATTAAAACATTTATGAAACGTAATAAAATAATAGTAAAAATATTTAAGACATGCCAATTTTCAATTATGTATTAATCAAGATCGAAATTACATGCAATTTTATTTTGATACGAATTTCGACACAATCCACTTTGCAAAACTCCTAAAATGAAAAAAATATCAAAAGAAACCAGATGAAATATTGCTGTTAGATTTTAAGGGATGCGGTCCAAGATTTTCAAATTTAAAAAAAATATGTCTCCCCCAAGATTCGCTAGTGGGATGCGAGGGGGTTGTAGAGGGAGGAGAGCGGGAAGGAGGAAAAGATACATGAATCCGGTGCGTGACGTACCGTCGGCTACATCTTTCACATGGACGCGAGTCACGTTTCCTGGATCGTACCTAAAGAAGCAACAACCGAGCATGCTCATAGATATCACAAATGGAAGAAATAGACCAAAAAAATGGATCCTATATAAAGTTGGATAGAAAGAGGTTAAATCTTCCGTATTTTAAAAAACATCAAAGCATCGTCCTTCCTTCACAATCCGTGAGCGGATTTGCGAGCTTTATGTCGGTCACAATTTTTTTGGGAAGAAATCGCACTTTCTGCGAAAATTATACCGTAATGGAGGTAAATTTAACGGTAAGGTGAAGCATATATACGTACAACGGTGATGGGGGAGGGGGTAATATTCCATCTCCCCCGTACTCCCTCCCTAGTCAACCCATTCCAGCTCGCAATCGACCGCGAGAGCCGGAGCCAATTATAGAAGTGAAAGCTCTCCAATCCTCCACACACACACACACACTCTCACTCCCGTCCCATGCATATCTTCTGCACTTTTTTCCACATCGTTCTTTTTGAAATGTAAATAATAACCGGCCTTAAAGCCGTTATTGCAACGCTCGAACGAGCGCCATTATTCCGTTATTCCATCTCGCCGCGATCGGTTGAAGACGGAGAAGGGGGTGGGTGGGGAAGGAGATGTGGAAGGTGTGTTTGTGTGCAAGCGTGCCTGCCTAGGGAGTTCAGGAAGGGGGAGTGGGGCGGGAGGGGTGAGTGAAAGATGGAGGGTTAGGGGAGGCTTCGAGGTAACCGGTATCGGCGAGCGCGTCGTGACTTATTTCCCGCGCACTCGATCAAAGCGGATTCCAGCGAAGCCGGTCGCGGAAGGGTGTGGTGTGTGCTTGCGCGGCTCCGTCCCCTTCGTCGAGAGGGTATCGATATTCCATCATCTGAATCTATCGATCTCGCGGGACAAATGGATCGGGCTAGTCGACGAGACAGCGAGTACAAATGCCACATCGGGCCCTTAAAACGAAGGACATGAAATACCTATCCTCTTCTGAATGCAACTGATCCGGGGGGCATAAAGAAGTGAGCCAGCAAGGGATTTCATGAGATATTTTTGTCAACTTTTCTGTAATCGCTGAGACAGAAGCGTTAGGATGAGACTTGTTCAATAATGTACGATTACATAATTTTTACACGAGTATAGTTAATAAAATCTAATGGGAAATAATCCGCTTCTACAGGATACCATGAAAGCTATCAATACGATGTGTGGCAGAGGGTCATTCAACACCGGATATGTAATATCAAACATATTTTTCTTAATTTTTTATTGAGATAATTCAAATAATTCACATAGTTCAATTAATAATTACTGGGATTCAAATAATGGACATGATGATAAAAACACGTAATTTTTCTGTGGTAATTAAATGTGAATCACTTAATTATCGTAGAGAATCGTACGTACCATACCGTCAAGATCCGTAATTACCGTACGTATGTGAGGCAAGCTTCTAGTATAAATAAGATCAATAAACTATGAGTAGGAGAAATAATGATAACAAACTAAACTTCTTAGAATGACAAAATAAACTTACTTTTATTCCCTTAGGGCGGTTAATTAGTTTTTCTGACCCATTATAGCTTGCGGTGAAAATATGACACTTATATGATGTAATTCTAAGAGGCTGACTCTTGGAAACTTTGTTTTAATCCATTTTGTGACGGGACTCAGTTTTTACCTTCATTATACGGTTTTAAAATCAATTTAACACTACCTATAACTTTTTGCAATTAACGAATTAGTAATAAGGTTGAACGGAAGTACATTCAATGAACAACAGAAGAAGTCTTAAGCACAATCAAGTGATTTTACTCGTATTTGGAAATTTTATAATATCAAATACCTGTAAAATTCTCTTGCTTAAATTCGCTCACAGCATATTTACTCCTCTGTAACTCTGTTAACTTTATTTTCAGCTGCCCTTATGCCTTCTCGCATTAGTATATTCCCTTTTTTCTTCCTCTGCCGCTCTCACCAACATTTTCACCCCATATCAAGTTTTCCAACATCCAAATACCAGTCAATAAAACCTTCATTTAGTTTTCCTTCCTTCGGATATATACCTCAACCTCCTCTCTTTGCCCATAGCGTCTTGAATTTTATTCCTCCCATTTTTCTCAATATTAAAATCTCAAATACATTAATCATTTGGTGCGTATTTTTTTCCAAAACAACCATGTTTGGCCAAAAGAACGTAACATTCCAAATCAAAGATATGAAATTATAAATCATAATTTCAGTTTTTTTTTATTTAAATTTTGAATAGTGTGCTTTTACTGTCGTACGATCAACACAGTTATTGATGCTATTCAACCAATTGGTATTTTTGTAGTTTAACACAAAACATGCTCTGAAACCTTGTCATTGAAAAAATAGGACAGGTTCAGGTCATAAAATATATTATGCACAGATCTTGAGAAGAAAAAAACCTTATGCGGAGAGATATGTTGGAAAACTAAATTTTCATAAGCATCATGTATACAAAATTCGGTAAATAGATGCCAGAACTAGTAGACTCAAGGACTCCTTCTTTCCACGGACAATACTGGATAATAACTGTAGGGTTACACTCGTAGATAACAAAAATGCCACTTGTCACCCTCAGCGTCTAGGGAATAATTAGTTCTACTGAATTGCATGCACTTTCACCAACCACTTGTGTGTCATTTTCAAAACCCTTCTCGCATTGGACTGCCATGTAGTGCTCTTTCCGGTATTGTTTGCTCAGCTTTAAGTACTCTAAATTTCCCCTTCCATTCCTTGTCCCTCTCCGTGGGGGAGCCCTCCTCCTACCTGCAGTGTTGGGCCAAATGCCTCACCTTGGGTAGGAGAGCGTTTAATGTTGCACGTTCTTGTGGTGATGGAATTTTGCCTTGCTACTTACTAAAACCTAGTTTGCACGTTCTTGGATAAATTTCTTACAGTAACCTAAGGTGCATTATTTGTTATAATTAAGCGCATGTACTTGCATGCTTGTGGAGTGAAGGGAGGTATATGTGTATTTGAATGCGTGTAAAATGATAGGATGTTTCCATGAATGTATGCACCACTGTGGATTTGGGTTTGCATGTATGTGTTGGTTTTGAATGCGGTTTTTCTTTTTTCCCTTTTTTGGGTGAAGACCTAACACCCCCCGCCACACGCCCTTGCGGCGGCTTGCAGGATATTATGTAGATGTAGATGAATAGCACGTTGGCATTTGTGGTGGTAGGGAAAACTTGAAGCAATGTGATTTAGGGAGTAAAACGATGAGTATTTTAGGAGGAGGTGGTTGGAAAGTATACATAAAGAAGTAGGTAATAATTCGTGGGAATACAAGATTTGTATAAAAAGTATCGGTAACAATTATTTCCTGGCGTGTGTGTGAAGTGCTAAATTCAGAACTTTTGTTAAGAGTGCGCATGATTGCAGATCGCATTAACATTGATAAGATGACAATGCACACCATTAATACTGAAAATTTGGCGATGCGAAAGATCTGCGCTAAACTCGTCTCGAAGGTCTTGGCAGACGACCAAGAGCAGTCGAGTGTCTACTTGAGAAGACTTGCTGCAACGGCTTCGCGACGATTTCCCAACCCCCTTATAGTCCCGACTTGGAACCAGCAGACTATTTCCTACTCCCAAAAGGACATGCCCTAAGTGCCGTCAAAGAAGCTTTCAGGCGTAACTTAGAGACCTTCCATAATCCGCCCACCAGGGGGTCTACAAGGCGTGGAAAACCCTCCGGCAGATGTGTATCGGCGCTCAAGGGATGTACTTTGAAGAATTTTCAAAAAAGCCAATCCCCTAGACACCACCTCAGTGATGAGAACATTACCACAATGGAACATCGAATATAAGCAGAACAGCTTTGTGTGCATCGTGGTTTATGAGAATAAATTCGATCCTGTGAATTGAGTAAGGTTGATTGAGATTTTGAGAAATGAGACCGTAGACTGGAGGAATAGGCAACTAATTTAAAACTTGTACGTGAATCAGATGGCACAGGAAAGGGTAGCAGTGAGTATCAGGGGAGTAAGAAGTGTTGATAATTATTGCCGGTATATTTTCACATATGTGCTGAGGAAATTTTAAGGTTAGTGTGGGAAGTACTGGAGATTAGAATTAAAGTTGGTGGCGAGATGATTGTCAGGTATGCAGATAATCAAGCAATAATGAGTCAGAATGTATTGCAGTTATTATTAAATGATTAACAGGTTGTATCTGAAAGGTAAAGAATGAAAACAAAACAGCGCAAAAGATAATGGATGATAGAGAATTAGGAGAACTAAGGTTAACAATAAAGTAGGAGGTAATCAACTAGAATAAATAGAGCCGTTAATCTACTCTGATAGATGGTAATTTAGAGGAAATTATTGCGGATAATAACTTTAATAAAAGAATGAACACGACATCTGAAACATGATTACAAATGCGAGAGAAACAACGATCCGGCTGGGGACACCTTCGCTCATATTTGATTTTCACTTGAAATTTAGAAATTTATTGCCTGACCATTATATACTCGTACATCATAACTGATTTTATTAAAACATAAGAAAACTCGAATATAACGTCCCCCAATTACTGAGTTGGGCTCGTTGTATTTCATGAACTAAAAATCAGGTCATATTTCTGTAATAGAGTAAGGGTCGAAAATATTATAATCAATACATCAAATTTAGCAAATTTACAAATTGACAAGTTCTGCCTTTAATGGATTATTTATGCGATACTAACGACAATCGTCATTCAAAAAACTGCCTATTTTCTCCAAATACAAGTAGCCAAGAAAAAAAATTTTATGTGACCTACTTAAAGCGTTGTTAAGACATTTAAGAATGTAGTAAAATTTACGTAAAATATTATAATATCAAATATGAGATCAAATACATTTAAATATCATTGGGTGGTGTAGGCATGTCAATAGATATTTTTTTCATTATGTCATTGTTTATAACACAAATAATAAAATGATGTTACCTCAACAGATTATAATAGTGAACTCAGGCAATTTAAGTCATGATATATCAATAGGCTGATAATATAAGCAGCTAAGACTGTATTTTAATAGAGGAAAAAAGAGAGGAGAGATAATATTAAAACTACTAGTAAATAGCTAAATGAGGAATATCAACGTTTTCGACAGAAATTTTAGATTATTGAAAAAATATTGCTGCCAAAAAATGTCAAGGAAAGAACATGAGGGAAATTGATAAATTACGTAAGCATGGGAGAAAATAAAAGCGAGTAAAAATTGGCAATTTGAAAATAAATACTAGTTATAAATACGATATTCAAATTTGAAACAGATTCTGATCGTTTAAATATGCATTTCAAAGGGCACGCAATTAGTAACGTGATTTAGGTCATTGGAGGAGTGAGCGTACATATGTACAGAAGGAGGAAGGATTTTAAGATTGTAGTAGAACAAACAAGGAAGGAAAATGAAAAATTACCCTTGCCACGTAGATTAGCCGGCTTTGATTAAGCATGAGCGTGTAAAAAATGTAATGACTTGTTTTGTAAAATGTAGATGTCGTAAAGTTTTCTGTCAACTAAGACTTTCAAGACAAATAAAAATGTAATCCAAAACAATAAAATATTATGGATTACCCAGTATGAAAACCTACATGTTTACATTACGTGCCTGAACGTTGGTTGCAAAGAATGCAGCAGGAAAATAATCTATTTCACGATCTATGTATGGCGCATACTCATCTTTCAAAATATACTACCCCTCGAGCTGATTTCCTCACATTCACTAAAGAGAAGATAATTTCACAAATGTCATTTTACAATCTTTACGATACAATAGCGGAAATCAATTTTCAACTTGTGAGATGTGCTTTGGAATTATAACTTTTGCATAGCGCTCTGATAAAATAAATTTCTTTGGGTTCCACAGATTATCTTTATAACTTTAAGACGCGTATTTTTTGGGATATGGGAACATACACTCCCATAAGGTTTAATATCCCTTAAAATTTAATCCAGTTTTGTGAACCGTGACACAGATACCACTTTAATCTCTCCAACATGTCATTTATGCCAGTTAATTAGTGCATAATAAGGAGCAACTTAGTTATTCTCTGGTTTAGCTATCAATATTTATGCATATCAAATTAAAGGAAACGTTAGAATAATTGAAGTGATTTTAGCAATTTCATTGCTTGATGACATTATTCCCCTCACTGGTAATCTAAATAATGATTTTTGTAATTACAAACAGTGAAATAACAGGCTCCTCCCCACTTGTAAATTTGGGAGGGTGAATGTTGTAATGAAAAATATGAATTAATGAAGAAAATTTTTCGCTCCAGATACGAAAGCTACTTTGAGCATAATTTATATACATTTTTAAAATGTATATGCGTGTGAGTAATTATGCATTAAAAACTTCATGAACGATTCTCCCTAGTCTATTGCGGGAAAAAAACATTAGAAGCCATGAGCAAAATAAATAGCCCAAATGATTTACATGGCACAAAACAAATACTATATAAAAACAAGAATCACTGAAAATATTTTTCAAGGTAAAACGTAATTAATCTCCATCAAAAATGGATAGAATATCATGAACTATCGTAGATAAATTAAGGACAATAAAAATGAAGTGAATTAACGTGACATGCCTATAAGGCTGATAATAACCTGGATCAATATTTTTTTTGGAATGGGATTTTATGCTTATCAAACAGTCTTCCGACCAACTTCCACTTTCATATTTATACTACGAATGCGATAAAAAATTTACTTCCAAGTTTATCTTACTTAAAATTTACTTCCATGTTATAGCGATAAAATCAAATAGGAACATAAATATTGGCATCGCCAAACATGGTTTACGGCATAAAATTAAAACCATAACATGAATAATTAAAATAGTCATTTTTTGTGAGTGGAAATTCAAGTTGGGGAGTTAAATTAATCGTCTTGAATCCGTCAATGCTCGAAAAGTATATCTTTTTCGAGGCAATCTACCCTTCACAGGCGATCTACCCATTATCTAAGATACTGAATATTACCTTCTACTATCGCTATTTGAAATAGAAAAGGCCCGCAAAGATTAAAATATGGAAATATAAGATTCCAAACCCAAAGTATACTCAAATCCTGAGTAACATTTGAACATCAGAAGATAATGGATGAGCTAATTTTGGCACAAAGAAAGAAAAATGTCCCATCTCACGAAAGCGCGAATTGCGCAAGGTCTATTACGAGGGAGCTCAATCATCGCCTTTCGAAAACACCACTTTAGGGTTGATTACTGTGATGCTGATTGACATTAAAATAGAAATTTATTTGTGGCCGCAATAAATAAATTTGCTTATCCGTCGAATTTGAGAATATATTTGGATTCGCAATTCACAATTATTAAGAAAAAGTCTCAAATGGGATCAATATTATAAAAAATGTGATTAAAAAATCGAAAAAATATATATCACATGAGCTCAAACCAGGAATTAACTTTCCCGTAATGACATTTCCAGCAGATAAATCAGAAGGAAAAGATTGGCACAGGTTACCGATTCGACGAACCCTTTCTCACGCGCAAAACTCGTGATCACAGTGGCAAAAAATTATTACGTGCACATTTGAGCTACTCGGGAAATAAATAATTTTTTTCTAAAACACATGTTCAATCAAAAACTTTCCATCAATGGTGTTCTGCCAAGCTGCTAAATCATTGCTGAAATTGATTTGAGTTCATTTCAGACGCCGTAGTGCCTTTCTTGAGAAGTCCTCTACATTTCATCACTGCATCCTCTGGGATTAACCTCAATTTATGGCTAGGTTTCTTTCTGCAGATGCTCTCTCTATAAATAACTATACATGATCGACAATTTCATATTCACGAACCATCAAAAGGAGTATTGCACTGGGTGTTAGAACAGGTGCGCATAATTTTGAAAAAGGTAATTGATATGTGTTTGCAAAATTAATGAATGACAGGTAACTTAAATTATCCCTATAACACGGTTTTTTTACTTTACCTCATTGACGTCAGTGATTGGGGAATTATCGATCGAGGAACTAGTATTTGAATTTATCAGCCCTGGAGTTCATTTTTTTTTATTTAACCCTTCAGTCTCATTTTTCGTTTTAGTCAAATGTTAGAAAATTCTCTCAGAGTCTAAAATGAATTCGTGAAACGTGTATCTTTCTATTAAGTTGATACATAGCTTCCTCTCTTTGTCTGGGACTGTGTTCCGCCAACAGTTTCCCCAATAGCATCAATTCGCAAACATTTTCTTGAAAAAATTTTGAGAAATCTAGTTAACTCATAAATGTGAGAGGAAATATTTTTCATTTCTCCCACACATTCATGTTTTAAAAAAACTGCAACCTAAGAGCAAGGAAACTCCTTAAATTTATACTTTCTCCTTTCCTCATCACACCATTGAATACACTAAGTATAGTGAACCGCTCCACGGCACTTGTCATGAATTGGAAGGAAATTGAATGAGTTCAGTCTTCACCTCCCGTCGGTGGGCGGTGAGAGGAAAAGAGGACGGAGGGATTACTGCCCTTTTGCCACACGGCACACATATCCCGCGTATATAATGGATGCTGACTGCGTCACAAACGGGAGGAGGAGATTCGCAATAATAATGCCCAAGCGTGTGGTATTTCGCGCGCGGATGCGAGGCACGGCCGTGCATTAGAAGCGATCAGCTGGATAGAGAGAGAGAGGGGGGGGGAGGTAGGCGGAGGGAGAGGGGGGGGGAGTGAAAGCAGCTGCTCCAGGTAATGGCGGTAAATCGGAGAGCTGCCGTCGGAGGCGGGCACCGCCGGCGCCTGAGCAAACGGGAAACTGGCGAGGAAGTGATTGCTCACTCGACCAAGCACCTCCACCCTCGTCATGACCGACCGACGCGTGCACACACATACATACAGATACACGCAAACCTACGGAGGAGGAACACCCAGAGACACGAGCATTTAATGCGCATAATGCAGGGTAGGGAAACCACCCCCTATGACCACCACACAACCACCCAACCACTGACACATAGACAGACACGCACAAATACGTGGCGAGGGAGACGCGAGGCCAGGGTGTGAGCAGGGGAGGGGGCTTTCCATATTTATTCCGCTTGCCCAGCGGCGGCGCAGCGGCAGTACAAAGCCACCGCTCGCGGGGGTCGTGGGTCGTTCGGCGGGAGGAGGCGTGGCCGTTGGCCGGGAGACGTCGACAAGGCGCGTCGTCGGAAGCTTCGGTCGACGACGCGTCCATCCATCCAGTGTAATGCGGCGATAATTGCGTTATAAGAGCACCACGTCCGCACAGCCACCCTAGCCGTGGCGGGCCGCCATGCAACGAACTAAGATTCCAGCAGTCACACTTCGGCAGATAAAGGTTTTTGTTAATACAAAACACTAAAAATGTATATTTCATCAAATGAACTTTAGAATCGTATGCCTTGGTGATCTGTCCGAAGTTTTGCTTAAGAGACGATGGTTAAGTTCACTTAATATTAAGCTCGAGGCCGTAATATCCATGCATGTTATCAATAAAAATTTCACATCATTCGACAGAGTAATCAACCCGGAGTCTAGCTTCCTTAAATTATTAAATATTCGAATTATCAAAGAAATGCAAGAATAATCACCTAAGTGTGTTACAAAAAGTATGAATTGAAAAGAGTAAAATTAAGTGAAATTTAAAGAAAAATCTGGTGAAAATTTTAATATGAAGGAATTGTTGGAAGCCTTGATCTTTGATGAAAAGGTATAGACCTTGATTTTAACTTTAAGAAGTCGTATGGGAGAGAAAAATTTAAATAGAAGTAAAAAAACAAACGTCCACTTTTCATGGTTTACGAAAAAATGCAAAGGGCACAAAATAATGTATTCTGGGAAACAAAAGGAAATATTAATTTTAAGTGTGAGTGCAGTAAAATTTTAGTGTCCTAACCTAGTGAACTGTACTTGTACATCTTCAGTTATTCTTTGGCCCAACGTTTTCTTATTCTGATTTGTAACATGTGTTTTATCATGCGTCCCACAGTCATCTTGGCAGATGACAAAATAAAGGGTGCCATAAGTAAATTAAACATTATTTAGTATTAATGTTTTCTGTTTAAAACATTTGTAGCTTATGAGAATTGTAAAACTCTTCTGGATTGAAATGAAAGATAATGAAATCATTAGTAAGATTTCTTTGGTTTCCTTAATTATAACATTATGGATATCAAGAAAGATATCACTGTTACTACAATCATCACCAACAGGAATTAATGTGCTTATATAACGTGTTGACGTTTTATTTCAAAATTCGGGTTGTTTACAAAAAATACTTTGTAAAATATGTATTTGCGCCTCAAATTTTAAATAACTTAAATCCTGGGATCGTATTGACCATATTTATGGATCAATTAATCTAGTTTTTTTCATTATTTAATTAATAATATATTATCCTTTTAATGACTTGCTCAATATTGATAGATTATATAGATGGGTCTCATAGTTAATACATATTGAGATGATTTCATTTAATCTTCTTAAAATTCTTTCTCATCGTGATATGATATCTCTGAGATCTGCTATCTAATTGAAGGTTATTCTATTCATAGACTGAGCTCGTTGCTAAAAAATGTCTCCCACAGATCTCAGTCTGGTGAGAAAAATATTTATAACTTCATTTTGATATCCCCAATTATGGTATCACACCTATACAGTCAAGCATATTTTACGAAAATGAAGCAACTTATCATTTTATGAAGCAAATTCCGACATTGGATGATTTCGTGTAGAGCGATCAAAGTTTTATTTGGCTATACAAATATTTTGAGGTGCAATCGATCACAATGGGAGCCCAGTTTGATACACGAAATCCTAAGGGGAGGAGTATACAGAATAAGATATAACTTCGAGGAAATTACTTAACATTTTAAAATTAAACATCAATTGTGCTCAAACGTTTAATTTAATAATTTAGGAAAACAAGCAAAGATTGGTAGTTTATTCATGATTGACCATTTACATTCCGTTCATATGTCTGCATTCTCGAATACAGCAAAAGTACACCATTTAAATACTCGTAAGGACTCAGGATTGTAGCAACTGATTCATCAGCTTGTTTTCGAGGAAAATATGATATTGAAAGATTCAAGGGCAGAGAATGGATTTATAGGAGCTCTCACACCAAACTCTTTTCTTAACCAATTAAGAGTGATCAATAATTAAACCTTTTACGACATTACACTATATTTGACTCAAGGTTAGGTATTATTGGTTGATTTTAAAATCATATACCGCGCTATAGTTGAAAACTAATTCGAAATAATAGTATAAAAGTAATATCCGGATAATGTTGGTACTGGCGAAGAGTAAAAATTTTGTTTCATTGTTTAATAGGTTTAATGAAAACTACGTTGATTCAGTTTTCTAGAGACCGTTAATAAATGCAGGATTTCATAATTGTCTCTAAAAATCATATTTATTTATAATAAAAATGGATGAGTCTTTTTATCCGATCAAATTTTGAAATGCGCCAGTAATTTTCACTAAATTTGTGATCTAAATGTTAAATAATGTACACTAAGGGTTAAGAGATACATTTATCTTCCCAAGAGTCAAATAATCATTTCTCTTGTGTTAATCATATTTTTACCAAAAATTAATAAAAACTATGTCAAATATTTTATTATCAAGCGTAGCATAGAATGACTTGGAGATGGCATTTTAAATAATAGGCTGCGTTTTTGTGAGGTTTTTGAATGAAGGATTGAGATAGAATACAGGAAATAAAAAAACTGGGGACTTCAGGGAGAAAATGTATAAATAAAAAATTAACCTTTACACCTTTTCCTTTAATATTACATCTGGTCTGGACAAGTCTATTATTAGGTTAAGGGAATAAACTTAGAAAATTTAATAGTATAGCCCCATTTTTGTACGTATATCTCCATCTAATCCTCAATATCCATATATAGTTTTTCAAACTTGTTCTTTTCTTCCGGAAACTTCAAATAGTTTTTTGCTGTGCGTCTCTGCGACCAAAGTCACCCATAAAGACTTCCGAAAACGACCAAATTCACCCTTTGAGTCTTTTTGGATCTCTCTCTAAAACATTTACTCTTCTCTCATACGATATCTTATTAATCTCTCATTTATTCACTCAAAATGACCAAATCAATATACCAGTAAACGTCTTCGTTAATTTTGTATTAGAATACGGTGGAGAGAGAAAGTGCTTTTAGAAATACGAGAAGACCGGACAAGTGTTTAGAGAATATGTCTTATGAGAGGTGAACTATGTTGACGACTTGACAAAAAGGAGAATTTTGAGTTAGCGGGGAGGAAGGAGTAAAACTGGGTTTACTGGATATCAAAAAAGGGTCTTAGATAAAAGGATTCTGTATTTTCGGGTTTCACCGCGTTGTTGTTTAAAGCTGACAACAGTTTCACCGCTGCAATCTACGCAGCCATAGGGTCTTAGATAGTATAAAGAATTAAGCAGAGCAAATAAAAATTCGGTCCCGAGGAAATCCACGGGAGACGTGTTACGTGCCTAATAGTTATGGAACAACCAAAACCTAATGTTAAGAGATAACCCACGCATTATGGATTCCTTGAATTTATTTTATCGCTGGATCACGCAGAGCTAGGAGATCAAATTGATTACTCGAATCAAAAAACCTTTAAAGATGTCCCGCTACGGAGGGTGTTGGCAAGAGCTCTCCCGATTACGCAGGGAAGACACCCCCTCGAGTAGCAGTAGCGACACGTACGCCCCTAGGTGGCCCTGACACTCCCGGTTCGTATATTAAATAAATCACCCGCCGACTGCCTCAGCAGTCAGTGACTTTAAGAGAAATACGGAAAGGGTGTAGGGGGGAGACGCTTACCCTTGAAGGTGGAAGGGACTGGGTTGGGAGAGATAGAGAGGGAGATTGGAAAATAAGGAAGAGAAAGAAAAAAAAGGGAGGATAGGGATGGGTATGGTGTGAGGGGGCGTGCTGGCTGCACTCGAGGGAGTGAGAAAGAGAGATTTCTCCGACCCCCCACGCCCGTTGCGTGTCGGCGTAATTGAGTTTGTTAGCGGGAATCGCGTTCTCTCGTCGCCGCCGGAAAGGACGCGACAGTTCCCTCCCACTAGACCCCTCTCCCGTCGCCAACCCCGTCATCCCCATCCCCAGAACCCTAGAGCCATCTGCCGGCCTTGGTGAAGAAGATAGAGGCAATGCAATGATGAATAGAGGGATGAAGGGGAAAAGGGCATCCACCCCCGACTCATCCTGCTGGAAATCCTCCCGTTATCCACCTATTACTGCTATTCTAGTACAACTCCGCCAAAAATATCGTATTTTTACCGCTCATTTAGTTGCCGCTCATATACTTATGGAATTAAGATTCTCTAAA